>CM073122.1:30548696-30561196 GCA_037039145.1 Fundulus diaphanus | reverse complement strand
ACTGTGCAGCATAGCTTTGCTGTGCGCGCTGAATCCAGATGCAGTGCGCGAATGCACACGCGCGCAGTTCAGAAGAAACATAAACAGTTTGGCGCGTCAGTCAGTTCGAAACAGTTCCTGTATCGGTCACGTAGCACATAAGCGCGTCGACACAGTGTCATGCTGCTGGTCTAGATGTGGGTCTCTCTCCCTTTCTCTCTGCTACAGGGTGTGACATGCAGGTGTTTTGCATCTCAGCTGATTAAGGCACCTACTTAAGGAGCCGAGACCAGGAGGAGGGCGTCAGTTCTTTCTCGCTACCAGCGTGGTACATGACCGACCTTAAACTCTGTCCCGAGTTCTTCCGGGCCAACCCTAACTCAGCGTTTTTGATCTCTTGCAGAAAATCGACCAAGGATTCTAGAGGCTCACAAGCCTGGAGCCCTCTGACTGCCAGTCTGCCTGGGTCCTCCTCTTGCACTGACCTGCCTGTCCACCCTCCACCTCTAACAACACTGGAGAGAGCCACTGGATACACCTGGACCAAAGACACACTTCCCCCCGGACCCCTGCCAAGCACCAGCCTCCGTGAGTTCAGCCCTCTCCACCTCTCCATCTATCTCAGCCCTGTCATTTACCACTGTCCTCATCTCTCCCAGCAGAACCAAGAACAATCCGACCAGGAACACTACCCACTCTGTTCAATAAAAGATCATTTTTTATTGGAACTGACTGACTCCGTTGTTGCCCTGATTCAGAGTCGTTTCTTTCAAATATGACAGAAAGAACTGACCAACCCGACTCTGGGGAGCAACTACGGAGCGCGGTCACTCATCAGGGACAATTGTTAGGGCAACATGAGACCCTCCTTCAGTCTATGAGCCAACAACAGAACCAACTTATGCAGATGATGAATGTTTTAACCCATGGCTTTCAGGACCTAAGAAACCAATTAAGCGTGATTCAGCCTACCTCCACTCCTCCACCGGCAGCCCAGCCTCCCGCTGATCCCGCGCCGCTTACAGTTCCCGGCGTCGGGGTTTCCACCCCTACCCCCGAACCCTTCTTCGGTGAGTTAAATAAATCCAGGGGCTTTCTACTGCAGTGCTCTTTGGTATTTAACCGGTCACCTCGGTCTTTTCCTGATGACGTCGGTAGGATCTCATATATTGTCGGGCTTCTTCGCGGAAGAGCCCTGAGCTGGGCAGAATCGTTTATTGACGAGACCAGCATTCTTAGCCTCAGTTACTCTGACTTCCTCGCCCGATTTAAAAGAACTTTCACTTCCTCGTTGTCCGAGGAGGAAGCGGCAAAGAGACTGTGGTCTTTAAAACAGGGAAATAGATCCGTGGCTGACTACGCGGTCGACTTTCGTACCCTGGCGGCGCAAACTGGCTGGAACGATCTCGCTCTTAAAGCGGCGTTTTTAAATGGCCTTTCCGAAAAAACAAAGGACGAACTAGCCAGCCGGGATAAGCCCCCGAATCTAGAAGACCTTATTGAGCTAGCAGTAAGAGTAGATGATCGACTCCGGGACAGGGCTCGCGAGAGGCGGAGCCAAGCTCCACCCTCAACGCTACCGCCCGCAGCATCCACCTCTGTTACGTCACCTATGCCCCGTTCGGTTCCCTCCGAGAGCCAACCTTTGGAAGAGCCTATGCAGTTAGGAAACGCCAAATTAACCCCCGAAGAAAAAGATAGGCGAATGAGGGCGAGACTATGCCTTTACTGTGGCGCCTTAGGGCATTTTAGGTTAAACTGTCCTGTTCGCCCAAAAGATCCCGTCCGCCAGTAATCCAGGGGATACTGGCGGGCGTATGCTCTAAAAACCCGGCCCCCTGGTTAACGTTACAAGCCGTTATCTGTTTCCTAGACACTCAACATCCAGTCACGGCTCTTGTTGATTCAGGTTCTGAGCAAAGTCTAATAGATCCTAGCTTAGTTAATAAATTGCGCGTCCCTGTTCGTTTACTACCTTCCCCCATTTCAGTCGCTGCCTTGGATGGCAGGCCATTATCCACTATTACGCACCAGACCGTTCCACTGAAATTTATTTCTTCCGGTAATCATCACGAGAACATCTCGTTTCTTGTCTTCCCTACTAAGCACTCGCCTGTAGTTTTAGGGCATCCGTGGTTGGCTGTGCACAATCCTCATATTAATTGGAGGGAGTCACGAATTGAGACATGGAGCACCAGTTGCCTGGCCTCATGTTTACAGTCAGCCCTTCCTCGTTCTTCGGCTGACTCTGCCTGTCCTGAGGCTTCTCCTGATCTATCCCAGGTTCCCCCCGAGTATCATGACCTCCAGCGGGTATTCAGTAAGGATCTAGCCCTCAGCCTACCGCCTCACCGTCCTTATGATTGTTCAATAAACCTTCTCCCAGGAGCTCCTTTACCATCTGCACGCCTGTATAAACTTTCTCAATCTGAACAGGGCACCATGGAGAGTTACATTGCTGACTCACTGAAAGCGGGCATAATTCGCCCTTCATCCTCCCCTGTTGGGGCAGGTTTTTTTTTTGTTGCCAAGAAGGATAAATCATTGCGTCCCTGTATAGATTACCGAGGCCTAAACCAGATAACAGTCAAAAATAAGTATTCTTTACCCCTGTTAGCTTCTGCCTTTGAGACGGTTAGGGGCGCAACTGTCTTCACTAAACTGGATCTCCGCAATGCCTACCATCTCGTCCGTATTCGTGAAGGAGACGAATGGAAGACAGCCTTCAAGACCCCGCTCGGCCATTTCGAGTATCTAGTCATGCCCTTCGGCCTTACCAATGCACCCGCCGTGTTCCAGGCCCTTATAAATGATGTCCTCAGGGACTTCATCAACCACTTTGTTTTCGTTTACCTTGATGACATTCTTATTTTCTCAAAAGATCCCAGCCAACACCAACAGCACGTCCGTCAGGTCCTCCAACGACTCCTCGAGAATCGCCTGTTCGTCAAAGCAGAAAAATGTGAGTTCCACCGCAAGTCCATCAGTTTCCTCGGCTACATCTTCGAGGGTGGACAGGTGAAGACCGACCCGGCCAAGGTTAAGGCAGTGGAAGACTGGCCCACACCCAAGTCCCGGAAGGATCTCCAACGCTTCCTGGGGTTTGCCAATTTTTACCGAGTATTTATTAAGAACTTCAGTGTCATTGCATCACCCCTTTCTGCTCTCACCTCCACTAAGCTAGCTTTTACCTGGACACCCGCTGCTGATCAAGCTTTCCAACTCCTCAAGAAGAGGTTCACTCAGGCTCCCATTCTCACCTACCCCGACCCCACGGCCCAATTCACTTTGGAGGTCGACGCCTCGGATTCCGGAACCGGGGCCATTCTGTCGCAGATGTCTCCTTCTGATGGGAAGCTCCACCCTTGTGCCTTCTTTTCTAGGCGTTTTTCCCCAGCTGAGAGAAACTATGATGTGGGAGACCGAGAACTTCTCGCCATCAAGCTGGCCCTAGAAGAATGGCGTCATTGGCTAGAGGGAACAGAGTTGCCCATCATAATCTGGACTGACCATAAAAACCTTTCTTACATTCAGTCAGCCAAACGATTGAATTCCCGCCAAAGCCGCTGGGCATTATTTTTCTCACGCTTTCATTTTACTATTACCTACCGCCCGGGCTCCAAGAACATCAAACCCGATGCCTTGTCTCGACAGTTCTCCACCATCTCCGAACCCATAGGCCCAGAACCCATCGTTCCCACGTCCTGTGTGGTGGGTGCTCTCACCTGGGAACTAGAAAGGCTGATCCGACGAGCTCAAGAGAACGAACCAGATCCCGGGGGCGGCCCTCCTCGACGTCTGTATGTTCCGACTGCTGTTCGTTCCCAGGTGCTCCGCTGGGGGCACTCCTCCAAATTTTCTGGTCATCCTGGCTCCAGCCGCACCATCGCTCTCCTCAGGCGTTACTTCTGGTGGCCTTCCCTGAACAAGGACGTGTCCGAGTTTGTTTCGGCCTGCTCCGTCTGTGCCCGCTATAAGGGATCTTGCAGACCACCTACTGGCCTCCTCCAACCCCTACCTACGCCTAGTCGCCCTTGGTCTCATATCGCCCTAGATTTTATCACCGGCCTTCCTCCATCTAGCCACAAGACCGTCATCCTCTCCATCGTTGACAGATTCTCCAAGGCTTGCAATCTGGTTGCTCTCACCAAACTTCCATCTGCTCACCAGACCGCCAGGTTGCTAGTCAACCATGTTTTCAGACTCCATGGCCTCCCCGTTGAAATTGTCTCAGACCGTGGTCCACAGTTTGTTTCCCAGGTCTGGCGTGACTTCTGCCAATGCTTCGGTTCTAAGGTTTCCCTCACCTCCGGTTTCCATCCTCAGTCCAATGGACAATGTGAGAGACTTAATCAGGAAATTGAAAACATTCTCCGCTGTCTCTGCTCCCACAATCCCACCACCTGGAGTCAGCATCTCGCCTGGGTGGAATATTGCCACAATTCACACATCTCTGCCGCCACTGGATTGTCCCCTTTCGAAGCCTCCCTTGGCTACCAGCCCTCTCTCCTACCCTCCTCTTTCCCGGATTCAGTCCTCCCCTCAGTCAGGTCACACCTCCATCACTGCCGTAAGGCTTGGGACCAGACCAAAGCCGCCCTCGAACGCACCTCTGCCCAAAACAAAAGATATGCCGATCGCAAACGCTTACCGGCACCTGCTTACACTCCCGGACAGCAGGTGTGGCTGTCGTCCCGGGACTTCCCATTGAAGGCGGTGACGAAGAAACTCGGCCCCAAGTTCCTCGGTCCCTTCCAGATCGACCGTGTCATCAGTCCCACTGCAGTCAGGCTCAAGCTCCCGCCTCACCTCCGTGTCCACCCAACCTTCCATGTGTCCCAGATTAAACCTGTTACCTCTAGCCTGTTGTGCCCACCGTCCAGACCCCCTCCACCCGCCCGGATCGTAGACGGGCATCCCGCCTTTACGGTGGACCGTATTGTGGCGTCTCGACCAAGGGGTCGTGGCCTCCAGTACTTGGTCGACTGGGCTGGTTACGGCCCTGAGGAACGTTCCTGGGTTCCGCGTTCCTTCATTCTAGATCCCGACCTCATCTCGGCCTTCGAGGCATCGTCCTCGGGACGGCCGCCAGGGGGCGTCCGTTAGAGGGGGGGTGCTGTCATGCTGCTGGTCTAGATGTGGGTCTCTCTCCCTTTCTCTCTGCTACAGGGTGTGACATGCAGGTGTTTTGCATCTCAGCTGATTAAGGCACCTACTTAAGGAGCCGAGACCAGGAGGAGGGCGTCAGTTCTTTCTCGCTACCAGCGTGGTACATGACCGACCTTAAACTCTGTCCCGAGTTCTTCCGGGCCAACCCTAACTCAGCGTTTTTGATCTCTTGCAGAAAATCGACCAAGGATTCTAGAGGCTCACAAGCCTGGAGCCCTCTGACTGCCAGTCTGCCTGGGTCCTCCTCTTGCACTGACCTGCCTGTCCACCCTCCACCTCTAACAACACTGGAGAGAGCCACTGGATACACCTGGACCAAAGACACACTTCCCCCCGGACCCCTGCCAAGCACCAGCCTCCGTGAGTTCAGCCCTCTCCACCTCTCCATCTATCTCAGCCCTGTCATTTACCACTGTCCTCATCTCTCCCAGCAGAACCAAGAACAATCCGACCAGGAACACTACCCACTCTGTTCAATAAAAGATCATTTTTTATTGGAACTGACTGACTCCGTTGTTGCCCTGATTCAGAGTCGTTTCTTTCAAATATGACACACAGGTTTTTCTGTACGAGCTCGACTCATGCGCCGACGCATCCGTGTTGCCGGACCCATGTTCTTGTCCTTTTCGCTGTTTAACTCAAAATAACGTGCTTACCTCCAAGAATCAAACGCTGTCTTCTTGCCCATCTTGCCGCGGTACAAACACAAATAGCTTACACACACAGGTGCGCGCGCGCGCACACACACACACACACACACACAGAGGCAAGGAGGAGCAGGGTACAGACGCAAGCAGCCGCATCTGACTAAATGCAGAAAAGCAGGGACTTCACTTTCCTTATCGAGGGAAATTCTTAAAGTAACGGAGTAACGAGTGCTTATTTTGGAAAATAACGGAGTTACTGATTACTGAATTCGCAAAACTAACGCGTTAGATTACTCGTTACTGAAAAAACCTAATAAGAGTACTCTAACGCGTTACTTATAACGTGTTACCCCCAACACTGATTGGAATTACGCCCTTATGTGTGCACACTATATTTAGATGGCCATCATATCGGTGGTAGCGCTACACATACCTAATCCAGACGAATGATTGTTCAAATCCAGCGCCGAGCTGATCAACTGCGTCCTCACCGATGTCTATCCTGTCCGACGTCACCTCAGGTGAGCTGAGTTCGATCAGCTGATGCTCCACTCCAAACACGTAACCTCCAGCCCAGTCTTATCTTGCGCAATCACCACCATCAACCATGCAGAAACACGTATCTTTACTTATGCACAGTTCGTGAAGATGCACAAACAGTTTTTGACTGGTTTTGTAGCGGCCAAGCCAATACTTTAAGCCACTGAGGTGCTGCATCGGGGTAATAGAGTTGACGCGCTTATTGTTACCTTTTTGGGATGAATTAGAGTCCGAGTCGTCAGGGCATGTTGAACGCTTCGTCCATTTATTTTCCTCTTTGCATATCAAATGTCCATCATACATGAACACATCTCCAGACAACATAAAGCAGACTTGCTTGCTTGTATTTATCTTTTTGCGGTCAAAAACTGTTTTCCCCTTCCGGGTGGAAAACCTACCTATCAAAGAAAAGTTCCCCCCTTAAAAAGACATGAACGCTAATTACCCAATCAATGCATTTGCGCTCCTACATATAGGATTAAAGATTAAAATCGTATTTCTTTTAAAGGCCAGCTAAAGATATTTTAAAGCTGCTTCCACTTTTGGACGAATGTGTATAAATGGTTTGGTAAAATATGTACCGTGACTTACAGATGACGCCCAAACATTTGGGTGTGCTGCCATCTAGTGTTGGAAATAATAAATGTTTTTTCCTTCAAAACACAATTCATGTTATAAATAATTGTCAAAAAAATATGGTTGGACGTAGCAAAAATGTTTTTGATAACTTTTGATCCTCTATGTGTGAGGAATTTTTTGGAGTAACTTTGAATGCCATAAGTGTAACGGTTTAGGAGTAGTTTATTCAAATGTAACCCCCAAAAATATGGGAAAATGACATCTTTGATGAGAAATGAATGATTTCCTGTAGGAGGTAGCCCATTGCTTCAAGAGGCTTTTTTGTAGGGCCTATGAAGTTACATGCACTTACCGAGTTTCATAATTCTCAGACAAAGCATGGCTTGGGGCTTACTGATTTAATGCGTTTTTAATGGTTTTCCACAAACCTGATTTTTGCAATGCGACAGCTCAGGCAAATATGCATATTTCATAAAACCTTTGATAACTTTTAAACGTCAATGTCTTAACTGCATGCTGAAAAAATTTGAAAGTAATAGTTTAAAATGCCTAGGACTAGTTCGTTAAAGTTTGAGGCAAAAACGGCCAATATTTTACCCTTTGACCCAAAATAGCAGACTTCCTGTGGGTTTTAGAGCATACCCCCAAGAGACTTTTTTTCATAATTTTAAAAAACCTACCAAGGTAAAAAATTTCAGCTTTCTACGTGTTACGGTTTGGCCCAACTCACTCTAGTTGGCGCTGTTGAGCAGGTTTGCCACGCCCGTTTTCAATTACACTAAAATCATGCGATTTCTCACGGGGGACAATTTTGGGCAAAGTTTGGTGAGTTTTCATGCATGTTTAGGCCTCCAAAAAGCCGTTTCAAAAGTCACAAGAATAAATAATAATAATAATTAAAGCCGCAAGCGGCGATGAGCGGCCCTCGCAGCCAAGCACCGCTGGGGTACGCGCACCTCCTCCCTCCAGCCACCGCAGAAGCTGTCACGCATTTTCCCTGCCCTTCCACCGGGCGATTCACACGAACCCGTACGGCAGCGCTCCACCCCCCCCCCCCCCACCCGACTCACAAAAAATCAGGTGCAGATCGGTCGATGCAGCGAGGAGATACAATCGTTCGGCGGGCCGTACGTTTGACACCCCTGGTTTAAACATTATTTTACTGGTTGAAATGCAGTTAAAAGTCTTCAGCTGAAAGGTTGTTGCACACAAATAAAACTTGTTTTGCACACAAAAAGATATGTTTCACACAAAAAAATTGTTTTGCAAACTGTCCGCCTACCTTGCGCTCAAAATATCATTTATAAGTTTTCCTCGAGTACAAAATGGTCTCTGCTCGCACAAAACAGACTCTGCTCGACTACGATACAATCCCACCCACGCTGCGGTAAATTTGTGCCAAAAGTCACGTGATGCATTAAGAGTTGTTGTTGTTCAGACTTCCCGACATTGAGAAGAATTCAGTTATCTCTAAACTATTGGGCTAATTTACAGGGTCATAGTGAAGATCATCCAGCACAGACCACTTTAACATCTTGTTGGGAAATGGAGAACAGGGAGAGAAGAAGCTTTGGGTAGACAGTTAGACAAAAAGCAATGGAATTAGAATTAACTGATTTAATGTTCAGTTCAACAGTACCACTGACAGCAGTACAACCTTGGATACTACCTGAAGCTAAAGTAGATCTAACACTATTACGAAAGGGAAATAAGGTCAGGGTTTTTTTTTTTAAATTCAAATACAATACAGGAATATATTAATATTTACTAGTTTCATTCAGATCTACACAGATGCATCAAAAAAGTTTAGATAACAAGATAGGAGTATCTTTTATTGTTCCAGAGTTTCATATTACAGTAGGAAAGAGGACAAGTAATAATATATCAGTATACACAAGAGAAATGTTAGCAATTTTGTTTGCAATGCAATGGGTAGAAGAAATAAGACCTCTGAGAGTGATTATTTGTTCAGATTCATCTTCATCACTAATCAGTTTACCGATAAAACACTCAGACAGTAGACCAGATATTTTGATAGAAATCCAGCAAACATTTTACAGAATTCAAATGATGGACATTACAGTCATATTTTTGTGGGTACCAGCACACATGGGAGTTAAAGGAAATGAAATGGCAGATAAGGCTGCAAAGGAGGCTACAACAAGAAAAGACATTGATGTGTCAGTTAAAATTAGTAAGATGGAAATAAAGAGCATAATTAAACAGAAGATGAAGGAAAGGTGGCAAAAGCAATGGGAGGAAGAGAGGAACAGAAGATGGTTTTACATGATCTAGAGGAGAGTGGGAAAAATGAGATGGGCAGGGAAGAACATAGGAGAAGAAACAATTATATCAGGACTTAGATTTGGGCACACAGGATTAAATAATACATTATTCTAAATAGGTAAACATAACAATGGCAGATGTGAATATTGTGAGCAACAAGAGACAGTTGAACACGTTATGGTATACTGTAGGAAGTACGAAAGAGAAAGGAGAGAAATGGTCCAAAATCTAAAAAGGAAAAGAATACAATTTGATTTAATAGAAATACTTAGAAAAACTCCAGAGATAATTGTTATGTGATTATTTTTCATTATCTTAGATTAATAAATGTAATTGAGAGGATTTGAAATCTTTTTTTGGTTTTGTTTATATTGTTTTGTTAATTTGATTGTGACTTGTTTTGTTTAGTATAAATAATTCTGATCCACACTCCATACCAGTTGGTGGCGGTAATGCACCATTTGGTTGCGTGCCAACCGGCAAAAAAAATCCATAAAGAAAAAGAAGAAGCAGAAGACTTCCCGACAGCAGGGGGCGCACCTGAAAAAAACTGAAAGGCGCCGGTTTGGCTGAGGAAGAAAGACGTGATATCACAGCTAACAGCAGGGATGTGCAGAGGGGGGCGGGGGGCTTGGTCACCTGCCCCTTTGCCCCTTGATGCCCAAAGTGCCCTTTTGTCAGTGTTTTTTTATGTGTGTGTGTGTGCATGTCCAAAATAAAAATAATTTAGATCTAAATTGCCACAGTTACCGTGGCACGGTTACATGATCCACATAACGTGCCTCACTTTTCCCTTCTTCTCCTCTCGCAGCTCCGCGGCTGCTGCTGCCGCTGTCTGACTGCCTGCCCCTTTAAATCGGCAGCACACGTGACTGTGCTCTGTGCATTTTTTTAAACTTAACTCTCATTGGTTGTACTGCCTTAAATCCCGCCTTTCCTCTTTCTGATTGCTAGCGCGTGTGTGCGTGCTTATTTGCTTGGAGCGCAAGATTTAAATTTCAATTCATACAGGTATACTGCCGTTACCTCAATTAATACTTGACAACAAACTAGTCCCAGTTAAAGGTATACTATGCAACCGGGGTTGATTTTCCAGCGAGGCTCCCCCCAGAGGGCGAAAGTAAAAGTGCATTGTCGTAAAGATGCTCAGCTGTTCTCCTGGTTTCTCCATCAAGCCAGGTGCGGTTGTTTGTAGGTGGGGTTGTATTTCCCCTAACCCTAACATACATAAATTTCCCTCGACAGACACAAATATCCTAAAGTTAGTATATTACAGTTATTATCCATTATGCACTTACCAAATATGACTTCAAACAGATTTAAAGTCCTGAATTCCTACTTTCCATTCCAGCCCACAAAGTTGTACTGCCTTGACAGGCCATAGTCCATGATGAAGAACATCATACGTCTCGTGGCCTCATCCACAGTCCTCCCACCAATGTCTGACACTGCTGTGACCTAAGGGGGAACAAAAACAGTTCAAAGCTAATTCATTTTTATAGCTCACAGGAGTAAACACGATGCAAAGACAAACTCTGGGTCTAGATTATTTTCATTGTTGATTAATCTATTGATTATTTTAAACAATTAATTGATTGGTTGCTATAATAATAAAATGTTACAAAATTTTGAAAAATATCAGTGTTTCCCAAATCTCTTGTTCTGTCAACAAAACATGGAGATACTCAGTTTATTGCCATAAATGAGCAAAGAAAACAGAAATATTCACATTTATGAAGCTGAAATCAGAGACGTAGGACTCTTTTGTTGGGTGTTCACGTCAGTAATAAGCTGGACTGGACTCATAACACCGACGCTCTGCATAAGAAGGGCCAGAGCCGCCTCCACCTCCTGAGGAGGCTGAGTTCCTTTGGAGTGAGCAGGCCCCTGCTTAAGACTTTTTATGACTCTGTGGTGGCCTCAGCCCTTCTCTACGCTGTCGTCTGCTGGGCTCCAGACAGCGCAGAACGGGACAGAAAGAGGCTGAATAAGTGGTGAGGAAGGCCACTTCTGTCCTGGGCTGCACTCTGGACTCAGTGGAGAAAGTAGCTGAGAGGAGGGTGTTGTCCAAGTTCACATCCATCATGGACAACACCTTCCACCCCCTGCACCAGACTGTAGAGGAGCTGAGCAGCTCCTTTAGTGCCAGACTTAGACACCCTGTCTGTAAAAAGGAGCGCTACCGCAAGTCATTCATTCCTGCTGCAATCAGATTATACAGTGCTGCACTGTAACTGTAACCAATGTGCAATAATCTATCTAATTCACTGTGCGATAACCTGTGCAATGATCCGAAGAACTTCTGCTGCTATCACCAGGTGAATATATGTCAGTACATGTGCATATATGTATGTATTTATATATGTATGTATTTATATATATATATATATATATATATATATATATATATATATATATATATATAAATATATATATATATATATATATATATATATATATATATATATATATATATATATATATATATATATATATATATATATATATACAGGGGTTGGACAATGAAACTGAAACACCTCTCATTTTAGTGTGGGAGGTTTCATGGCTAAATTGGACCAGCCTGGTGGCCAATCTTCATTAATTGCACATTGAACCAATAAGAGAAGAGTGTGAAGGTCCAATTAGCAGGGTAAGAGCACAGTTTTGCTCAAAATATTGCAATGCACACAACATTATGGGTGACATACCAGAGTTCAAAAGAGGACAAATTGTTGGTGCACGTCTTGCTGGCGCATCTGTGACCAAGACAGCAAGTCTTTGTGATGTATCAAGAGCCACGGTGTCCAGGGTAATGTCAGCATACCACCAAGAAGGACGAACCACATCTGTTTTATGAAATTTTTATTCAGGATCGGGAGAGATCGGCAAACACAAATAAGGACTCAAACACTGTTTCTGTTAGAATATAAGGCACACATTTATTATTATTCCCCACAGAATACAGCACATTAAAACAACTAGCTCTTCACACACGCAAAGTAGCAAGCATTAAAGCAACAAGCTTTCAAACAGACGTGACGCTCAACAGATTCTCAGAATCAGCCCTTACCATTGACACGAACTGGGAGCCCTCAGTCCTAGGTTAAGATCAGCGTTCACGATGCCGGTGTCCACACACGAACTCACGGCAGACTCTCTGGGCTAAGGGCAGTCTCCTCTCTATATACTTGTAAATAAAAAGTCAGGTGTGGAGTGAGAGTGGCCATCTCTCCCTCCACAGCCGCCCTCCTTTCCAAAACATGTTCCCAAACAGAACCCGTTCCCAGCGTCTCAGCAGTG
>CM073122.1:30518696-30543696 GCA_037039145.1 Fundulus diaphanus | reverse complement strand
TTGAATGCCATAAGTGTAACGGTTTAGGAGTAGTTTATTCAAATGTAACCCCCAAAAATATGGGAAAATGACATCTTTGATGAGAAATGAATGATTTCCTGTAGGAGGTAGCCCATTGCTTCAAGAGGCTTTTTTGTAGGGCCTATGAAGTTACATGCACTTACCGAGTTTCATAATTCTCAGACAAAGCATGGCTTGGGGCTTACTGATTTAATGCGTTTTTAATGGTTTTCCACAAACCTGATTTTTGCAATGCGACAGCTCAGGCAAATATGCATATTTCATAAAACCTTTGATAACTTTTAAACGTCAATGTCTTAACTGCATGCTGAAAAAATTTGAAAGTAATAGGTTAAAATGCCTAGGACTAGTTCGTTAAAGTTTGAGGCAAAAACGGCCAATATTTTACCCTTTGACCCAAAATAGCAGACTTCCTGTGGGTTTTAGAGCATACACCCAAGAGACTTTTTTTCATAATTTTAAAAAACCTACCTAGGTAAAAAATTTCAGCTTTCTACGTGTTACGGTTTGGCCCAACTCACTCTAGTTGGCGCTGTTGAGCGGGTTTGCCACGCCCGTTTTCAATTACACTAAAATCATGCGATTTCTCACGGGGGACAATTTTGGGCAAAGTTTGGTGAGTTTTCATGCATGTTTAGGCCTCCAAAAAGCCGTTTCAAAAGTCCCAAGAATAAATAATAATAATAATTAAAGCCGCAAGCGGCGATGAGCGGCCCTCGCAGCCAAGCACCGCTGGGGTACGCGCACCTCCTGCCGCCAGCCACCGCAGAAGCTGTCACGCATTTTCCCCGCCCGTCCACTGGGCGATTCACACGAACCCTTTCGGCAGCGCTCCCCCACGACTCACAAAAAATCTGGTGCAGATTGGTGGATGCAGCGAGGAGATACAGCCGTTGAATAATGATAATGCATTTGGCCACCGGGCCGGACCGCTGGGGTTGTAAAGAGATGACATGTTGGAACTATATAAATAAAATTGGATTGAATTAATTTGTCTTTATATAAAACACATGAGTTGCCTCTTGGCATGGCATGCACTAATATATATATATATATATATATATATATATATATATATATATATATATATATATATATATATACATATACATACACACATTTGACCTAATAAAATACATTATTCATGTTTTTATTAGGTCAAATGCAATAATTCAATTCAATTTTATTTATATAGCGCCAAATCATGAAACATGTCATCTCAAGGCACTTTACAAAGTTACGTTCAATCATATTATACATATTGGGTCAGATTATACATATTGGTCAAAAATGTTCCTATATAAGGAAACCGGTTGATTGCATCAAAGTCTCGACAAGCAGCATTCACTCCTGGAGAAGCGTAGAGCCACAGGGAGAGTCGTCTGCATTGTACATGGCTTTGCTGCAATCCCTCATACTGAGCAAGCATGAAGCGACAGTGGGAAGAAAAACTCCCCATTAACGGGAAGGAAAACCTCCAGCAGAACCGGGCTCAGTATGAACGGTCATCTGCCTCGACCGACTGGGGGTTACAGAAGACAGAGCAGAGACACAACAAGAGAGACAAAAAAAGCACAGAAGCACACATTGATCCAGTAATCTGTTCTACATTAGATGGTAGTAACGGGTGAGCCGTCTTCTTTGGATGATGTCACAGTTAACAGAACGTCAGACCAGGTGTACCTACTATGAAGATAAAAGAGAGAAACAGAAAATTAAAGCAGAAATGACAACACGTAATGCATAATTGAAGAACAGTAGAACTCTATAGAGTGAGAAAATTAGATCCTGACGTCCTCCAGTAGCCTAAGCCTATAGCAGTAAAACTATAAAAGGTAGCTCAGAGTAACATGAGCCACTCTAGTTATAAGCTTTGTCAAAAAGGAAGGTTTTAAGATTAGTCTTAAAAGTAGACAGGGTGTCTGCTTCACGGACCAAAACTGGGAATTGGTTCCACAGGAGAGGAGCCTGATAGCTAAAGGATCTGCCTCCCATTCTACTTTTAGAGACTCTAGGAACCACCAGCAGACCTGCAGTCTGAGAGCAAAGTGCTCTGTTAGGAACATACGGGGTAATCAGAGCTCTGATATATGATGGAGCTTGATTATTAAGGGCTTTATACGTTAGAAGAAGAATTTTAAATTCTATTTTTGATTTCACAGGAAGCCAATGAAGGGAAGCTAAAATTGGAGAAATATGATCCCGCTTGTTGATTTTCATCAGAACTCTTGCTGCAGCATTTTGGATCAGCTGAAGGCTTTGAACTGCAGTTTGTGGACTTCCTGATAGTAACGAATTGCAATAGTCCAGCCTTGAAGTAACAAATGCATGGACTAGTTTTTCAGCATCACTCCTGGACAGAATGTTTCTAATTTTGGCGATATTCCGGAGGTGAAAAAAGGAAACTCTGGAAACCTGTTTAATATGGGATTTAAATGACATGTCTTGGTCAAAAATAACACCAAGGTTTTTTACTTTATTACCAGAGGCCAAGTTAATGCCATCCAGATTAAGTGATTGGTTAAGAAGTTTATTTTTTGAGGACTCTGGCCCAAAGATTACAACTTCGGTCTTGTCAGAATTTAGATGCAGGAAATTTAAAGTCATCCAGCTTTTGATGTCATCAAGACATGACTGCAGTTGAAGTAATTGATTGGATTCATCAGGATTTATGGATAAATATAGCTGAGTGTCATCAGCATAACAGTGGAAATTAATCCCATGCTGTCTGATAATTTTGCCGATCGGAAGCATATATTTAGTAAAGAGAATTGGTCCAAGGACTGAACCCTGTGGTACTCCACAGGTGACCCTAGAGTTTAAGGAAGATTTATTATTAACATGAACAAACTGGAATCTGTCCGACAGATAAGATTTAAACCAGCCTAATGCTTTTCCCTTAATCCCTACAGTATGCTCAAGTCTTTGCAGGAGAATATTTTGATCAACTGTATCAAATGCAGTACTGAGATCTAACAGGACAAGTACAGACACAAGTCCATTATCTGAGGCCATGAGAATATCATTAGTGACCTTCACCAGAGCTGTTTCAGTGCTATGATGAGCTCTGAAGCCTGACTGAAACTCCTCAAGTAGGTCATTGCTTTGTAAATGTTCACAAAGTTGATTAGCAACTACTTTCTCAAGAATTTTAGATAAGAAAAGAAGATTAGATATAGGTCTGTAGTTTACTAGCTCATCTTGATCAAGAGAAGGTTTCTTAAGTAAAGGTTTAATAACAGCTACTTTAAAAACCTGTGGTACATATCCATTTACTAAGGATAGATTAATCATGTCTAAAATAGGACCACTGATCAAAGGGAATACCTCCTTAAACAACTTAGTTGGGATTGGGTCTAACACACAGGTAGAAGTTTTAGATGAAGCTAAGATTTTAGATAGCTCAGAAAGCTCTACTGCTTCTAAACAGTTCAAACACTGTGCAGGTTCTAAAGATTCCTCCAATGCTGCCTTACTTATAATAGATAATAGATATAATAGATTGTATTTTACGTATCAGGTACATAATACACACACACACACACATACGATATTATACGTAATATAATAACCATTATAACAATTTAAGAAACTAGTTATAATGGTTATATATCAAAAAAGAACATGGAACACAAAAAACATGGTCCATCATATGGGAAGGAGGGACCTGTTGGACCTTTCTATTCCATCCCCTGTCCCTTGATCCGATCAGCCATTTCGACACTGCCCTCTCCAAATCCTTCCTGGTGATCTGTCTGGTTAATGTGTTGTTCTTTAAAGCTCCTGCGGGAAACATATCTTATGGTCACTTTATATGTACCAACACAACTCTCAACTACAATTGTAAAGTCAACTATGTTAAGGTGAAATTTACCAACAAATGATCAGTTTTATATCAATTACCCAAGATTTAAATTGTAATTTTGGGTGAAGTATCCCTTTACATAATTGACTTTACAAACCTGCAAACGTCAGAATGAACTGGGAAAAAGCTAAGAAAAAAAGATCAAAATTCAAAGCTGACTGGCCAAGGCTGTCACATTTTTTTACTTCTTTCTAAAATCTGGCTTTATTAAATTGCCCATAAAAAAATTAAAAACCAAGGAAAAATTACAAAATGTAATTTTTTTGATAAGAACAGCTGTTGACTGGAAGATCTGTGCAAGAAAATCTTGAAAACATTTCTTATATGATAACATTTCTGGAGCACCTGTTTTGAGGGGACATTTATGTCCTTAAGGTGAGGGTATTATTGACATTAGAAAATTAAATTCATAACATACATAAATTTCCCTCGACAGACACAAATATCCTAAAGTTACTATATTACAGTTATTATCCATTATGCACTTACCAAATATGACTTCAAACAGATTTAAAGTCCTGAATTCCTACTTTCCATTCCAGCCCACAAAGTTGTACTGCCTTGACAGGCCATAGTCCATGATGAAGAACATCATACGTCTTGTGGCCTCATCCACAGTCCTCCCACCAATGTCTGACACTGCTGTGACCTAAGGGGGAACAAAAACAGTTCAAAGCTAATTAATTTTTATATCTTACAGGAGTAAACACGATGCAAAGACAAACTCTGGGTCTAGATTATTTCCATTGTTGATTAATCTATTGATTATTTTAACAATTAATTGATTGGTTGCTAAAATAATAAAATGTTACAAAATTTTGAAAAATGTCAGTGTTTCCCAAATCTCTTGTTCTGTCAACAAAACATGGAGATACTCAGTTTATTGCTTAAGACTTTTTATGACTCTGTGGTGGCCTCAGCCCTCCTCTACGCTGTCGTCTGCTGGGCTCCAGGCAGCGCAGAACGGGACCGAATGAGTCTGAATAAGCTGGTGAGGAAGGCCACTTCTGTCCTGGGCTGCACTCTGGACTCAGCGGAGGAAGTAGCTGAGAGGAGGGTGTTGTCCAAGTTCACATCCATCATGGACAACACCTTCCACCCCCTGCGCCAGACTGTAGAGCAGCTGAGCAGCTCCTTTAGTGGCAGACTTAGACACCCTGTCTGTAAAAAGGAGCGCTACCGCAAGTCATTCATTCCTGCTGCTATCAGAATATACAGTGCTGCACTGTAACTGTAACCAATGTGCAATAATCTAATTCACTGTGCGATAACCCGTGCAATAATCCTGAAAGAAGTGACTTCTGCTGCTATCAGTAACTGTAACCACAACTGTTATAACTTTGGGCAATAACTAATGTGCAATAATCTATTTAATACACTGTGCTATAACCTGTCCAATGATCCAAAGAACTTCTGCTGCTATCACCAGGTATATATGTCAGTACATGTGTATGTAGGCATATGTATGTGTCACAGGACAGGTTGCCCTGTGACTGGCAACCTGTCCAGGATGGACGAGCCCCCACCCCCCACGACCCCGTGTGACGCCGAGCTGCGTTTCCCCATCAGATACGGCTTGACGTCACACCTGTAGGGAAAAGCCGGTATAAATCGATGAAGGATGGGATGTTAATTTTTTAAAAAGTTTAATAAAATTGCTCAAAGTTTATCAGAAAAAAACATAACTTGCTTTTAAATATGGACATTTTTAATAAGCAAAATGTTAATGTATTTCG
This sequence comes from Fundulus diaphanus, assembly GCA_037039145.1. NCBI lineage: Eukaryota > Metazoa > Chordata > Actinopteri > Cyprinodontiformes > Fundulidae > Fundulus > Fundulus diaphanus. The sequence continues at coordinate 30,538,074 of CM073122.1, read as the reverse complement.
TAAAGTTATTGTTGAAGTTAATCTTGGCTGCAGTACTCTGTTTGGCAGATGTTTTGGGGTTGGAGTAAAATGAGTCCATAGATGCACAGACAGGAGGCTTGTTCAGTGGTTTCTAGTACGACTTGCTTCTGCAGTGTCGCTCAACTGCGTGTAAAAATAAAAAAAATTACTTCATAAAAGCTCTCTGAGAATAACCTCTGGCCTCACCCAGTTAGAACCCGCTCTCCAGTCCATGTTGTAGCTGCAGTTTTTTTTTTTTACGTCGTTTCCTTAATAATCTGTACAAATCAAAATCCTTGTCATTTTATTAAGAGTGTCGTGGTGCGCAGCGGCTCATCAGGTGGAGCTGCTGCATATTGACTGATAGCCGCTCTGACTGCAGCTCTGCCTTCTTTTGTTCAGAAAAGCGCAGGTGAAATTATTTAATTTATTATTTAACTTTTTCCAAATCGGACCCTGTCAAATGCGGGACAAATGCGCGTCATGGTAAATTAGCCTTTACTCTTCGAATTTTAAATAAAGCGTTACAGCGAATATTGAGGAGGTCCCTGATTGGTTTATCAGCTAAGTTGCTGGAAGCCAGTGAATACACGCTGAAAGGTGACATGGCCACAGGTGGAAATAATTCATTAATTAACTGGAGCAGCGACAGTGTGTCTGTCGACAGAAACGCTTACCGAGGGAAGTTGTTGTCAGATGGTCAATCCGCTCCACTTCCTGACTTGCTGGTTCGCATAAACCCAAAGAAAACCTTTGACCACCACTGCTTTCATTCATGCATCTGTGGCCAGTTTGAGATGTTCTTCCAAAAGTTATGATTGAACACCGATCATAACTTTTGGTCTACGTATACATCTCTGTGCTGGTAGCAAACGCAGAGCCATAGAGAGAAAGGCTCTGAGCCAGCGGAACCCGGATGTAAACAAGAGCCTTGCTCGTTAGCCTTAAGGCGCTAGCATTAGCGCTAATATTAGCGCCTTAAGGCACTAGAATTAGCCGCAGAACTGAGACTGCTCATCCCACCTCAAGTTGTGGTGGGGGATATTACACTACATGCATATATAATCCAAAAAGCCTTACCTGTTTGTCTGTTTCCCCTCCTAAATTCTCCAATGTGTGGTGCTAATGTTGTTAGCTGTGACATCACGGACTTCTTCCTCAGGCAAACGGACACGTTTCAGATTGTTGGAGTGCGCCCCCTGCTGTTGGGAAGTCTTCTTCTTCTCTTGATCTTTATGAACTTTCTCACAGTGTGTCATATACGTTCAACTGTCTGTTGTTCCTCACAATATTTACATATGCCAGTGTTATGCTTCCCTATTTTGAATAATGTACCATCTAATCCTGTGTGGGCAAATCTAAGTCTTGATATGAGATAAGATAAGATAGTCTTTATTGATCTCACATTGGAGAAATTCACTTGTCGGCTCAATAGTGTGTGTGTATATATATATATATATATATATATATATATATATATATATATATATATATATATATATATATATATATATATATACACATGCCTACATACACATGTACTGACATATATTCACTTGGTGAAAGCAGAAGAAGTTCTTCTGGATCCTTGCACAGGTTATAGCACAGTGTATTAAATAGATTATTGCACATTAGTTATTCCCCAAAGTCATAACAGTTGTGGTTATATAGAACAGATTACTGGATCACTGTGTGCTTCTGTGCTTTTTTTGTCTGTCTTGTTGTGTCTCTGCTCTGTCTTCTGTAACCCCCAGTCGGTCGAGGCAGATGACCGTTCATACTGAGCCCGGTTCTGCTGGAGGTTTGTCCTTCATGTTAATGAAGGAGGTTTTTTCCCCCTGTTGCTTCATGCTTGCTCAGTATGAGGGATTGTTGCAAAGCCATGGACAATGCAGACAACTCTCCCTGTGACTCTACGCTTCTTCAGGAGGAAATGCTGCTTGTCAAGACTTTTATGCAATCAACTGGTTCCCTTATATAGGATTAAAGATTCAAAGCTTCTTTCTTTTAAAGGCCAGCTAAAGATATTTTAAAGCTGCTTCCACTTTTGGACGAATGTGTATGAATGGTTTGGTAAAATATGTACCGTGACTTACAGATGACGCCCAAACATTTGGGTTTGCTGCCATCTAGTGTTGGAAATAATAAATGTTTTTTCCTTCAAAACACAATTCATGTTATAAATAATTGTCAAAAAAATATGGTTGGACGTAGCAAAAATGTTTTTGATAACTTTTGATCCTCTATGTGTGAGGAATTTTTTGGAGTAACTTTGAATGCCATAAGTGTAACGGTTTAGGAGTAGTTTATTCAAATGTAACACCCAAAAATATGGGAAAATGACATCTTTGATGAGAAATGAATGATTTCCTGTAGGAGGTAGCCCATTGCTTCAAGAGGCTTTTTTGTAGGGCCTATGAAGTTACATGCACTTACTGAGTTTCATAATTCTCAGACAAAGCATGGCTTGGGGCTTACTGATTTAATGCGTTTTTAATGGTTTTCCACAAACCTGATTTTTGCAATGCGACAGCTCAGGCAAATATGCATATTTCATAAAACCTTTGATAACTTTTAAAAGTCAATGTCTTAACTGCATGCTGAAAAAAATTGAAAGTAATAGGTTAAAATGCCTAGGACTAGTTCGTTAAAGTTTGAGGCAAAAACGGCCAATATTTTACCCTTTGACCCAAAATAGCAGACTTCCTGTGGGTTTTAGAGCATACACCCAAGAGACTTTTTTTCATAATTTTAAAAAACCTACCTAGGTAAAAAATTTCAGCTTTCTACGTGTTACGGTTTGGCCCAACTCACTCTAGTTGGCGCTGTTGAGCAGGTTTGCCACGCCCGTTTTCAATTACACTAAAATCATGCGATTTCTCACGGGGGACAATTTTGGGCAAAGTTTGGTGAGTTTTCATGCATGTTTAGGCCTCCAAAAAGCCGTTTCAAAAGTCACAAGAATAAATAATAATAATAATAATAATAATAATAAAATCTGCAGTTACAATAGGCCTTCGCAGCGCTTAGCTGCTCGGGCCTAATAATAATAAAATCTGCAGTTACAATAGGCCTTCGCAGCGCTTAGCTGCTCGGGCCTAATAATAATAATAATAATAAAATCTGCAGTTACAATAGGCCTTCGCAGCGCTTAGCTGCTCGGGCCTAATTAAAGCCGCAAGCGGCGATGAGCGGCCCTCGCAGCCAAGCACCGCTGGGGTACGCGCACCTCCTGCCGCCAGCCACCGCAGAAGCTGTCACGCATTTTCCCCGCCCGTCCACTGGGCGATTCACACGAACCCTTTCGGCAGCGCTCCCCCACGACTCACAAAAAATCTGGTGCAGATTGGTGGATGCAGCGAGGAGATACAGCCGTTGAATAATGATAATGCATTTGGCCACCGGGCCGGACCGCTGGGGTTGTAAAGAGATGACATGTTGGAACTATATAAATAAAATTGGATTGAATTAATTTGTCTTTATATAAAACACATGAGTTGCCTCTTGGCATGGCATGCACTAATATATATATATATATATATATATATATATATATATATATATATATATATATATATATATATATATACATATACATACACACATTTGACCTAATAAAATACATTATTCATGTTTTTATTAGGTCAAATGCAATAATTCAATTCAATTTTATTTATATAGCGCCAAATCATGAAACATGTCATCTCAAGGCACTTTACAAAGTTACGTTCAATCATATTATACATATTGGGTCAGATTATACAGATTGGTCAAAAATGTTCCTATATAAGGAAACCAGTTGATACATATTGGGTCAGATTATACAGATTGGTCAAAAATGTTCCTATATAAGGAAACCGGTTGATTGCATCAAAGTCTCGACAAGCAGCATTCACTCCTGGAGAAGCGTAGAGCCACAGGGAGAGTCGTCTGCATTGTACATGGCTTTGCTGCAATCCCTCATACTGAGCAAGCATGAAGCGACAGTGGGAAGAAAAACTCCCCATTAACGGGAAGGAAAACCTCCAGCAGAACCGGGCTCAGTATGAACGGTCATCTGCCTCGACCGACTGGGGGTTACAGAAGACAGAGCAGAGACACAACAAGAGAGACAAAAAAAGCACAGAAGCACACATTGATCCAGTAATCTGTTCTACATTAGATGGTAATAGCGGGTAAGCCGTCTTCTTTGGATGATGTCACAGTTAACAGAACGCCAGACCAGGTGTACCTACTATGAAGATAAAAGAGAGAAACAGAAAATTAAAGCAGAAATGACAACACGTAATGCATAATTGAAGAACAGTAGAACTCTATAGAGTGAGAAAATTAGATCCTGACGTCCTCCAGTAGCCTAAGCCTATAGCAGTAAAACTATAAAAGGTAGCTCAGAGTAACATGAGCCACTCTAGTTATAAGCTTTGTCAAAAAGGAAGGTTTTAACAGGGTTTCCCGCAGCGCTATCTTGGCGAGGCGGCCGCCTCGCCAAACTCACGCTACCGCCTCGCCAACATTCCCAAAAAAAAAAAAAAAAGTGACGTTAACACGCGGTTTGTTGTTGTTGCTTTCGTGTGTGCGTGAATGGCAGGGAAAAAACACATGGATACCCCCCGCTCCGCGAGTCGGTCCGCGGACAACGTGTCGTCGTCTCCCCCCCCCCTGCTCCGCGAGTCGGTCCGCGGACAACGTGTCTTCGTCTCCCTTCGTCTGAATAATGTATTTTATTAGTCGATGTGCCTCGCATAACCAAATTCCTGCGGGAAACACTGGTTTTAAGATTAGTCTTAAAAGTAGACAGGGGTTCTGCTTCACGGACCAATACTGGGAGTTGGTTCCACAGCCTGATAGCTAAAGGATCTGCCTCCCATTCTACTTTTAAAGACTCTAGGAACCACCAGCAGATCTGCAGTCTGAAAGCGACGTGCTCTGTTAGGAACATACGGGGTAATCAGAGCTCTGATATATGATGGAGCTTGATTATTAAGGGCTTTATACGTTAGAAGAATAATTTTAAATTCTATTCTTGATTTTACAGGAAGCCAATGAAGGGAAGCTAAAATTGGAGAAATATGATCCGGCTTGTTGATTTTCATCAGAACTCTTGCTGCAGCATTTTGGATCAGCTGAAGGCTTTGAACTGCATTTTGTGGACTTCCTGATAGTAACGAATTACAATAGTCCAGCCTTGGAGTAACAAATGCATGGACTAGTTTTTCAGCATCACTCCTGGACAGAATGTTTTTAATTTTGGCGATATTCCGGAGGTGAAAAAAGGAAACTCTGGAAACCTGTTTAATATGGGATTTAAATGACATGTCTTGGTCAAAAATAACACCAAGGTTTTTTACTTTATTACCAGAGGCCAAGTTAATGCCATCCAGATTAAGTGATTGGTTAAGAAGTTTATTTTTTGAGGACTCTGGCCCAAAGATTACAACTTCGGTCTTGTCAGAATTTAGATGCAGGAAATTTAAAGTCATCCAGCTTTTGATGTCATCAAGACATGACTGCAGTTGAAGTAATTGATTGGATTCATCAGGATTTATGGATAAATATAGCTGAGTGTCATCAGCATAACAGTGGAAATTAATCCCATGCTGTCTGATAATTTTGCCGATCGGAAGCATATATTTAGTAAAGAGAATTGGTCCAAGGACTGAACCCTGTGGTACTCCACAGGTGACCCTAGAGTTTGAGGAAGATTTATTATTAACATGAACAAACTGGAATCTGTCCGACAGATAAGATTTAAACCAGCCTAATGCTTTCCCCTTAATCCCTACAGTATGCTCAAGTCTTTGTAGGAGAATATTTTGATCAAATGTATCAAATGCAGCACTGAGATCTAACAGGACAAGTACAGACACAAGTCCATTATCTGAGGCCAGGAGAATATCATTAGTGACCTTCACCAGAGCTGTTTCAGTGCTATGATGAGCTCTGAAGCCTGACTGAAACTCCTCAAGTAGGTCATTGCTTTGTAAATGTTCACAAAGTTGATTAGCAACTACTTTCTCAAGAATTTTAGATAAGAAAAGATTAGATATAGGTCTGTAGTTTACTAGCTCATCTTGATCAAGAGAAGGTTTCTTAAGTAAAGGTTTAATAACAGCTACTTTAAAAACCTGTGGTACATATCCATTTACTAAGGATAGATTAATCATGTCTAAAATAGGACCACTGATCAAAGGGAATACCTCCTTAAACAACTTGGTTGGGATTGGGTCTAACATACAGGTAGAAGGTTTAGATGAAGCTAAGATTTTAGAAAGCTCAGAAGGCTCTACTGCTTCTAAACAGTTCAAACACTGTGCAGGTTCTAAAGATTCCTCCAATGCTGCCTTACTTATAATAGATAATAGATATAATAAATTGTATTTTACGTATCAGATACATAATACACACACACACACACACACACACACATACGGTATTATACGTAATATAATTACCATTATAACAATTTAAGAAACTAGTTATATATCAAAAAAGAACATGGAACAGAAAAAAACATGGTCCATCATGTGGGAAAGAGGGACCTGTTGGACCTTTCTATTGCATCCCCTGTCCCTTGATCCAATCAGCCATTTCGACACTGCCCTCTCCAAATCCTTCCTGGTGATCTGTCTGGTTAATGTGTTGTTCTTTAAAGCTCCTGTGGGAAACATATCTTATGGTCACTTCATATGTACCAACACAACTCTCAACTACAATTGTAAAGTCAACTATGTTAAGGTGAAATTTACCAACAAATGATCAGTTTTATATCAATTACCCAAGATTTAAATTGTAATTTTGGGTGAAGTATCCCTTTACATAATTGACTTTACAAACCTGCAAACGTCAGAATGAACTGGGAAAAAGCTAAGAAAAAAAGATCAAAATTCAAAGCTGACTGGCCAAGGCTGTCACATTTTTTTATTTCTTTCTAAAATCTGGCTTTATTAAATTGCCCATAAAAAAATTACAAACCAAGGAAAAAATACAAAATGTAATATTTTTGATGAGAACAGCTGTTGACTGGAAGATCTGTGCAAGAAAATCTTGAAAACATTTCTTATATGATAACATTTCTGGAGCACCTGTTTTGAGGGGACATTTATGTCCTTAAGGTGAGGGTATTATTGACCTTAGAAAATCAAATTCATAACATACATAAATTTCCCTCGACAGACACAAATATCTTAAAGTTACTATATTACAGTTATTATCCATTATGCACTTACCAAATATGACTTCAAACAGATTTAAAGTCCTGAATTCCTACTTTCCATTCCAGCCCACAAAGTTGTACTGCCTTGTACAATCACCATGGCCATAGTCCATGATGAAGAACATCATACGTCTCGTGGCCTCATCCACAGTCCTCCCACCAATGTCTGACACTGCTGTGACCTAAGGGGGAACAATAACAGTTCAAAGCTAATTCATTTTTATAGCTCACAGGAGTAAACACGATGCACAGACAAACTCTGGGTCTAGATTATTTTCATTGTTGATTAATCTATTGATTATTTTAACAATTAATTGATTGGTTGCTATAATAATAAAATGTTACAAAATTTTGAAAAATGTCAATGTTTCCCAAATCTCTTGTTCTGTCAACAAAACATGGAGATACTCTGTTTATTGCCATAAATGAGCAAAGAAAACAGAAATATTCACATTTATGAAGCTGAAATCAGAGACGTAGGACTCTTTTGTTGGGTGTTCACGTCAATAATAAGATGGACTGGACTCATAACACCGACGCTCTGCATAAGAAGGGCCAGAGCCGCCTCCATCTCCTGAGGAGGCTGAGTTCCTTTGGAGTGAGCAGGCCCCTGCTTAAGACTTTTTATGACTCTGTGGTGGCCTCAGCCCTTCTCTACGCTGTCGTCTGCTGGGCTCCAGGCAGCGCAGAACGGGACAGAATGAGGCTGAATAAGCTGGTGAGGAAGGCCACTTCTGTCCTGGGCTGCACTCTGGACTCAGTGGAGGAAGTAGCTGAGAGGAGGGTGTTGTCCAAGTTCACATCCATCATGGACAACACCTTCCACCCCCTGTGCAGATTATATAGCAATCATTCTGATTGCTATATAATCTGCAATCAGATTATACAGTGCTGCACTGTAACTGTAACCAATGTGCAATAATCTATCTAATTCACTGTGCGATAACCAGTGCAATAATCCTGAAAGAAGTGACTTCTGCTGCTATCAGTAACTGTAACCACAACTGTTATAACTTTGGGCAATAACTACTGTGCAATAATCTATTTAATACACTGTGCTATAACCTGTACAATGATCCGAAGAACTTCTGCTGCTATCACCAGGTGAATATATGTCAGTACATGTGCATGTAGGCATACAGGTAAAAGCCAGTAAATTAGAATATTTTGAAAAACTTGATTTATTTCAGTAATTGCATTCAAAAGGTGTAACTTGTACATTATATTTATTCATTGCACACAGACTGATGCATTCAAATATTTATTTCATTTAATTTTGATGATTTGAAGTGGCAACAAATGAAAATCCAAAATTACGTGTGTCACAAAATTAGAATATTGTGTAAGGGTTAAATTTTGAAGACACCTGGTGCCACAAACTAATCAGCTGATTAACTCAAAACACCTGCAAAGGGCTTTAAATGGTCTCTCAGTCCAGTTCTGAAGCCTACACAAACATGGGGAAGACTTCAGATTTGACAGCTGTCCAAAAGGCGACCATCGACACATTGCACAAGGAGGGAAAGACACAAAAGGTTATTGCTGAAGAGGCTGGCTGTTCTCAGAGCTCTGTGTCCAAACACATTAATAGAGAGGCAAAGGGAAGGAAAAACTGTGGTCAGAAAAAGTCTACAAGCGATAGGGATCACCGCGCCCTAGTCAAGATTGGGAAAAAAAAACCATTCAAAAATGTGGGGGAGATTCACAAGGAGTGGACAGCTGCTGGAGTCAGTGCTTCAAGATCCACCACCAAGAGACGCTTGAAAGACATGGGTTTCAACTGCCGCATACCATAATAGTGTCAAGCCACTGTTGACCAAGAAACAGCGCGAAAAGCGTCTCACCTGGGCTAAGGAAAAAAAGAGCTGGACTGCTGCTGAGTGGTCCAAAGTCATGTTTTCTGACGAAAGCAAATTTTGCATTTCCTTTGGAAATCGAGGTCCCAGAGTCTGGAGGAAGACAGGAGAGGCACAGGATCCACATTGCCTGAAGTCTAGTGTAAAGTTTCCACCATCAGTGATGGTTTGGGGTGCCATGTCATCTGCTGGTGTCGGTCCACTCTGTTTCCTGAGATCCAGGGTCAACGCAGCCGTCTACCAGCAAGTTTTAGAGCACTTCATGCTTCCTGCTGCTGACCTGCTCTATGGAGATGGAGATTTCAGGTTCCAACAGGACTTGGCGCCTGCACACAGCGCAAAATCTACCCGTGCCTGGTTTACGGACCATGGTATTTCTGTTCTAAATTGGCCAGCCAACTCCCCTGACCTTAGCCCCATAGAAAATCTGTGGGGTATTGTGAAAAGGAAGATGCAGAATGCCAGACCCAACAACGCAGAAGAGTTGAAGGCCACTATCAGAGCAACCTGGGCTCTCATAACACCTGAGCAGTGCCAGAAACTCATCGACTCCATGCCACGCCGCATTAATGCAGTAATTGAGGCAAAAGGAGCTCCAACCAAGTATTGAGTATTGTACATGCTCATATTTTTCATTTTCATACTTTTCAGTTGGCCAACATTTCTAAAAAAAATCCCTTTTTTGTATTAGCCTTAAGTAATATTCTAATTTTGTGACACACGGAATTTTGGATTTTCATTTGTTGCCACTTCAAATCATCAAAATTAAATGAAATAAACATTTGAATGCATCAGTCTGTGTGCAATGAATAAATATAATGTACAAGTTACACCTTTTGAATGCTATTACTGAAATAAATCAAGTTTTTCAAAATATTCTAATTTACTGGCTTTTACCTGTATGTATGTGTTCATATATATATATATATATATATATATATATATATATATATATATATATATATATATATATATATATATATATATTCCAAAAACATGACTGTTAGGTTAATTGGCTTCTCCAAAATTGTCCTTAGGGTGTGAGTCTGTGTGTGAATGGTTGTTTGTCCTGTTTGTCTCTCTGTGTTGCCCTGCGACAGACTGGCGACCTGTCCAGGGTGTACCCCGCCTCCCGCCCAGTGAACGCTGGATATAGGCACCAGCAACCCCCGCGACCCCATGAGGGATAAAGCGGTTTGGAAAATGGATGGATGGATATATATATATATATATATATATATATATATATATATATATATATATATACAGGGGTTGGACAATGAAACTGAAACACCTCTCATTTTAGTGTGGGAGGTCTCATGGCTAAATTGGACCAGCCTGGTGGCCAATCTTCATTAATTGCACATTGAACCAATAAGAGCAGAGCGTGAGGGTCCAATTAGCAGGGTAAGAGCACAGTTTTGCTCAAAATATTGCAATGCACACAACATTATGGGTGACATACCAGAGTTCAAAAGAGGACAAATTGTTGGTGCACGTCTTGCTGGCGCATCTGTGACCAAGACAGCAAGTCTTTGTGATGTATCAAGAGCCACGGTATCCAGGGTAATGTCAGCATACCACCAAGAAGGACGAACCACATCCAACAGGATTAACTGTAGACGCAAGAGGAAGCTGTCTGAAAGGGATGTTCGGGTGCTAACCCGGATTGTATCCAAAAAACATAAAACCACGGCTCCCCAAATCACGGCAGAACTAAATGTGCACCTCAACTCTCCTGTTTCTACCAAAACTGTCCGTCGGGAGCTCTACAGGGTTAATATCCACGGCCGGATTCAGAGTGTCTGAAAACATAAAGTACATTTTGCTGCATTGACGTGTATTCTCTCTGAGCGCAGCTTGGTCTGACCTAAGATGGCCGCTCTGTCGGCACGCCTCTCACCCGACGACGGGGCGTCTACGTCATGGGTTAAAGCAAAATTAATCAGTTTGACTGAAAAATTTTTCTAGTCAGCCCATATATTCCCGGGACCGTGGAAATAATGCCACATTAGTTACCTCACTTGCTTATTGTGCAGAGTTAACTTGAACCAAATCTGGTAGTTTTACAATATCCACTGACCATTCATGTCTCTGTCCCACCTTTCAGCTTCAGAGCCTTGGTGTCTTCCTGGACAGCCTCCCATCCTCTCCTTCACTGTCCACATCCATGACATAACCTGGTTAACTTTCATATCGGCAACATCAAGTTCTTCCTTAACACTTTAGCCAAACTGGTCCACAGTCCACTTTACACTTTCAGCTCCCTTCCCTCCCTGTCCTCCAGAAAACCTCCATAAACTACAACTAGTACAAAAGACAGCAATTTACATCTTTACATCATCTACTTCACATCTGAACATTACCTCCACTGGCTCCCTGTCACCTTCAGTATAAATTAATCATATGAACAAACAAGGCCAACCACAACCTGGACAATGCAGGACACATAACCAACACTATGATGTCATACATTTTAGTTTAACACAGATCGCACATTACAATAATCACTCTCTGCTTTGCCCGTTATTGCACAGCAATTAATTATCACGACTCATGAGTTTATAAAAAGGCATTAACTTTTTTTAATTTTAATAAAACAGATATATTTTAGCCCTGTGACTGGCAACCTGTCCAGGATGGCCGAGCCCCCACCCCCAACGACCCCGTGTGACGCCGAGCTGCGTTTCCCCATCAGATACGGCTTGACGTCACACCTGTAGGGAAAAGCCAGTATAAATCGATGAAGGATGGATTGTTAATTTTTAAAAAGTTTAATAAAATTGCTCAAAGTTTATCAGAAAAAAACATAACTTGCTTTTAAATATAGACATTTTTAATAAGCAAAATGTTAATGTATTTCGTAAAGTTATTGTTGAAGGTAATCTTGGCTGCAGTACTCTGTTTGGCAGGTGTTTTGGGGTTGGAGTAAAACGAGTCCATAGATCCACAGACAGGAGGCTTGTTCAGTGGTTTCTAGTACGACTTGCTTCTACAGTGTCGCTCCACTGCGTGTAAAAATAAAAACAATAACTTCATAAAAGCTCTCTGAGAATCACCTCTGGCCTCACCCAGTTAGAACCCGCTCTCCAGTCCATGTTGTAGCTGCAGTTTTTTTTAATGTCGTTTCCTTAATAATCTGTACACATCAAAATCCTTGTCATTTTATTAAGAGTGTCGTGGTGCGCAGCGGCTCATCAGGTGGAGCTGCTGCATATTGACTGATAGCCGCTCTGACTGCAGCTCTGCCTTCTTTTGTTCAGAAACGCGCAGGTGAAATTAATTAATTTATTATTTTACTTTTTCCAAATCGGACCCAGTCAAATGCGGGACAAAAGCGCGTCATGGTAAATTAGCCTTTACTCTTCGAATTTTAAATAAAGCGTTACAGCGAATAATGAGTAGGTCCCTGATTGGTTTATCAGCCAAGTTGCTGGAAGCCAGTGAATACACGCTGAAAGGTGACATGGCCACAGGTGGAAATAATTCATTAATTAACTGGAGCAGCGACAGTGTGTCTGTAGGCAGCTTACCGGGGGCAGTTGTTGTCAGATGGTCAATCCGCTCCACTTCCTGACTTGCTGGTTCGCATAAACCCAAAGAAAACCTTTGACCACCACTGCTTTCATTCATGCATCTGTGGCCAGTTTGAGATGTTCTTCCAAAAGTTATGATTGAACACCGATCATAACTTTTGGTCTACGTATACATCTCTGTGCTGGTAGCAAACGCAGAGCCATAGAGAGAAAGGCTCTGAGCCAGCGGAACCCGGATGTAAACAAGAGCCTTGCTCGTTAGCCTTAAGGCGCTAGCATTAGCGCTAATATTAGCGCCTTAAGGCACTAGAATTAGCCGCAGAACTGAGACTGCTCATCCCACCTCAAGTTGTGGTGGGGGATATTACACTACATGCATATATAATCCAAAAAGCCTTACCTGTTTGTCTGTTTCCCCTCCTAAATTCTCCAATGTGTGGTGCTAATGTTGTTAGCTGTGACATCACGGACTTCTTCCTCAGGCAAACGGACACGTTTCAGATTGTTGGAGTGCGCCCCCTGCTGTTGGGAAGTCTTCTTCTTCTCTTGATCTTTATGAACTTTCTCACAGTGTGTCATATACGTTCAACTGTCTGTTGTTCCTCACAATATTTACATATGCCAGTGTTATGCTTCCCTATTTTGAATAATGTACCATCTAATCCTGTGTGGGCAAATCTAAGTCTTGATATGAGATAAGATAAGATAGTCTTTATTGATCTCACATTGGAGAAATTCACTTGTCGGCTCAATAGTGTGTGTGTATATATATATATATATATATATATATATATATATATATATATATATATATATATATATATATATATACACATGCCTACATACACATGTACTGACATATATTCACTTGGTGAAAGCAGAAGAAGTTCTTCTGGATCCTTGCACAGGTTATAGCACAGTGTATTAAATAGATTATTGCACATTAGTTATTGCCCAAAGTCATAACAGTTGTGGTTATATAGAACAGATTACTGGATCACTGTGTGCTTCTGTGCTTTTTTTGTCTGTCTTGTTGTGTCTCTGCTCTGTCTTCTGTAACCCCCAGTCGGTCGAGGCAGATGACCGTTCATACTGAGCCCGGTTCTGCTGGAGGTTTGTCCTTCATGTTAATGAAGGAGGTTTTTTTCCCCTGTTGCTTCATGCTTGCTCAGTATGAGGGATTGTTGCAAAGCCATGGACAATGCAGACAACTCTCCCTGTGACTCTACGCTTCTTCAGGAGGAAATGCTGCTTGTCAAGACTTTTATGCAATCAACTGGTTCCCTTATATAGGATTAAAGATTCAAAGCTTCTTTCTTTTAAAGGCCAGCTAAAGATATTTTAAAGCTGCTTCCACTTTTGGACGAATGTGTATGAATGGTTTGGTAAAATATGTACCGTGACTTACAGATGACGCCCAAACATTTGGGTTTGCTGCCATCTAGTGTTGGAAATAATAAATGTTTTTTCCTTCAAAACACAATTCATGTTATAAATAATTGTCAAAAAAATATGGTTGGACGTAGCAAAAATGTTTTTGATAACTTTTGATCCTCTATGTGTGAGGAATTTTTTGGAGTAACTTTGAATGTCATAAGTGTAACGGTTTAGGAGTAGTTTATTCAAATGTAACACCCAAAAATATGGGAAAATGACATCTTTGATGAGAAATGAATGATTTCCTGTAGGAGGTAGCCCATTGCTTCAAGAGGCTTTTTTGTAGGGCCTATGAAGTTACATGCACTTACTGAGTTTCATAATTCTCAGACAAAGCATGGCTTGGGGCTTACTGATTTAATGCGTTTTTAATGGTTTTCCACAAACCTGATTTTTGCAATGCGACAGCTCAGGCAAATATGCATATTTCATAAAACCTTTGATAACTTTTAAAAGTCAATGTCTTAACTGCATGCTGAAAAAAATTGAAAGTAATAGGTTAAAATGCCTAGGACTAGTTCGTTAAAGTTTGAGGCAAAAACGGCCAATATTTTACCCTTTGACCCAAAATAGCAGACTTCCTGTGGGTTTTAGAGCATACACCCAAGAGACTTTTTTTCATAATTTTAAAAAACCTACCTAGGTAAAAAATTTCAGCTTTCTACGTGTTACGGTTTGGCCCAACTCACTCTAGTTGGCGCTGTTGAGCAGGTTTGCCACGCCCGTTTTCAATTACACTAAAATCATGCGATTTCTCACGGGGGACAATTTTGGGCAAAGTTTGGTGAGTTTTCATGCATGTTTAGGCCTCCAAAAAGCCGTTTCAAAAGTCACAAGAATAAATAATAATAATAATTAAAGCCGCAAGCGGCGATGAGCGGCCCTCGCAGCCAAGCACCGCTGGGGTACGCGCACCTCCTCCCTCCAGCCACCGCAGAAGCTGTCACGCATTTTCCCTGCCCTTCCACCGGGCGATTCACACGAACCCGTACGGCAGCGCTCCACCCCCCCCCCCCACCCGACTCACAAAAAATCAGGTGCAGATCGGTCGATGCAGCGAGGAGATACAATCGTTCGGCGGGCCGTACGTTTGACACCCCTGGTTTAAACATTATTTTACTGGTTGAAATGCAGTTAAAAGTCTTCAGCTGAAAGGTTGTTGCACACAAATAAAACTTGTTTTGCACACAAAAAGATATGTTTCACACAAAAAAATTGTTTTGCAAACTGTCCGCCTACCTTGCGCTCAAAATATCATTTATAAGTTTTCCTCGAGTACAAAATGGTCTCTGCTCGCACAAAACAGCCTCTGCTCGACTACGATACAATCCCACCCACGCTGCGGTAAATTTGTGCCAAAAGTCACGTGATGCATTAAGAGTTGTTGTTGTTCAGACTTCCCGACATTGAGAAGAATTCAGTTATCTCTAAACTATTGGGCTAATTTACAGGGTCATAGTGAAGATCATCCAGCACAGACCACATTAACATCTTGTTGGGAAATGGAGAACAGGGAGAGAAGAAGCTTTGGGTAGACAGTTAGACAAAAAGCAATGGAATTAGAATTAACTGATTTAATGTTCAGTTCAACAGTACCACTGACAGCAGTACAACCTTGGATACTACCTGAAGCTAAAGTAGATCTAACACTATTACGAAAGGGAAATAAGGTCAGGGTTTTTTTTTTTAAATTCAAATACAATACAGGAATATATTAATATTTACTAGTTTCATTCAGATCTACACAGATGCATCAAAAAAGTTTAGATAACAAGATAGGAGTATCTTTTATTGTTCCAGAGTTTCATATTACAGTAGGAAAGAGGACAAGTAATAATATATCAGTATACACAAGAGAAATGTTAGCAATTTTGTTTGCAATGCAATGGGTAGAAGAAATAAGACCTCTGAGAGTGATTATTTGTTCAGATTCATCTTCATCACTAATCAGTTTACCGATAAAACACTCAGACAGTAGACCAGATATTTTGATAGAAATCCAGCAAACATTATACAGAATTCAAATGATGGACATTACAGTCATATTTTTGTGGGTACCAGCACACATGGGAGTTAAAGGAAATGAAATGGCAGATAAGGCTGCAAAGGAGGCTACAACAAGAAAAGACATTGATGTGTCAGTTAAAATTAGTAAGATGGAAATAAAGAGCATAATTAAACAGAAGATGAAGGAAAGGTGGCAAAAGCAATGGGAGGAAGAGAGGAACAGAAGATGGTTTTACATGATCCAGAGGAGAGTGGGAAAAATGAGATGGGCAGGGAAGAACATAGGAGAAGAAACAATTATATCAGGACTTAGATTTGGGCACACAGGATTAAATAATACATTATTCTAAATAGGTAAACATAACAATGGCAGATGTGAATATTGTGAGCAACAAGAGACAGTTGAACACGTTATGGTATACTGTAGGAAGTACGAAAGAGAAAGGAGAGAAATGGTCCAAAATCTAAAAAGGAAAAGAATACAATTTGATTTAATAGAAATACTTAGAAAAACTCCAGAGATAATTGTTATGTGATTATTTTTCATTATCTTAGATTAATAAATGTAATTGAGAGGATTTGAAATCTTTTTTTGGTTTTGTTTATATTGTTTTGTTAATTTGAATGTGACTTGTTTTGTTTAGTATAAATAATTCTGATCCACACTCCATACCAGTTGGTGGCGGTAATGCACCATTTGGTTGCGTGCCAACCGGCAAAAAAAATCCATAAAGAAAAAGAAGAAGCAGAAGACTTCCCGACAGCAGGGGGCGCACCTGAAAAAAACTGAAAGGCGCCGGTTTGGCTGAGGAAGAAAGACGTGATATCACAGCTAACAGCAGGGACGTGCAGAGGGGGGCGGGGGGCTTGGTCACCTGCCCCTTTGCCCCTTGATGCCCAAAGTGCCCTTTTGTCAGTGTTTTTTTATGTGTGTGTGTGTGTGCATGTCCAAAATAAAAATAATTTAGATCTAAATTGCCACAGTTACCGTGGCACGGTTACATGATCCACATAACGTGCCTCACTTTTCCCTTCTTCTCCTCTCGCAGCTCCGCGGCTGCTGCTGCCGCTGTCTGACTGCCTGCCCCTTTAAATCGGCAGCACACGTGACTGTGCTCTGTGCATTTTTTTAAACTTAACTCTCATTGGTTGTACTGCCTTAAATCCCGCCTTTCCTCTTTCTGATTGCTAGCGCGTGTGTGCGTGCTTATTTGCTTGGAGCGCAAGATTTAAATTTCAATTCATACAGGTATACTGCCGTTACCTCAATTAATACTTGACAACAAACTAGTCCCAGTTAAAGGTATACTATGCAACCGGGGTTGATTTTCCAGCGAGGCTCCCCCCAGAGGGCGAAAGTAAAAGTGCACTGTCGTAAAGATGCTCAGCTGTTCTCCTGGTTTCTCCATCAAGCCAGGTGCGGTTGTTTGTAGGTGGGGTTGTATTTCCCCTAACCCTAACATACATAAATTTCCCTCGACAGACACAAATATCCTAAAGTTAGTATATTACAGTTATTATCCATTATGCACTTACCAAATATGACTTCAAACAGATTTAAAGTCCTGAATTCCTACTTTCCATTCCAGCCCACAAAGTTGTACTGCCTTGACAGGCCATAGTCCATGATGAAGAACATCATACGTCTCGTGGCCTCATCCACAGTCCTCCCACCAATGTCTGACACTGCTGTGACCTAAGGGGGAACAAAAACAGTTCAAAGCTAATTCATTTTTATAGCTCACAGGAGTAAACACGATGCAAAGACAAACTCTGGGTCTAGATTATTTTCATTGTTGATTAATCTATTGATTATTTTAAACAATTAATTGATTGGTTGCTATAATAATAAAATGTTACAAAATTTTGAAAAATATCAGTGTTTCCCAAATCTCTTGTTCTGTCAACAAAACATGGAGATACTCAGTTTATTGCCATAAATGAGCAAAGAAAACAGAAATATTCACATTTATGAAGCTGAAATCAGAGACGTAGGACTCTTTTGTTGGGTGTTCACGTCAGTAATAAGCTGGACTGGACTCATAACACCGACGCTCTGCATAAGAAGGGCCAGAGCCGCCTCCACCTCCTGAGGAGGCTGAGTTCCTTTGGAGTGAGCAGGCCCCTGCTTAAGACTTTTTATGACTCTGTGGTGGCCTCAGCCCTTCTCTACGCTGTCGTCTGCTGGGCTCCAGACAGCGCAGAACGGGACAGAATGAGGCTGAATAAGCTGGTGAGGAAGGCCACTTCTGTCCTGGGCTGCACTCTGGACTCAGTGGAGAAAGTAGCTGAGAGGAGGGTGTTGTCCAAGTTCACATCCATCATGGACAACACCTTCCACCCCCTGCACCAGACTGTAGAGGAGCTGAGCAGCTCCTTTAGTGCCAGACTTAGACACCCTGTCTGTAAAAAGGAGCGCTACCGCAAGTCATTCATTCCTGCTGCTATCAGATTATACAGTGCTGCACTGTAACTGTAACCAATGTGCAATAATCTATCTAATTCACTGTGCGATAACCTGTGCAATGATCCGAAGAACTTCTGCTGCTATCACCAGGTGAATATATGTCAGTACATGTGCATATATGTATGTATTTATATATATATATATATATATATATATATATATATATATATATATATATATATATATATATATATATATATACAGGGGTTGGACAATGAAACTGAAACAACTCTCATTTTAGTGTGGGAGGTTTCATGGCTAAATTGGACCAGCCTGGTGGCCAATCTTCATTAATTGCACATTGAACCAATAAGAGCAGAGTGTGAAGGTCCAATTAGCAGGGTAAGAGCACAGTTTTGCTCAAAATATTGCAATGCACACAACATTATGGGTGACATACCAGAGTTCAAAAGAGGACAAATTGTTGGTGCACGTCTTGCTGGCGCATCTGTGATCAAGACAGCAAGTCTTTGTGATGTATCAAGAGCCACGGTGTCCAGGGTAATGTCAGCATACCACCAAGAAGGACGAACCACATCCAACAGGATTAACTGTGGACGCAAGAGGAAGCTGTCTGAAAGGGATGTTAGAGTGCTTACCCGGATTGTATCCAAAAAACATAAAACCACGGCTCCCCAAATCACAGCAGAATTAAATGTGCACCTCAACTCTCCTGTTTCTACCAAAACTGTCCGTCGGGAGCTCCACAGGGTTAATATCCACGGCTGGATTCAGAGTGTCTGAAAACATAAAGTACATTTTGCTGCATTGACGTGTATTCTCTCTGAGCGCAGCTTGGTCTGACCTAAGATGGCCGCTCTGTCGGCACGCCTCTCACCCGACGACGGGGCGTCTACGTCAT
>CM073122.1:30068696-30513696 GCA_037039145.1 Fundulus diaphanus | reverse complement strand
CTGTCCGACGTCACCTCAGGTGAGCTGAGTTCGATCAGCTGATGCTCCACTCCAAACACGTAACCTCCAGCCCAGTCTTATCTTGCGCAATCACCACCATCAACCATGCAGAAACACGTATCTTTACTTATGCACAGTTCGTGAAGATGCACAAACAGTTTTTGACTGGTTTTGTAGCGGCCAAGCCAATACTTTAAGCCACTGAGGTGCTGCATCGGGGTAATAGAGTTGACGCGCTTATTGTTACCTTTTTGGGATGAATTAGAGTCCGAGTCGTCAGGGCATGTTGAACGCTTCGTCCATTTATTTTCCTCTTTGCATATCAAATGTCCATCATACATGAACACATCTCCAGACAACACATAAAGCAGACTTGCTTGCTTGTATTTATCTTTTTGCGGTCAAAAACTGTTTTCCCCTTCCGGGTGGAAAACCTACCTATCAAAGAAAAGTTCCCCCCTTAAAAAGACATGAACGCTAATTACCCAATCAATGCATTTGCGCTCCTACATATAGGATTAAATATTAAAATCGTATTTCTTTTAAAGGCCAGCTAAAGATATTTTAAAGCTGCTTCCACTTTTGGACGAATGTGTATAAATGGTTTGGTAAAATATGTACCGTGACTTACAGATGACGCCCAAACATTTGGGTGTGCTGCCATCTAGTGTTGGAAATAATAAATGTTTTTTCCTTCAAAACACAATTCATGTTATAAATAATTGTCAAAAAAATATGGTTGGACGTAGCAAAAATGTTTTTGATAACTTTTGATCCTCTATGTGTGAGGAATTTTTTGGAGTAACTTTGAATGCCATAAGTGTAACGGTTTAGGAGTAGTTTATTCAAATGTAACCCCCAAAAATATGGGAAAATGACATATTTGATGAGAAATGAATGATTTCCTGTAGGAGGTAGCCCATTGCTTCAAGAGGCTTTTTTGTAGGGCCTATGAAGTTACATGCACTTACCGAGTTTCATAATTCTCAGACAAAGCATGGCTTGGGGCTTACTGATTTAATGCGTTTTTAATGGTTTTCCACAAACCTGATTTTTGCAATGCGACAGCTCAGGCAAATATGCATATTTCATAAAACCTTTGATAACTTTTAAACGTCAATGTCTTAACTGCATGCTGAAAAAATTTGAAAGTAATAGGTTAAAATGCCTAGGACTAGTTCGTTAAAGTTTGAGGCAAAAACGGCCAATATTTTACCCTTTGACCCAAAATAGCAGACTTCCTGTGGGTTTTAGAGCATACCCCCAAGAGACTTTTTTTCATAATTTTAAAAAACCTACCAAGGTAAAAAATTTCAGCTTTCTACGTGTTACGGTTTGGCCCAACTCACTCTAGTTGGCGCTGTTGAGCAGGTTTGCCACGCCCGTTTTCAATTACACTAAAATCATGCGATTTCTCACGGGGGACAATTTTGGGCAAAGTTTGGTGAGTTTTCATGCATGTTTAGGCCTCCAAAAAGCCGTTTCAAAAGTCCCAAGAATAAATAATAATAATAATTAAAGCCGCAAGCGGCGTTGATCGGCCCTCGCAGCCAAGCACCGCTCCTGCCTATTGGCCACCGCGGGGTTTCGCGCACCGCCGGCCGCCAGCCACCGCAGAAGCTGTCACGCATTTTCCCCGCCCGTCCACCGGGCGATTCACCCGAACCCGTTCGGCAGCGCTCCCCCACGACACACAAAAAATGTGGTGCAGATCGGTCGATGCAGCGAGGAGATACAGCCGTTGAATAATGATAATGCATTTGGCCACCGGGCCGGACCGCTGGGGTTGTAAAGAGATGACATGTTGGAACTATATAAATAAAATTCAATTGAATTAATTTGTCTTTATATAAAACACACGAGTTGCCTCTTGGCATGACATGCACTATATATATATATATATATATATATATATATATATATATATATATATATATATATATATATATATATATATATATATATATACACATTTGACCTAATAAAATACATTATTCATGTTTTTATTAGGTCAAATGCAATAAATTAATTCAATTCAATTTTATTTATATAGCGCCAAACAAACATGTCATCTCAAGGCACTTTACAAAGTTAAGTTCAATCATATTATACATATTGGGTCAGATTATACAGATTGGTCAAAAATGTTCCTATATATGGAAACCAGTTGATTGCATCAAAGTCCCGACAAGCAGCATTCACTCCTGGAGAAGCGTAGAGCCACAGGGAGAGTCGTCTGCATTGTACATGGCTTTGCTGCAATCCCTCATACTGAGCAAGCATGAAGCGACAGTGGGAAGAAAAACTCCCCATTAACGGGAAGGAAAACCTCCGGCAGAACCGGGCTCAGTATGAACGGTCATCTGCCTAGACCGACTGGGGGCTACAGAAGACAGAGCAGAGACACAACAAGAGAGACAAAAAAAGCACAGAAGCACACATTGATCCAGTAATCTGTTCTACATTAGATGATAATAGCGGGTGAGCCGTCTTCTTTGGATGATGTCACAGTTAACAGAACGCCAGACCAGGTGTACCTACTATGAAGATAAAAGAGAGAGAACAGAAAGTTAAAGCAGAAATGACAACACGTAATGCATAATTGAAGAACAGTAGAACTCTATAGAGTGAGAAAATTAGATCCTGACGTCCTCCAGTAGCCTAAGCCTATAGCAGTAAAACTATAAAGGTAGCTCAGAGTAACATGAGCCACTCTAGTTATAAGCTTTGTCAAAAAGGAAGGTTTTAAGATTAGTCTTAAAAGTAGACAGGGGTTCTGCTTCACGGACCAAAACTGGGAGTTGGTTCCACAGCCTGATAGCTAAAGGATCTGCCTCCCATTCTACTTTTAGAGACTCTAGGAACCACCAGCAGACCTGCAGTCTGAAAGCGACGTGCTCTGTTAGGAACATACGGGGTAATCAGAGCTCTGATATATGATGGAGCTTGATTATTAAGGGCTTTATACGTTAGAAGAATAATTTTAAATTCTATTCTTGATTTTACAGGAAGCCAATGAAGGGAAGCTAAAATTGGAGAAATATGATCCCGCTTGTTGATTTTCATCAGAACTCTTGCTGCAGCATTTTGGATCAGCTGAAGGCTTTGAACTGCATTTTGTGGACTTCCTGATAGTAACGAATTACAATAGTCCAGCCTTGGAGTAACAAATGCATGGACTAGTTTTTCAGCATCACTCCTGGACAGAATGTTTCTAATTTTGGCGATATTCCTGAGGTGAAAAAAGGAAACTCTGGAAACCTGTTTAATATGGGATTTAAATGACATGTCTTGGTCAAAAATAACACCAAGGTTTCTTACTTTATTACCAGAGGCCAAGTTAATGCCATCCAGATTAAGTGATTGGTTAAGAAGTTTATTTTTTGAGGACTCTGGCCCAAAGATTACAACTTCGGTCTCAGAATTTAGATGCAGGAAATTTAAAGTCATACAGCTTTTGATGTCATCAAGACATGACTGCAGTCGAAGTAATTGATTGGATTCATCAGGATTTATGGATAAATATAGCTGAGTGTCATCAGCATAACAGTGGAAATTAATCTCATGCTGTCTGATAATTTTGCCGATCGGAAGCATATATATAGTAAAGAGAATTGGTCCAAGGACTGAACCCTGTGGTACTCCACAGGTGACCCTAGAGTTTGAGGAAGATTTATTATTAACATGAACAAACTGGAATCTGTCCGACAGATAAGATTTAAACCAGCCTAATGCTTTCCCCTTAATCCCTACAGTATGCTCAAGTCTTTGTAGGAGAATATTTTGATCAAATCTATCAAATGCAGCACTGAGATCTAACAGGACAAGTACAGACACAAGTCCATTATCTGAGGCCATGAGAATATCATTAGTAACCTTCACCAGAGCTGTTTCAGTGCTATGATGAGCTCTGAAGCCTGACTGAAACTCCTCAAGTAGGTCATTGCTTTGTAAATGTTCACAAAGTTGATTAGCAACTACTTTCTCAAGAATTTTAGATAAGAAAAGATTAGATATAGGTCTGTAGTTTACTAGCTCATCTTGATCAAGAGAAGGTTTCTTAAGTAAAGGTTTAATAACAGCTACTTTAAAAACCTGTGGTACATATCCATTTACTAAGGATAGATTAATCATGTCTAAAATAGGACCACTGATCAAAGGGAATACCTCCTTAAACAACTTGGTTGGGATTGGGTCTAACATACAGGTAGAAGGTTTAGATGAAGCTAAGATTTTAGATAGCTCAGAAGGCTCTACTGCTTCTAAACAGTTCAAACACTGTGCAGGTTCTAAAGATTCCTCCAATGCTGCCTTACTTATAATAGATATAATAAATTGTATTTTACGTATCAGATACATAATACACACACACACACACACACAGATACGATATTATACGTAATATAATTACCATTATAACAATTTAAGAAACTAGTTATATATCAAAAAGAACATGGAACAGAAAAAAACATGGTCCATCATGTGGGAAAGAGGGACCTGTTGGACCTTTCTATTGCATCCCCTGTCCCTTGATCCGATCAGCCATTTCGACACTGCCCTCTCCAAATCCTTCCTGGTGATCTGTCTGGTTAATGTGTTGTTCTTTAAAGCTCCTGCGGGAAACATATCTTATGGTCACTTCATATGTACCAACACAACTCTCAACTACAATTGTAAAGTCAACTATGTTAAGGTGAAATTTACCAACAAATGATCAGTTTTATATCAATTACCCAAGATTTAAATTGTAATTTTGGGTGAAGTATCCCTTTACATAATTGACTTTACAAACCTGCAAACGTCAGAATGAACTGGGAAAAAGCTAAGAAAAAAAGATCAAAATTCAAAGCTGACTGGCCAAGGCTGTCACATTTTTTTATTTCTTTCTAAAATCTGGCTTTATTAAATTGCCCATAAAAAAATTACAAACCAGGGAAAAAATACAAAATGTAATATTTTTGATGAGAACAGCTGTTGACTGGAAGATCTGTGCAAGAAAATCTTGAAAACATTTCTTATATGATAACATTTCTGGAGCACCTGTTTTGAGGGGACATTTATGTCCTTAAGGTGAGGGTATTATTGACCTTAGAAAATCAAATTCATAACATACATAAATTTCCCTCGACAGACACAAATATCTTAAAGTTACTATATTACAGTTATTATCCATTATGCACTTACCAAATATGACTTCAAACAGATTTAAAGTCCTGAATTCCTACTTTCCATTCCAGCCCACAAAGTTGTACTGCCTTGACAGGCCATAGTCCATGATGAAGAACATCATACGTCTCGTGGCCTCATCCACAGTCCTCCCACCAATGTCTGACACTGCTGTGACCTAAGGGGGAACAAAAACAGTTCAAAGCTAATTCATTTTTATAGCTCACAGGAGTAAACACGATGCACAGACAAACTCTGGGTCTAGATTATTTCCATTGTTGATTAATCTATTGATTATTTTAACAATTAATTGATTGGTTGCTATAATAATAAAATGTTACAAAATTTTGAAAAATGTCAGTGTTTCCCAAATCTCTTGTTCTGTCAACAAAACATGGAGATACTCAGTTTATTGCTTAAGACTTTTTATGACTCTGTGGTGGCCTCAGCCCTTCTCTACGCTGTCGTCTGCTGGGCTCCAGGCAGCGCAGAACGGGACCGAATGAGTCTGAATAAGCTGGTGAGGAAGGCCACTTCTGTCCTGGGCTGCACTCTGGACTCAGCGGAGGAAGTAGCTGAGAGGAGGGTGTTGTCCAAGTTCACATCCATCATGGACAACACCTTCCACCCCCTGCGCCAGACTGTAGAGCAGCTGAGCAGCTCCTTTAGTGGCAGACTTAGACACCCTGTCTGTAAAAAGGAGCGCTACCGCAAGTCATTCATTCCTGCTGCTATCAGAATATACAGTGCTGCACTGTAACTGTAACCAATGTGCAATAATCTAATTCACTGTGCGATAACCCGTGCAATAATCCTGAAAGAAGTGACTTCTGCTGCTATCAGTAACTGTAACCACAACTGTTATAACTTTGGGCAATAACTAATGTGCAATAATCTATTTAATACACTGTGCTATAACCTGTCCAATGATCCAAAGAACTTCTGCTGCTATCACCAGGTATATATGTCAGTACATGTGTATGTAGGCATATGTATGTGTCACAGGACAGGTTGCCCTGTGACTGGCAACCTGTCCAGGATGGACGAGCCCCCACCCCCCACGACCCCGTGTGACGCCGAGCTGCGTTTCCCCATCAGATACGGCTTGACGTCACACCTGTAGGGAAAAGCCGGTATAAATCGATGAAGGATGGGATGTTAATTTTTTAAAAAGTTTAATAAAATTGCTCAAAGTTTATCAGAAAAAAACATAACTTGCTTTTAAATATGGACATTTTTAATAAGCAAAATGTTAATGTATTTCGTAAAGTTATTGTTGAAGTTAATCTTGGCTGCAGTACTCTGTTTGGCAGATGTTTTGGGGTTGGAGTAAAATGAGTCCATAGATCCACAGACAGGAGGCTTGTTCAGTGGTTTCTAGTACGACTTGCTTCTGCAGTGTCGCTCAACTGCGTGTAAAAATAAAAAAAATTACTTCATAAAAGCTCTCTGAGAATAACCTCTGGCCTCACCCAGTTAGAACCCGCTCTCCAGTCCATGTTGTAGCTGCAGTTTTTTTTTTACGTCGTTTCCTTAATAATCTGTACAAATCAAAATCCTTGTCATTTTATTAAGAGTGTCGTGGTGCGCAGCGGCTCATCAGGTGGAGCTGCTGCATATTGACTGATAGCCGCTCTGACTGCAGCTCTGCCTTCTTTTGTTCAGAAAAGCGCAGGTGAAATTATTTAATTTATTATTTAACTTTTTCCAAATCGGACCCTGTCAAATGCGGGACAAATGCGCGTCATGGTAAATTAGCCTTTACTCTTCGAATTTTAAATAAAGCGTTACAGCGAATATTGAGGAGGTCCCTGATTGGTTTATCAGCTAAGTTGCTGGAAGCCAGTGAATACACGCTGAAAGGTGACATGGCCACAGGTGGAAATAATTCATTAATTAACTGGAGCAGCGACAGTGTGTCTGTCGACAGAAACGCTTACCGAGGGAAGTTGTTGTCAGATGGTCAATCCGCTCCACTTCCTGACTTGCTGGTTCGCATAAACCCAAAGAAAACCTTTGACCACCACTGCTTTCATTCATGCATCTGTGGCCAGTTTGAGATGTTCTTCCAAAAGTTATGATTGAACACCGATCATAACTTTTGGTCTACGTATACATCTCTGTGCTGGTAGCAAACGCAGAGCCATAGAGAGAAAGGCTCTGAGCCAGCGGAACCCGGATGTAAACAAGAGCCTTGCTCGTTAGCCTTAAGGCGCTAGCATTAGCGCTAATATTAGCGCCTTAAGGCACTAGAATTAGCCGCAGAACTGAGACTGCTCATCCCACCTCAAGTTGTGGTGGGGGATATTACACTACATGCATATATAATCCAAAAAGCCTTACCTGTTTGTCTGTTTCCCCTCCTAAATTCTCCAATGTGTGGTGCTAATGTTGTTAGCTGTGACATCACGGACTTCTTCCTCAGGCAAACGGACACGTTTCAGATTGTTGGAGTGCGCCCCCTGCTGTTGGGAAGTCTTCTTCTTCTCTTGATCTTTATGAACTTTCTCACAGTGTGTCATATACGTTCAACTGTCTGTTGTTCCTCACAATATTTACATATGCCAGTGTTATGCTTCCCTATTTTGAATAATGTACCATCTAATCCTGTGTGGGCAAATCTAAGTCTTGATATGAGATAAGATAAGATAGTCTTTATTGATCTCACATTGGAGAAATTCACTTGTCGGCTCAATAGTGTGTGTGTATATATATATATATATATATATATATATATATATATATATATATATATATATATATATATATACACATGCCTACATACACATGTACTGACATATATTCACTTGGTGAAAGCAGAAGAAGTTCTTCTGGATCCTTGCACAGGTTATAGCACAGTGTATTAAATAGATTATTGCACATTAGTTATTGCCCAAAGTCATAACAGTTGTGGTTATATAGAACAGATTACTGGATCACTGTGTGCTTCTGTGCTTTTTTTGTCTGTCTTGTTGTGTCTCTGCTCTGTCTTCTGTAACCCCCAGTCGGTCGAGGCAGATGACCGTTCATACTGAGCCCGGTTCTGCTGGAGGTTTGTCCTTCATGTTAATGAAGGAGGTTTTTTTCCCCTGTTGCTTCATGCTTGCTCAGTATGAGGGATTGTTGCAAAGCCATGGACAATGCAGACAACTCTCCCTGTGACTCTACGCTTCTTCAGGAGGAAATGCTGCTTGTCAAGACTTTTATGCAATCAACTGGTTCCCTTATATAGGATTAAAGATTCAAAGCTTCTTTCTTTTAAAGGCCAGCTAAAGATATTTTAAAGCTGCTTCCACTTTTGGACGAATGTGTATGAATGGTTTGGTAAAATATGTACCGTGACTTACAGATGACGCCCAAACATTTGGGTTTGCTGCCATCTAGTGTTGGAAATAATAAATGTTTTTTCCTTCAAAACACAATTCATGTTATAAATAATTGTCAAAAAAATATGGTTGGACGTAGCAAAAATGTTTTTGATAACTTTTGATCCTCTATGTGTGAGGAATTTTTTGGAGTAACTTTGAATGCCATAAGTGTAACGGTTTAGGAGTAGTTTATTCAAATGTAACACCCAAAAATATGGGAAAATGACATCTTTGATGAGAAATGAATGATTTCCTGTAGGAGGTAGCCCATTGCTTCAAGAGGCTTTTTTGTAGGGCCTATGAAGTTACATGCACTTACTGAGTTTCATAATTCTCAGACAAAGCATGGCTTGGGGCTTACTGATTTAATGCGTTTTTAATGGTTTTCCACAAACCTGATTTTTGCAATGCGACAGCTCAGGCAAATATGCATATTTCATAAAACCTTTGATAACTTTTAAAAGTCAATGTCTTAACTGCATGCTGAAAAAAATTGAAAGTAATAGGTTAAAATGCCTAGGACTAGTTCGTTAAAGTTTGAGGCAAAAACGGCCAATATTTTACCCTTTGACCCAAAATAGCAGACTTCCTGTGGGTTTTAGAGCATACACCCAAGAGACTTTTTTTCATAATTTTAAAAAACCTACCTAGGTAAAAAATTTCAGCTTTCTACGTGTTACGGTTTGGCCCAACTCACTCTAGTTGGCGCTGTTGAGCAGGTTTGCCACGCCCGTTTTCAATTACACTAAAATCATGCGATTTCTCACGGGGGACAATTTTGGGCAAAGTTTGGTGAGTTTTCATGCATGTTTAGGCCTCCAAAAAGCCGTTTCAAAAGTCCCAAGAATAAATAATAATAATAATAATAATAATAAAATCTGCAGTTACAATAGGCCTTCGCAGCGCTTAGCTGCTCGGGCCTAATAATAATAAAATCTGCAGTTACAATAGGCCTTCGCAGCGCTTAGCTGCTCGGGCCTAATAATAATAATAAAATCTGCAGTTACAATAGGCCTTCGCAGCGCTTAGCTGCTCGGGCCTAATAATAATAATTAACACTACAGATACAATAGGCCTTCGCAGCGCTTAGCTGCTCGGGCCTAATAATAATTAACACTACAGATACAATAGGCCTTCGCAGCGCTTCGCTGCTCGGGCCTAATTAACACTACAGATACAATAGGCCTTCGCAGCGCTTAGCTGCTCGGGCCTAATTAAAACCGCAAGCGGTGATGATCGGCCCTCGCAGCCAAGCGCCGCTCTGGCCTATGGGCCACCGCTAGGGTACGCGCACCTCCTGCCGCCAGCCACCGCAGAAGCTGTCATGCATTTTCCTCACCCGTCTACCATGCAATACACACGTATGCGTTGGGCAGCGCTCCCCCACGACTCACAAAAAATCTGGTGCAGTTCGGTCGATGCACCGAGGAGACACAGCCGTTGAATAATGAAAATGCATTTGGCCACCGGGCCGGACTTAATCGTTCGGCGGGCCAGATCCGGCCCGCAGGCCGTACGTTTGACACCCCAGGTTTAAACATTAGTATACCAACTTAATCAAAGGTATCTTACTAGGTGTTAATCCAGCTTCATGTGAAAAGTTAACAATACCTTTTTAGTTATTTAAAGTTAATTATTTCATGTGTTTAAGGGTTTCGTTTCTTGCATTAAGACAGCTTTTATGAAAGTTTGACAGTTAAATTGGTGGATACACACCCAAAAGTAATAATGTAAAAGTAACACTTTAGCAATTGGAATATTGCTAAAGTAACACGTTAGCAATATTCCACATGTGTATGTTGTGTGAAAACTTTAATAATTTCTAACAGACCACTTCACTCTCAGAAAGCAGGTCTGTTGGTGGTTCCTAAAGTCTGTAAAACCAGAATGGTAGGCAGATCCTTTAGCTATCATGCTCCTCTCCAGTGGAACCAACTCCCAGTTTTGGTCCGTGACGCAGACACCCTGTCTACTTTTAAGACTAATCCTAAAACTTTCCTTTTTCCATCCATCCATCGTCTTCCGCTTATCCGGGGTCAGGTCGCGGGTGTAGCAGCTTCAAGAGGGAGGCCCAGACCTTCCTCTCCCCAGCCACTTGGGCCACCTCCTCCGGGGGAATCCCAAAGCGTTCCCAGGCGAGCAGAGTCTCTCCAGCGTGTCCTGGGTCTTCCCCTGGGCCTCCTCCCGGTGGGACGTGCCCGGAACACCTCACCAGGGAGGCGTCCAGGAGGCATCCTGACCAGATGCCCGAGTCACCTCAACTGGCTCCTCTCGACGTGGAGGAGCAGCGGCTCTACTCTGAGTCCTCCCCGGATGACTGAGCTCCTCACCCTATCTCTAAGGGAGAGCCCAGACACACTATGGAGAAAACTCATTTTGGCCACTTGTATCCGGGATCTCGTTCTTTCAGTCACGACCCAAAGCTCGTGACCATAGATGAGGGTAGGAACGTAGATCGACCGGTAAATCGAGAGCTTGGCCTTTTGGCTCAGCTCTCTCTTCACCACAACGGATCGGTACAGCGCCCGCTTCACAGCAGACGTTGCACCAATCCGCCTGTCGATCTCCCGCTCCATCTTCCCCTCATCTCTGAACAAGACCCCAAGATACTTGAACTCCTCCACTAGAAGCTGGCTCTTGGGACTTTCCTTTTTGACAAAGCTTATAGTTAGAGTGGTTCATGTTACCCTGAGCTACCTCTATAGTTATGCTGCTATAGGCTTAGGCTGCTGGAGGACATCAGGGTCTATTGTTCTTCAATTTTGCATGACTGTTGTCATTTCAGCTTTTAACTTTCTGTTCTCTCTCTTTTATCTTCATAGTAGGTACACCTGGTCTGGCGTTCTGTTAGCTGTGACATCATCCAGGGAAGACAGATCACCTGTTATTACCATCTAATGTAAAACAGATTACTGGATCAATGTGTGCTTCTGTGCTTTTTTGTCTGTCTTGTTGTGTCTCTTCTCTCTCTTTTGTAACCCCCAGTCGGTCAAGGCAGATTACCGTTCATACTGAGCCCGGTTCTGATGGAGGTTTTTCCTTCCTGTTAATGGGGAGTTTTTTCTTCTGCTGTCACTTCATGCTTGATAAGTATGAGGGATTGCTGCAAAGCCATGTACAATGCAAACGACTCTCCCTGTGGCTCTACGCTTCTTCAGGAGTGAATGCTGCTTGTTACGACTTTGATGCAATCAACTGGTTCCCTTATATAGGAATTTATTTTACCAATCTGGATAATCTGACTTAATATGTATAATCTGATTGATTTTGACATTGTAAACTGCCTTTAGATGACATGCAGGCATGGACTGGTAATCGGGCGTACCGGGCATTTTCCCGGTGGGCCGACGTGCTGTTTGGGCCGGCAGACCCGACATGTATATAAATATGTATTATTATTATTATTAATAATAATTATTTTATATATCTGCCTCGTTATATTTGCATAATGCATGAAGAAAAATAAAATCAGCAGCGCAAGAGTCTGTTCCGATCATCCGGCCCTTACCACAGGCTATTGCAGCCCATTGGTTATCATAAAGTAGAAAAACACCTTCACGCTCCATGTGGAATTTTGTGCAGCGGTGTTCACAGTAGTAATGGGAGGCGCAGAGAAACTGCACGAAAAAAAGAAACGAGTTCTTCAAACGGACGCTGCGAAATGTGTCAAACTCACTGACATGTTCCCTACAGCAGGCCTTCATCTGCTCCGGTGTCTGATGTAAAATATGGTGGTGGTGGTCAGTGACGTGCGGTAGGGTTCATAGCTGGTGAAGCACTGACGTCATCAGAGTCAGATTTACAAATATATACACACTCTACAGAGTAGACTCGTTGCAAAGTGCTGAAGGAGACTGATTGAGCCAAATAAATTCACCAAGATACATGGAAAAATATTGGTTCTTTGATGAGAAAAAAAATTGTCATTTGATTGGTAACAGTTTATGAGTTATGATGGATTTCTGCATTTGTAACACATTCTAAAACTATAACCCACATTACGCACATTTTATCACAAAAACAAAACATGAATAAGTATCGCTGTCTTACCTCTACTTATAATTTAAGTCCCTGTGGCGCTCTTTCTGAACAAAAATATCATCATTTTCCGGTAAAAGTTCTCTTTATCTTCTTCAGTTTTAAAAGTCTCTCAGTCTCAATGGAGCTCACTGCCAGGGAGGAAAGCCTTCCCTGATCAGTCCTGTTCCAGCTGGATGTTTAGAGTCTTTTTAGTGCTTTACTTGTTTAGCAAAACTCGCTAATAAAACATCAATAACTTGTTTTGACTCTACTATTTGGGGATCACGAGCGGTCATCGTTCGGCGGGCCAGATCCGGCCCGCAGGCCGTACGTTTGACACCCCTGGTTTAAACATTAGTATACCAATTTAATCAAAGGTATCTTACTAGCTGTTAATCCAGCTTCATGTGAAAAGTTAACAAAACCTTTTTAGTTATTTAAAGTTAATTATTTCATGTGTTTAAGGGTTTCGTTTCTTGCATTAAGACAGCTTTTATGAAAGTTTGACAGTTAAATTGGTGGATACACACCCAAAAGTAATAATGTAAAAGTAACACTTTAGCAATTGCAATATTGCTAAAGTAACACGTTAGCAATATTCCACTTGTGTACAAATTTTAGTAATTTCTAACAGACCACTCTCAGAAAGCAGGTCTGCTGGTGGTTCCTAAAGTCTGTAAAACCAGAATGGTAGGCAGATCCTTTAGCTATCAGGCTCCTCTCCAGTGGAACCAACTCCCAGTTTTGGTCCGTGACGCAGACACCCTGTCTACTTTTAAGACTAATCCTAAAACTTTCCTTTTTCCATCCATCCATCGTCTTCCGCTTATCCGGGGTCGGGTCGCGGGTGTAGCAGCTTCAAGAGGGAGGCCCAGACCTTCCTCTCCCCAGCCACTTGGGCCACTTCCTCCGGGGGAATCCCAAAGCGTTCCCAGGCGAGCAGAGTCTCTCCAGCGTGTCCTGGGTCTTCCCCTGGGCCTCCTCCCGGTGGGACGTGCCCAGAACACCTCACCAGGGATGCGTCCAGAAGGCATCCTAACCAGATGCCCGAGCCACCTCAACTGGCTCCTCTCAATGTGGAGGAGCAGCGGCTCTACTCTGAGTCCTCCCCGGATGACTGAGCTCCTCACCCTATCTCTAAGGGAGAGCCCAGACACACTATGGAGAAAACTCATTTTGGCCGCTTGTATCCGGGATCTCGTTCTTTCGGTCACGACCCAAAGCTCGTGACCATAGATGAGGGTAGGAACGTAGATCGACCGGTAAATCGAGAGCTTGGCCTTTTGGCTCAGCTCTCTCTTCACCACAACGGACCGGTACAGCGCCCGCTTCACAGCAGACGCCGCACCAATCCGCCTGTCGATCTCCCGCTCCATCTTCCCCTCATTCGTGAACAAGACCCCAAGATACTTGAACTCCTCCACTAGAAGCTGGCTCTTGGGACTTTCCTTTTTGACACAGCTTATAGTTAGAGTGGTTCATGTTACTCCGAGCTACCTCTATAGTTATGCTGCTATAGGCTTAGGCTGCTGGAGGACATCAGGGTCTATTGTTCTTCAATTTTGCATGACTGTTGTCATTTCAGCTTTTAACTTTCTGTTCTCTCTCTTTTATCTTCATAGTAGGTACACCTGGTCTGGCGTTCTGTTAGCTGTGACATCATCCAGGGAAGACAGATCACCTGTTATTACCATCTAATGTAAAACAGATTACTGGATCAATGTGTGCTTCTGTGCTTTTTTGTCTCTCTTGTTGTGTCTCTTCTCTCTCTTTTGTAACCCCCAGTCGGTCAAGGCAGATTACCGTTCATACTGAGCCCGGTTCTGATGGAGGTTTTTCCTTCCTGTTAATAGGGAGTTTTTTCTTCTGCTGTCACTTCATGCTTGATAAGTATGAGGGATTGCTGCAAAGCCATGTACAATGCAAACGACTCTCCCTGTGGCTCTACGCTTCTTCAGGAGTGAATGCTGCTTGTTACGACTTTGATGCAATCAACTGGTTCCCTTATATAGGAATTTATTTTACCAATCTGGATAATCTGACTTAATATGTATAATCTGATTGATTTTGACATTGTAAACTGCCTTTAGATGACATGCAGGCATGGACTGGTAATCGGGCATACCGGGCATTTTCCCGGTGGGCCGACGTGCTGTTTGGGCCGGCAGACCCGACATGTATATAAATATGTATTATTATTATTATTATTAATTATTTTATATATCTGCCTCGTTATATTTGCATAATGCATGAAGAAAAATAAAATCAGCAGCGCAAGAGTCTGTTCCGATCAACCGGCCATTACCACAGGCTACTGCAGCCCATTGGTTATCATCCCTGACAGTTTAAAGGGCTAGGCCAATCATAAAGTAGAAAAACACCTTCACGCTCCATGTGGAACTTTGTGCAGCGGTGTTCACAGTAGTAATGGATAAGAAACGCAAGGGAGGCGCAGAGAAACTGCACGAAAAAAAGAAACGTGTTCTTCAAACGGATGCTGCGAAATGTGTCAAACTGACTGACATGTTCCCAACAGCAGGCCCTTCATCTGCTCCGGTGTCTGGTGTAAAATATGGTGGTGGTGGTTGTAGTCAGTGACGTGCGGTAGGGTTCATAGCTGGTGAGACACTGACGTCATCAGAGTCAGATTTACAAATATATACACTCTACAGAGTAGACTCGTTGCAAAGTGCTGAAGGAGACTGATTGAGCCAAATAAATTCACCAAGATACATGGAAAAATATTGGTTCTTTGATGAAAAAAATTGTCATTTGATTGGTAACAGTTTATGAGTTATGATGGATTTCTGCATTTGTAACACATTCTAAAACTATAACCCTCATTATGCACATTTTATCACAAAAACAAAACATGAATAAATATCACTGTCTTACCTCTACTTATAATTTCAGTCCCTGTGGCGCTCTTTCTGAACAAAAATATCATCATTTTCCGGTAAAAGTTCTCTTTATCTTCTTCAGTTTTAAAAGTCTCTCAGTCTCAGTGGAGCTCACTGCCAGGGAGGAAAGCCTTCCCTGATCAGTCCTGTTCCAGCTGTATGTTTAGTCTTTTTAGTGCTTTACTTGTTTAGCAAAACTTGCTAATAAAACATCAATAACTTGTTTTGACTCTACTATTTGGGGATCACGAGCGGTGCCCCTTGAGCGCCCCCTGCCTAGCGGCCAAGGAACTGCCGGTCTCACCTACAACCAGTTCTTTGCTGTTTATGATCGGCCAGCACCACGAAAACATGTTATCTGCACACAGTTTGATGACCAAAACACAATTCGTAATCCACATATATTAAATTGTGGAAAATCAGTTCATAACTGTTTGAACAATTGAATTTATGATCTAGAGACAGGAAGATGCATTCACAGAATGGAAGTCAGCACAGTTAACATGGGATTGCGCAATCCCAGGGGAGGCCAAGCTCGCTGCGGCCTCACCGGCTTCGCTATGAAGCGCCACCAAGGATTTACATGAAAAATAGCGAAAAGTCTGCGATTTTAAAGAAAATATGATCAAAAATTAGGAAATTAGATAAATAAAATACTTATTACAAATGACTGAGTAAATCAAAATTTATATTATGTTATTATATATTTTCTTTCTTTCCATGATGACAAGTGAGGCATTTCTCTGGTTCATTTTGTCATTGGCATCCTTTTTTACACAGTGAGTGCACATTAGTCCAATGTTACCCTACAGTATCTGGAAGACTGAATAGATCTGATGAGCAACTTACAATAACTTCTTATAATGATGTAACGTGATAATATGTGTGATTGACCGTGACACCTCTCTTTCTCTCTCTCTCTCTCTGATCTAAGAATAGTTGCTGTGCTGTGGTGGAGTTTACATTTTACAGTGTTAATAACTTAAGATTTTGGAAGTATTTTAAGTGTCCACTCTCACTAATTTCCATTATCCTGACCTCAAGGTATTGCACAGTTGGTATACACATTCAGTACACAAAGAAAATGTGGTGGGCCAGTCTAATCCAAAATGCCAGGGCCGATTTTTTTGTCCCAATCCACCCCTGATGACATGTTTCATGATTTGGCGCTATATAAATAAAAACTGAAATGTATTGAACAAGAGTAAGTTTGTCAGTTTTCAAGCAGGATTTGTATATCTGTTCAACTTAAATATATAAGGAAACCAAAGAGTTAAGATCACTTACTTACCAAGAGAAATTCCTGTGGGGTTTATTTGTGGTCTCTTGCTGCCCCCTGCTGGACAAGTATGATCAAATACATATGCTTTACATGTCAACTTGGTATCAAAATTCAGATTTCAATCTAAAATGGCTTACTTCCTGTGATACTTGCAGTATGACATTAATTGTAAATTCTGAGCGTCTTGCTGAGATCTACAACTGTACAAAATTTCATTACTCTACGATGAAGTAAGTGAATACCAAAGGGTCCTTTGAAATTTGCTTGGTGGCGCTATAGAGAAACTAAGTCCTGCTCACTAAAGTTTGTTAAGGATTCCTGTTGGGGGGTGGATAAGGATGCATCCAAATGAGTTTTAAGCAGCTCGGCCCAAAACTGTGGAATTCAGAGCCAAACGTATGACAGCAGCGTTTGAGGTGAATATGCCACGCCGCCACGCCCCCCTGCTCCATCCAATCCAGTTGAGCCTGAAATCCACAACATACCAACATGTGTTCTGTCTGTGGACACAGTTTCATGTTGATTAGCTCAGAGGGGTAACATAGCGACCGCTTACAACAAAACATGACACTTCCTGTTGTCAGGGGGCGTGGCCTAAGCAATGTCATCATTTGACCATTGGATATTATAGGAGACCTGATGGTGATCAATCACTGAAAGTTTGATGCCTCTGTGTGTTTCTGTGTAGGAGATATAACACTTTTATTTTTTGTGGCGAGTAGGTGAACTTTGACCCCTGCTAATGCCCCTTCAACAAGCTCAAAAACTCACCGTTTTGATAACATTTGATTGGCCATGCCTTATGATCAGACTGCCCGAGTTTCAAGCCGATCGCTCGATATCTCTAGGAGGAGTTAGATCTTATACCAATGCTGTAACTGTCAAAATTGAGGTCAAAATCAGACTTTCAATCTAAAATGGCCGACTTCCTGTGATATTTACACTATGACATTAATTGTAAATTCTGAGCGTCTTGGTGAGCTCTACAACTGTACCAAATTTCATGTCTCTACGACGAAGTAAGTGAATAGCAAAGGGTCCTTTGAAAATTTCTAGGTGGCGCCGTTGAGGCATTTTTCTTTAGATTTTTGTGACGACCTTAAAATACAAAATTTTTAAACAGTCACCATGCATCTGCAAAGTTTGGTGAGTTTTTGAAAATGACAAAGCCCCCAAAAAGGCCCCTCTTTAGGGGGGCAGAATAATAAGAAGAATTAAAACCGCAAGCGGTGATGATCGGCCCTCGCAGCAAAGCGCCGCTCTGGCCTATTGGCCACCGCTGGGATTTGCGCACCGCCGGCTGCCCGCCACCGCAGATGCTGTCACGCATTTTGCCCGCCTGTCCACTGGGCGATTCACACGAACGTGTTCGGCAGCGCTCCGATCTGGTGCAGATCGCTCGATGCAGCGAGGAGACACTGCCGTTGAATAATGAAAATGCATTTGGCCACCGGACCGGACTAAATCGTTCGGCGGGCCAGATCCGGCCCGCAGGCCGTACGTTTGACACCCCTGGTTTAAACACTAGTATACAAATTTAATCAAAGGTATTTTACTAGCTGTTAATCCAGCTTCATGTGAAAAGTTAACAAAACCTTTTTAGTTATTTAAAGTTAATTATTTCATGTGCTTAAGGGTTTCGTTTCTTGCATTAAGACAGCTTTTATGAAAATTTGACAGTTAAATTGGTGGATACACACCCAAAAGTAATAATGTAAAAGTAACACTTTAGCAATTGAAATATTGCTAAAGTAACACGTTAGCAATATTCCACATGTGTATGTTGTGTACAAACTTTAGTAATTTCTAACAGACCACTTCACTCTCAGAAAGCAGGTCTGCTGGTGGTTCCTAAAGTTTGTAAAACCAGAATGGGAGGCAGATCCTTTAGCTATCATGCTCCTCTCCAGTGGAACCATCTCCCAGTTTTGGTCCGTGAGGCAGACACCCTGTCTACTTTTAAGACTAATCCTAAAACTTTCCTTTTTCCATCCATCCATCGTCTTCCTCTTATCCGGGGTCAGGTCGCGGGTGTAGCAGCTTCAAGAGGGAGGCCCAGACCTTCCTCTCCCCAGCCACTTGGGCTACTTCCTCCGGGGGAATCCCTAAGCGTTCCCAGGCCAGCAGAGTCTCTCCAGCGTGTCCTGGGTCTTCCCCTGGGCCTCCTCCCGGTGGGACGTGCCCAGAACACCTCACCAAGGAGGCGTCCAGGAGGCATCCTAACCAGATGCCCGAGCCACCTCAACTGGCTCCTCTCAATGTGAAGGAGCAGCGGCTCTACTCTGAGTCCTCCCCGGATGACTGAGCTCCTCCTTGGCCTTTTGGCTCAGCTCTCTCTTCACCACAACGGATCGGTACAGCGCCCGCTTCACAGCAGACGCTGCACCAATCCGCCTGTCGATCTCCTGCTCCATCTTCCCCTCATTCATGAAAAAGACCCAAAGATACTTGAACTCCTCCACTAGAAGCTGGCTCTTGGGACTTTCCTTTTTGACAAAGCTTATAGTTAGAGTGGCTCATGTTACGCTGAGCTACCTTTATAGATATGCTGCTATAGGCTTAGGCTGCTGGAGGACATCAGGGTCTATTGTTCTTAATTTTTGCATGACTGTTGTCATTTCAGCTTTTAACTTTTTGTTTTTTCTATTTTTTCTTCATAGTAGGTACACCTGGTCTGGCGTTCTGTTAGCTGTGACATCATCCAGGGAAGACAGATCACCTGTTATTACCATCTAATGTCAAACAGATTACTGGATCAATGTGTGCTTCTGTGCTTTTTTGTCTGTCATGTTGTGTCTCTTCTCTCTCTTTTGTAACCCCCAGTCGGTCGAGGCAGATTACCGTTCATACTGAGCCTGGTTCTGCTGGAGGTTTTTCCTTCCTGTTAATGGGGAGTTTTTCCTTCTGCTGTCACTTCATGCTTGCTCAGTATGAGGGATTGCTGCAAAGCCATGTACAATGCAAACGACTCTCCCTGTAGCTCTACGCTTCTTCAGGAGTGAATGCCGCTTGCTACGACTTTGATGCAATCAACTGGTTCCCTTATATAGGAATTTCTTTTACCAATCTGGATAATCTGACTTAATATGTATAATCTGATTGATTTTGACATTGTAAACTGCCTTTAGATGACATGCAGACATGGACTGGTAATCGGGCGTACCGGGCATTTTCCCGGTGGGCCGACGTGCTGTTTGGGCCGGCAGACCCGACATGTATATTAATAATATGTATTATTATTATTTTATATATCTGCCTCGTTATATTTGCATAATGCATGAATAAAAATAAAATCAGCAGCGCAAGAGTCTGTTCCGATCATCCGGCCCTTACCACAGGCTACTGCAGCCCATTGGTTATCATCCCTGACAGTCTAAAGGGCTAGGCCAATCATAAAGTAGAAAAACACCTTCACGCTCCATGTGGAACTTTGTGCAGCGGTGTTGACAGTAGTAATGGATAAGAAACGCAAGGTAGGCGTAGAGAAACTGCACGAAAAAAAGAAACGAGTTCTTCAAACGGATGCTGCGAAATGTGTCAAACTGACTGACATGTTCCCAACAGCAGGCCCTTCATCTGCTCCGGTGTCTGATGTAAAATATGGTGGTGGTGGTTGTAGTCAGTGACGTGCGGTAGGGTTCATAGCTGGTGAGGCACTGACGTCATCAGAGTCAGATTTACAAATATATACACTCTACAGAGTAGACTCATTGCAAAGTGCTGAAGGAGACTGATTGAGCCAAATAAATTCACCAAGATACATGGAAAAATATTGGTTCTTTGATGAAAAAAAATTTGTCATTTGATTGGTAACAGTTTATGAGTTATTATGGATTTCTGCATTTGTAACACATTCTAAAACTATAACCCACATTACGCACATTGTATCACAAAAACAAAACATGAATAAGTATCGCTGTCTTACCTCTACTCTTTCTGAACAAAAATATCATCATTTTCCGGTAAAAGTTCTCTTTATCTTCTTCAGTTTTAAAAGTCTCTCAGTCTCAGTGGAGCTCACTGCCAGGGAGGAAAGCCTTCCCTGATCAGTCCTGTTCCAGCTGTATGTTTAGAGTCTTTTTAGTGCTTTACTTGTTTAGCAAAACTCGCTAATAAAACATCAATAACTTGTTTTGACTCTACTATTTGGGGATCACGAGCGGTGCTCCTTGAGCGCCCCCTGCCTAGTGGCCAAGGAACTGCCGGCCTCACCTACAACCAGTTCTTTGCTGTTTATGATCGGCCAGCACCACGAAAACATGTTATCTGCACACAGTTTGATGACCAAAACACAATTCGTAATCCACATATATTAAATTGTGGAAAATCAGTTCATAACTGTTTGAACAATTGAATTTCTGATCTAGAGACAGGAAGATGCATTCACAGAATGGAAGTCAGCGCAGTTAACATGGGATTGCGCAATCCCAGGGGAGGCCAAGCTCGCTGCGGCATCACCGGCTTCGCTATGAAGCGCCACCAAGGATTTACAACAAAAATAGCGAAAAGTCTGCGATTTTAAAGAAAATATGATCAAAAATTAGGAAATTAGATAAATAAAATACTTATTACAAATGACTGAGTAAATCAAAATTTATATTATGTTATTATATATTTTCTTTCTTTCCATGATGACAAGTGAGGCATTTCTCTGGTTCATTTTGTCATTGGCATCCTTTTTTACACAGTGAGTGCACATTAGTCCAAAGTTACCCTACAGTATCTGGAAGACTTAATAGATCTGATGAGCAACTTACAATAACTTCTTATGATGATGTAACGTGATAATATGTGTGATTGACCGTGACACCTCTCTTTCTCTCTCTCTCTGATCTAAGAATTGTTGCTGTGCTGTGGTGGAGTTTACATTTTACAGTGTTAATAAATTAAGATTTTGGAAGTATTTTAAGTGTCCACTCTCACTAATCCAAAATGCCAGGGCCGATTTTTTTCTCCCAGTCCACCCCTGATGACATGTTTCATGATTTGGCGCTATATAAATACAAACTGAAATGTATTGAAGAACAGTAAGTTTGTCAGTTTTCAAGCAGGATTGTATATCTGTTCAACTTAAATATATAAGGAAACCAAAGAGTTAAGATCACTTACTTACCAAGAGAAATTCCTTTGGGGTTTATTTGTGGTCTCTTGCTGCCCCCTGCTGGACAAGTATGATCAAATACATATGCTTTACATGTCAACATGGTGTCAAAATTCAGATTTCAATCTAAAATGGCTTACTTCCTGTGATACTTGCACTATGACATTATTTGTAAATTCTGAGCGTCTTGCTGAGATCTACAACTGTACAAAATTTCATTACTCTACGATGAACTAAGTGAATAGCAAAGGGTCCTTTGAAAATTGCTTGGTGGCGCTATAGAGAAAAAAGTCCTGCTCACTAAAGTTTGTTATGGATTCCTGTTGGGGGGTGGATAAGGATGCATCCAAATGAGTTTTAAGCAGCTCGGCCCAAAACTGTGGAATTCAGAGCCAAACGTATGACAGCAGCGTTTGAGGTGAATATGCCACGCCGCCACGCCCCCCTGCTCCATCGAATCCAGTTGGGCCTGAAATCCACAACACATCAACATGTGTTCTGTCTGTGGACACAGTTTCATGTTGATTAGCTCAGAGGGGTAACATAGCGACCGCTTACAACAAAACATGACACTTCCTGTTGTCAGGGGGCGTGGCCTAAGCAATGTCATCATTTGACCATTGGATATTATAGGAGACCTGATGGTGATCAATTACTGAAAGTTTGGTGCCTCTGTGTGTTTCTGTGTAGGAGATATAACACTTTTATATTTTGTGGCAAATAGGTGAACTTTGACCCCTGCCAACGCCCCTCCAGCATGCTCAAAAACTCACCGTTTTGATAACTTTTGATTGGCCATGCCTTATGATCAGACTGCCCGAGTTTCAAGCCGATCGCTCGATATCTCTAGGAGGAGTTAGATCTTATACCAATGCTGTAACTGTCAAAATTGAGGTCAAAATCAGACTTTCAGTCTAAAATGGCCAACTTCCTGTGATACTTGCACTATGACATTAATTGTAAATTCTGAGCGTCTTGGTGAGCTCTACCACTGTACCAAATCTCATGTCTCTACGATGAAGTAAGTGAATAGCAAAGGGTCCTTTGAAAATTTGTAGGTGGCGCCGTTGAGGCATTAGGTCACGCCCACCAAAGTTTGTTATGGATTCCTGTTGGGGGGTGGATAAGGATGCATCCAAGTGAGTTTTAAGCAGCTCGGCCCAAAAATGTGGAATTCAGAGCCAAACGTATGGCAGCGGCGTTTGAGGTGACTTCACCACGCCGCCACACTCTCCTGCTCCATCGAATCCACTTGGGCCTGAAATCCACAACACATCAACATGCGTTCTGTCTGTGGACACAGTTTCATGTTGATTAGCTCAGAGGGGTAACATAGCGACCGCTTACAACAAAACATGACACTTCCTGTTGTCAGGGGGCGTGGCCTAAGCAATGCCATCATTTGACCATTGGATATTATAGGAGACCTGATGGTGATCAATTACTGAAAGTTTGGTGCCTCTGTGTGTTTCTGTGTAGGAGATATAACACTTTTATATTTTGTGGCAAATAGGTGAACTTTGACCCCTGCCAACGCCCCTCCAGCATGCTCAAAAACTCACCGTTTTGATAACTTTTGATTGGCCATGCCTTATGATCAGACTGCCCGAGTTTCAAGCCGATCACTCGATATCTCTAGGAGGAGTTAGATCTTATACCAATGCTGTAACTGTCAAAATTGAGGTCAAAATCAGACTTTCAGTCTAATATGGCCAACTTCCTGTGATACTTGCACTATGACATTAATTGTAAATTCTGAGCGTCTTGGTGAGCTCTACCACTGTACCAAATCTCATGTCTCTACGATGAAGTAAGTGAATAGCAAAGGGTCCTTTGAAAATTGCTAGGTGGCGCCGTTGAGGCATTTTTCTTTTGATTTTTGTAACGACCTTAAAATACAAAATTTTTAAACAGTCACCATGCATCTGCAAAGTTTGGTGAGTTTTTGAGTATGATAAAGCCCCCAAAAAGGCCCCTCTTTAGGGGGGCAGAATAATAAGAATAATTTACAATACAGATACAATAGGCCTTCGCAGCGCTTAGCTGCTCGGGCCTAATAATAATTAACACTACAGATACAATAGGCCTTCGCAGCGCTTAGCTGCTCGGGCCTAATAATTAACACTACAGATACAATAGGCCTTCGCAGCGCTTCGCTGCTCGGGCCTAATAATAATAATAATTAACACTACAGATACAATAGGCCTTCGCAGCGCTTAGCTGCTCGGGCCTAAATAATAATAAGAAACAACACAGAAACAATAGGCCTTCGCAGCGCTTCGCTGCTCGGGCCTAATAAAATATCATAGGAATCATAAAATGACATGTATAATGAATAATAAATCTCAAAGCTATTAAGAAGGAAAGAAAGAAAGAATGAAACAAACAAGGAAACAAAAATTAATGAATTGAGCTATTGGTGTAAATTTTCATTATACACAACAATAAATCAAAATAAGCAAATTTAATACAATTATATAAAATCAATATAAAGCCAAAGGAAAAAGTGTAATTACCTTAAATATGAATAAGGAATAAAAGTGAATACCAAAGAGAGCTAAAAGCATAACCATAAAGATAAGTTTAGCTTTGTTTTTCTTAAATAAAAGATCAATATGTGATTTTCAGCTGCTTTTCTGATAAATGTTCAGATCTTTGTATCAAAGCGTTTCAGTCTAGACCCTCAAGCTTTTTCTCTTTAGACTCAGCAGGAGTTTATTTTGATGTTTGAGGTGTTGTAAAAACCTAGAATACAGGAAACAGATTTTGATGAAATGCTAATATTTATTCTATTCTATTAGAATGAGTTATTGCTCCAAACTAATTGTGGTTTTGTTTGATTTTAATTTTCTTAGTGATCCTTCCACAGAAGAAAACCTTTCTCAGTTATAGCCTGTCGAGGTCTGAGTGGCGCTGAGTCGTTAAAAAGGGCTATTAAACAATATGTCAGTCAGCCCTGGTGATGAAAAATGAATTCTGGTTTCTTCGACTCAGACTGCTGTGTTAGGCGCCCAGTAGCTTCAGGGCAGACCTTTTTTAATTAAACTACCTGTCAAGCCGAGCCTCCTATGTTGGCCCAGTCTGGTAATTACTTTACCTTTTAGTCTAGCAAAGCAGCAATGTGAAGGCGATGTGACTCATTCATATGGATGTTTTATTTTTTTCAGATCAATAAATGAATAATCAAACAGCTACTGTAGTGTCCCTTCAATGAACGTGGCTCTTATGGTGTTTCCAACACGGGACACTAGAGGGCAGCATAGCAACTTCATCTCAAATCCTGTATTTATATGAAACGAAAAGAGAGCCATCTTTAAAAATAAATATCAAAATGAAACTATTGCAATCTTGATTATTACATAAAATAAAAATGATTAAGACAAGTACAAGAATCAAAAGTAGAATCTTATACCTCACCAAACCTCAAAAAGCAGATCTAAAACCAGAACCCTATAGGTGCTTTTTGGTGACTTTGGACTGCTACCTCCCCTGACAAGGGCTTGATGCACTTCAAAAGCTTCAGTCAGTCACGAAAAGGGCTGAGAGGACTGAGCTCCAC
Organism: Fundulus diaphanus; assembly: GCA_037039145.1. NCBI lineage: Eukaryota > Metazoa > Chordata > Actinopteri > Cyprinodontiformes > Fundulidae > Fundulus > Fundulus diaphanus. Next base: position 30,488,300 of record CM073122.1, on the reverse strand, counting down.
AGCAGCTGACTCGCTGTCATTCCTCTCTGTCACTGCGATCCCAATTACTCGGACGCTGAAGAGATTAGCAGGAGCGAGGGGAAGCAATGGAGTAGCAGTGTAATGTAATTATCAAGTGATGGAGTGCCCAAAAGGTCTGTATTATCGCCAGCGAGTTTCTTAACCCCTGTCAACACAGGGGAGATCAGACTGTCACTCATCCCCCTGTGCAGTGATGGGTGAATGTTTATCTGGAGACTTTCAGAAAATCATTGCTTGATGATTTCATTTTCAATTGTGAGAATTGGTAACCAGCATTAGGATGAATGCATGAAAGCATTTGTGTTCATACCACCGTGAGGCTGTGAGAACTAAATGGGAAAATAAGAAATGAGTAATGCACCCTGTAACCTTACTCTTTTAGCCTCAACCGTGGCTGTACTGTCTCCTGACAGCCACATTTCTCTGTTTCCCTCCCTCTTCCCTTTTACGCTTACATCCCAGTCTCCATAGAAACTCATCTGAGAGCTGAAATGTTGGACAAAAGACAGGAGGAAAAAAAAAAAATCAAAAATATTGAAGGACATAGAGATATAAAAGACGGAGATTTGGAATGAGGAAAACATGCACATATGCAGAACCTTCACCATCAATAAAGCTTCATGTAAAATAAAATAAAAATGTTAAGTTGTTTTTTTTCTCTGAGATAAACAGATTTAAATATCTGCTAGGAGTTTCTGTCATCACATCCAATCAGGAAAATCTATGTTGTCAAAGCTAAGGAAGGACAAACAACATTTCTTTGCAAAAAAAGTAGTCAATTGGATGAAAAAAGTAAATATATTAAGCTTCTGTGCAGTTTGGAATATTTATCAACATATTTCAGTTGCTTTTATGAAAAGTTAGAAATGCAAAAAAAGAAAGGGTTTGGGGATTTTTCAGAAAGAAATGATCAAATAAACTAAAAACCAGGAAAAAAATGCCAGCACAAATGTTAGAGGAACACAGTGAAGTCTACAATCAAAATATTTATCAAATCTTGTGAGGGGGGTCATTCCTGGTTCTGACTCGACCAGGTAAAGCTTCTGGCTGGTTCTGGTTCTGTGTACCAGCGTCGGATTCTGTCTGATCTAAGCAGCTCTCCATGAGGTGGAGCTACTGTGGTGTCCCTTTTCCATTAGTACGACACGGCTCTACTCGACTCCACACTGCTCGGGTTGTTTTCCATAACAATGTAGTACGACCTTAACGTAGGTGGAGACGTTATAGCAAGGCGGCCTCAGAGATTCTGAAAAGTGACGTGATTTGTATGCAACACAGACACAGCGCGACAGTGGAGGGCATGAAAACCTGAACACATAAAAATATTCTCGTTACCTTCCCAGCCCAGGGCTTAAACATGTATTATTGTCTCTCTATATACATTTTAAAAATAAACTTTTGAGTCTTTTAAACATGTGGTGTGCTGGGAGGGAGTCACATGATGACGTGATGTCATCAGAAGTACTGAGTGTTTTGTTAAATTGAGTACTGTATTTTCCTCATTATTTTGTATACTTTAATTTATTTGAGTTAGAAGTAATTGCTTAGTTCAGTGGTCCCCAATCTTGGTCCTCGAGGGCCGGTGTCCTGCAACTTTTATTTGTTACTCTGCTTCAACACACCTGAGTCAAATAATGAGGTCATTAGGAGGACTCTGGAGAACTTGGCCGTTTCTCAATATGCGTTCTTGAGCGTTCTCGTGTGCTCGTGTGCTCGTGACACGTCATCAGCCTCAGCCCGAGCACTGTTCCGATTGCCGAGAACGCCAGAGCGAGAACGCACCACATCCCCGGATGTTGTTCTCGCCCTGCCCTCTTTATCGAGCATGCATCAGAGCAGACTTGTGCGTTCTTCAGACTGACCGCTTTCCCAGAATGCACCACGGCAAGATAATTTTTAGGCTTTTTAGAAATTAAAAATGTTGTTTTAAAAAAAATTTTCAATAAGATTTATTTTGGTGTAGTATATAAATAGTTTTGAATGTTAAAGAAATGCTAAAGAACTGTGCGTCTCATGACGTCACAAGTACGCTTCTGTTCCAATACACCATAAGTGCTGCGTGCTCGCGTTCTTGTCAAGTCCGATCTTCCTGTGTTCTCGCCAAGACCGGACTTGACGAAAACGCGAGTCCGTACTCGCGTTCTCGTGAATTGTGAAACGGCCCTAGACAGCACACTGGGGAAGTAAGTCAGGTGTGTTGGATCAGGGACACATGTAAAACCTGCAGAGACACCGGCCCTCGAGGACCAGGATTGGGGACCACTGGCTTAGTTGTTCTGGTTTGTTTGTTTGTTTTTTTGTTTGCTTGTTTGGACTTCCTGCGGGCGGAGCCTGTGGCTTTAAAAGCAGGGCTCTGCTCCACATGGAGGCAGTCTGTGGTTAGACTCCAGAGAAGTCACACTGAGGGTGAATGACTGTAACATGGAAGGTACTGGGTTTTTTTTGTCTATTTTTAACCTGCCTGGATATCCTTGTATATATTTTGCACCTGCCATCTTTGGCTCACCTGAAAGAAAAACTGAATAAATTGCACTAAAGTGATCTCCGGCCTTGGCCAGTCATTTATGTTTGACCAAGCATAGTAGAACCCCGTCACATGGATAAATCACTTTTGGTTTGATATGATTTGGCCAACAAAGTTATGAACCACGATGTGGTTGGATAAAGCAAATTACAATACGTTAAACACTAGCCCACTATCACTAAAGAGTACGATTTCTTCTGCAATGACACATTCATGAATAGAGTCATTTGTGTGACCCAGTAAGAAATTAACTTATTTTGGTCATAATTTCTTGAAAATGACCCCACAATCCACAAAAATCTCAAAGACAAATATTAATAGTGGTGGGAAATGCCCCCACATTCTGGACTGGTTTTGGTTTAAAACAATGTGTGGTGTAGGTATCCTCTGTCTATCCTGCAGCAGCAAATGCTCCACCATGGAAAGGTACACGATGCCTTGGTTAGGCTGATGTTTTTCACCTGTGGGTTCATGCAAACAATGACAGAGAAGTGAGAAGACCAGAGAGAGAATACACAGTTTTTAGTGTTTTTCTTTACTGTTTGAGTCCAGTAGACCCATCTTACAGCCTTTCATATCAGCGATAAAAAAATAAACACAATGAGTTTGAATAATCAGTGATTGGGAGACTGCATTATCAGTCAAGTTAAACTATGGTTTAAGTCAACATGACAGAGGTTGGAAAATATTATGGATCTTTGAGCACATAAAAAAAGAGAAATACCCAAAACACAAAACTGTGTGAAAAACAGGAATTCCTTTATTTTCTCTTTACCAGGAACCGCAGATTCAAAGATGAAATAACAACCTTGAGATGATAAATGATTACAAATTCTGTGCACACTGTATAATCCCTGATTATTTCAGGGAAACTGAATTTTGCATAACAGAAGGAAAAAGACGAACAGAGCAATGAGTTAGCGTTGATGCTAACTAGCCGTGTTATTGTCATCATGCAGGAGACGACGGCATCAGATTATCTTTGTTTGTAAAAAGTAAACACACTGCTGATAGGATGAGTTACACAAAAGGTGCTTAGATTCACAAAACACTCACCATATATCCATCATGGTATCCAGTACCATGATGGCCAGGTTGAGGCCACCTTCCTCAGCTTGGCCACCGTGGCCTACAGGTGGTGAGCAATGGGGGAGAGAGTGGTATTTCAACTTTTTATGCTTGAATGAGCAGCCATCAACTCTTTGAATACTTCCTCGTTTCGGGAGGCCTCATCGAGTGCCCTCTGTATCTTCTCATCACCCACAAAGCAAAGAAATGTCCGCACCTCGTCGTTGTAGCACCGTATTTTCAGTGCTCTCATTTTCTTTAAAGCTCACAATACACTTAGTCACTGTGGTGAGATCTTCAAATGCTGTGTTTGATTCTTGTAATAAAGGCGACTGACTCAAGCAGTGATGGCCCTTTCTACCCAATAAGTGACTGACAATCTCCTGAAGTCGCATTAGGGGCTCGTCCCACTGGGAACCCCAGCTTAGAAGGTACTAGAAAAGGGGTTGGTACCAAGTAGGGCCGAGTTGAGCCGCACTGAGTCGGTACTTATGGAAAAGGGCCAAGAGTGCTGATTAACCAGTCACAGATGGACTTAGGGCGACGAGAGGGATAAGTCATGTTAGACAGACAATAAACATGAACGTTATCATCCTTTTAAGTATGTAGTTCTGAAGAGAAAGACACTAAAATGTCACCTATCGCCACACAAAATACTTTCTTCAAATGGAAGCTGCTTTCTCACTTATGGTTTCAAACATGTTTTTTCTATAAAAGAAAAACCGTTAACATTTAGATTTTAATACATCAAGCAATTCTTTAGATTATCTAGTTGTTTATCATTTTAAAACCTTTTCTGAGTTTCTGATATAGCAAAACTATATTTGAAGAACTTTGATACCGATGGGCATTCAGAAAAAGGTGAAGAAAAACTAATAATTTATTTGGATCACATCACCTCAAATTAATTAAAACACAGAGATTTTCAAGAGTCTGAGACATAATCAGTGTTGAATAAGAGTTTTCTCATGTTTAGACCTATAAGGATATTTCCAAAAGCCTTGGAGGAAAGCAGTTAAATGAGGTGAATGGTCATGTCTGAGATGTAAGCACTGCAGCACAGCTAGCTGCTAAAGGAAGTTAGAAAAGAAGCATTTTAAAACTTTCATGAACCATTGCTTCAAAGGTTACTGAATTCAGACAGATGCTGATTGATGTAAGTAGACAATGTTTAATAATGTTCAGTACATTATTCCGATAACATTACAAATTAAAAGCGATCATGATCAATGTCCCTCTACTAGCTGCCACTGTCTACAGGATGGACAAGGACTCTTGCCCATAACACCAAAATGCATAAATTAACTCAAACTTTGATCCTTTTGAACCTGGATTTAAATGCTGAACTATTGCTCCATGCATCGGATTAATTACTCAGGTGTCTGAATATGAAATAACTATAAAATCATTTGGCTCTTGTTATAAACTTTAGATGCACTCATTTCTTTTTTTTTTCCCGACTTGACTGATCTGTTGAATCCTCTATTGCAAAGAGAGGCATGCATTTATGTAAGCAGGCGTTTAAGTGTGTGCATGTGTGAGGCGCATAGATGGTTTAGACAGTCCAGCACTGTGTCTGCCAACAGTCCGATGGAGGAGAAGGGAGACAGACTGACAGATGGACAGATACGGTGAGAGGATGAACAGAGATCTTCCTCCTCTGAGCAGCAGATGAGTGTCAGATTTGCATCGAGCGTTGGCCCTTCTGGTGCCGCAGTGGTCAGACTAGTGTGAAGAGAAGACTATTAAAATCACGATGTTTGTGGAGTGCTGAGGTGCGGAGGAGAGCCTGAAAACAAGCATGTGGTACTTTTCTTGACTTCTCCTCGTCTACAGCTGCAACTCTGCTGGAGTTTAACCCGAGATACTGTGCGTGTGGGAAACGGATCATAGGGCATGATCACAAATTTGTGTCTGCGCAGTGTTTGTGTGTTAGCATGTCTGTTGAAAATCTCTCCGAGACAGACGTTATCCGACCAGCGAGTGACTCATTCAGATGTAGCATCGCTGCAGAGTCTGAGTCACCATGCAGCAGTGACAGAGTGAGGAGGAGCTTGAGGGAGGGGGAAAGAGCCATCAGATAACAAAGGAAGTAGACATGATGAAAGAAAGCTCATGGCTTTATCTTATCCTTGTCATGTGAGTCTTTTTGCAAGCTTCACTTTGCTCTGAAACCCCACATGTGTTATCTTGACATCTTGATATTGTCTTTTTGTCAGTGTAGAGCTTGTGAAAGGTATTTAGGAGGAAGATGTTTGTGGATATTTAAGCAAGATTTTCATGATGAATCTTAAATGTCGCTACATACTCTCCGTCAAGGGTTTCCCTGACATGGTGACTTCTTGAATTAAAAAATCACCTCTGTTTTTCACCCCCTTTGGCTTTGTATTTAAATAACTTATTTCCATACGCTTTTTTATATAATGCCAATTGTCAAAGTCTATGAGCTTTTTCTCAATTTTTTTAAGTCGTTACATTTTCCCCCATGTCTCTGCAGGCAAATGTCAAATGCAGTGTCTCCATTATGTTTTGTTGCTTGGTCCTTTTTTTCCCATCCCTCATCCTTGTCCCAAGGTGTCTGCTCTAACCAGCTGAGCTCTTAAAGGAACCTCACATTTTATCACTGCAACAACAGAAAAACATACAGCCGCATAATGGTGCAAGTGCAAAGTTCTTGCTAAAATTGGCTGCTGGAGGCTAATAGAGAGTGGAGTGTATGAATGCAGCCTTTTTACTTAAATTGTCAAGCAACTACTTGGTTTCTGCTGTAGATTAGTAATCGGCGGCAATTTTTAAACAATTTTGTGCCCTGATGGGTAAATGGGTAAATTGCAGGTTGCACAAAGAGGGCTATTCACAGTGGCAATTACAGCTAATAGTAGAACATGGAGATAATAAGAGGCTTATTCTGAAGATTATCATTGTTTATTGAATGTTTTTATCAGGACTGATACTGTTTAACACAAGTGACAGGGTTGGAGAATGGGTTTATCATGGTCAGCTCTCACAGTGATAAGACTGTGTGCAGAGACCCTGCTCTAAATGTACAACAAAAGGGTGGGCTGCGATAGCGTCTCTCTCGTATTATCCCTCTGCCTGGAGACCACTCTATCAGCTGTGTCACACCTCTGTGTCTAATGAAATCAGCCGGACACAAAGCGATGACAGTGAATCAAATCAATAAATCATCCAAGGAAAGAGTGTTGTTTGCCTGAGGTGATTGTTTTATTTATTTTTATCGCGGCAAAAATTCATTTTAGATTATGTTTTTTCTTTTCTTAAAATACACAAACTGTTTTTGCCTAAAATAACAACAACAGAAAACATTAGGAATTAACAGCCCCCCACCCCATCCTTTCTCACTTTATAATTAGATTTGGAGTGTGCTCGTCGCCCCACTGTGAAGCCATCGGTGACAGGAAAGAGGACAAAAGGAGGCCTGATGCCCGGGCTCTAGGAAATACCCCCGCCGCCCCCCTCATCGCATTCATACACGCCTAATGCTAGCTCCCATCTGGTTATAGAGCACTAAGGAGCAAGGCTGAATAAAAACCTGCCAGCACACATGTGAATGCCCTTCAGTGCACAGAAACACATTTTAGTCTTGGTGCCTTAGCTCCTATAATTGAGGAAAGGAAAAAAAGTCCCACATCCTTGTATCTTTTACTTTTCAAACCTGCATTTAGCATGGGCGTTGTTTTGGTTCTCATAAAACACCGCTACTTATTTGCATATTATGAATGACAGCCAAGCCATTTCAACAAAACATTGTTTTTTGTTACAATTACCTAAGTAAATACAAAATGCAGTTTTAAAACAAGGATTTTATAGAAAAGTTTTTTCGCTTTAATCTGCTAACTGGCTGCATTACCCCTGAGTCTTTGACACCACAGTGAAAGAATGTCAGCCCAATCTTTTTTAAATACTGCCAGATTGGGGAATTTTTGAGCGAGAATAGTTGGTTTAAGGTCATCAGACAGACTTTCAATTTGATTTCAGTTTGGACTTTGACTAAGCCACTGCAAAAACTTCATTTTTGGGTTTGTTCGGAGGTGAACAAAGGTGGGGATCATCAGAAAGTTTTTGGGGCAAATGAGAGGAAAGCATTAGTCTTGTTATGGGTAAGCGGTCGCTTTTGGCTTTGATAACTTTTAACTTTTTCACAGCCTGTTTCCAATTGTTGAAATGTGAACATTGACCTTAGCTGAGTTAAGCTGATGGAGTTGAGCTTTAAAGGTACTTTAAAAGTTGATCCAGGTTCCTTTGTGACCTCCTGGAAGAGTTACCATGGTACGTTTGATGTAATTCTGGTGAAGATGTCACTCCAGGGATGGTTCACTATCGTTTTCCTACGTTTTCTTCACTTGAGGAAAATGGCTATCATTGGAACCGCAAAGCTTTAGAAATTGTTTTGTAATCTTTTCCAGACTGATAGATGTGAAGGACTTAGTTTCTCATCACTTCTTCAATTTATTTGTACTGAAGCACAATGGGTTGCTTTTGGGCTCTATTAGCATTAACAATAACTGATGATGTTTGGTTAAATATTTTTAATTGTGTGATCCACACGTCAAGTTCTGACCTATGGAGTGAATTCTCCTGGACATGCATGGTGCGTTTTTAGTTACACCTAACATCAAAAGTAAACATTGTAACGACACTGAGAAGGCAAAATGTTGGAGGAACTGTGGGAATGTGTCTGCAGGACATTTTCATGTCTTCTGGGAATGTACTAAGATCACATCCTACTGGTCAGGAGTGATAAAAGAAATGAATACCAAAATGGACTTAAATTTACGCTGTGATTTTACTACAGTTTTCCTGGGTAGTTTACCCCAAGAGCTGAGGAAGTCCCATAGATATCCCCTACTAATATTAATAGCAGGTGCAAAGAAAGCTATAACTCGCAGGCGGCTTGATGCGGAACCACCATCATGTTCGGACTGGAAGGACATAATTGAGGAAATTCACGCAATGCATCACTTTTTCATTAAGACTTGCCACTTATAAATACAATAAATACAAAAAAAATGGAACATTCATCAGAACTTGACACCAACAGTATAAGTAATGTAATTACTTTTTTCCTTTTATTGATTATTATTCAACTGCTCCTGTCAAACTAGTTGCTCTGTAATTTTTGTTGGAGGGGGGTCCAATTGTTCAATGTACGTATGTGTATTTCTAAAACTACTAAAATGACAAAAATAAAGTATTAAAAAAAACAACAGGGAACACCTCAGTCTGCTAAAGCCAGGAGAGAGGGCTGGCAAAAAGTAGCAGACAAATTAAATGTGTAAGTGCTATCCATAGTAGATGTTTCTATCACTTGCATTTTAATAATTTCATATTTACTTTGTTCTTTTATGTCAGAGCCTCCAGGGGACCCACTAGAACTTGGGGACAAGTAAAAGTGAAGTACAAGAATATTCTACAAAATGGTAGCCTTTAATTATTATACTGTATTTTAAAAAGCCACTTTTTCCTCTTTTTAAAAGCCACTTTTAAATGCACTCAAAAAAAACTCTTTGGATGAACATAAAACAATCACTCCTCCGTGTTGAACACTTAATGTGTGGTTCCAACAAATTAATTACGTAAATAACAGCCTCACGAGAAAAAATATCTCTCTCTACAATTACACTGTGGCGCTGCACTAAAGGATCCTGTCTGTTTCGCAATACGCGATTAATTAGAAAAGCTCAGCGAATTATTCTTGCACCTTCCGCAACAGGTTGCTGTCGTAAAAATGGACAAGACATGGCTACGACAGACTTCCCTATCTTCTCCGCTTAAGAAGCCGCGATCTAATCCTGTTTACATGAAATAAGCCTGCTCGCGAGCAGGTTTAAGCTTGCGCACATGTAGCTATGACAGCAAGTCCAGGATGAGTTTCGAAGAACCAAACGATCCAAGATCATGCCAAATCGTCAACAATCAAATCCAGCTAACTGAGTTAGCGACGTACGAAGAACGGGCCCCTGGTAGTATTCATGTCTGGGTGTGGCTAGTGAAACTAAACCATAAAGTTTGGTTTCTCAACATCAATCAATGATTTAAAAGACTGGGGGCAATTATATTTTCACACATGGCCAGGTTGATTCGCTTAGCTTTTTCCCATTTGAAAACTGCTTTTGTATTTAATGATGTTATCTGTCATGATTTAGGTTTTTGTTTATTTTTGTTTGGACTTTTCTGGACTAATTTGGTTCCACTTCTGTCAGCCATCAGTCACCAGCAACCAGTCACCAGTCATCATCCAATCAGCTCAGCGTCCTTATCAGCTTCACCTGCTGCACTAATTAGAGTCAACACTGCTCACCTGTTCGCCTGCCTACATTTACCTGCCAGAACATTTCATCTTGCTTCATGCGTACTGCCACCATGCCGCTACCAGTTTCTGTGCGATCTGCTGGCTGGACTCTTCTGCCCTGTCGTGTTCAGCCCACACTGCTGTATGCTGCTGGTGTCTGCGTGCTGCACAAGTCTGCCTTACTTTCCCCATGAGTTCAAGTCAACTGCTCTGCCCGTTTCTGGTGGTTCCTCGGTCTGTATCGCCTGTTCTGGTTAGACTCCGCTTTAATCACTGTGTCAGGCCTGTCACTGCCTGTCACTCCTGGTCTGTCTGGATCTGCCTTCATCTGATCATCTCCGGTTCTGTTCACCTGCCTCATCTGCCATTATTCACCTTTTCAATAAACCTTTAAAGAATTAATCTCTGTGTCCGGATGATTATTGGGTTCAACAGTTATCTACAAGTATGTCTGATCTAAGTAAGTCTTATCTAGTTATCTTAAACATATAGTGGTAGCAATAAAGCAAAAATAGGAGAATTTTATGAAAGTAATTTTTTTTTCTCTCCACTGCAGTAAATTTCAGATCTATTTATTTATTTATTTTGGTCACAATAAATACAATATGCTAATTTTCCAGAGGAATGCAAGAGACAGTGTGTACTCTGCACCCACATTTCTCAGGTCGGTGCACACAGTCTTGCATCATCCTATTGGGTTTAAGATGGAACGTGTTTGACTTCCTAATATTAGAGTGCTTCGCCCCAGAAGCTCCTCTCTTGACGAACTGATGACGCATTTCCCGACACGAGGGTTGGAATCACATGAGCAGAGGAGAAGAAGGTGGTGGTTGGAGAGAGGGAGTTTGACAGTGCAGGCCAACTAAATATATACCAGCTGTGAGGCTATCGCACTGAAATCTGGGATGTGCAGCCAATCATGGTTTCTGTCTCATACAGGAGGAGGAACTTGCTTCTAGTTTTTGAACCAATCTGCACTGATCCAGCGCCTGTTGTGGGGTAGTTGTTACCCTGAGTGAGTGTAGAAGTACAACTTCCAGATAGGATTATTCTCAGGCGTTGCATGCTGTGATGGTATGTTGAGTTTCGTCTGGGTTCTCCATGTCTTTGTGCAAGTCTCAGAACACGCCTGGGATGGTGTTACGCAGTGATCCCTCATTGAGCACCACGGACAGCTCACATGTGTGTGTGTGTGTGTGTGGGGGGGGGGGGGGGGGTGACCATACAATGCAGGATAGCTTGCATTAAATGTTTTAAATCTGTCTTTGCAGCATGAAGCAGAAATATTATGGTAATCTTGTATGAATGTTTTAGATGTGAAATGTTGCAAGTTCTGTGTCTTCTCTGATCCTAATTTTGATATGCTATCTGGTGAAATATTTGTCATCATTCTGCAACCTGCGTAGAGCTGCCGGAGAAGCATTGTGCAAATCAGGGTTTTATTTATGAGCCACGCAGGACCTCAGGGGGGCGAGCATGATGTGGACCCCTCCTCCTTTCATTAAAGAGTGATTTTGGCATCAGGTTCCACTCTCCTAAAACCCCTCCTTTCCTCCTCATTCTCAAGATCCCTTGAGACTGAAATAGCACCTGCCCCCACGCTCCCTTGAACAATCATTAAAATGGCTAAACATATGTAAACTCATTCTCTCAGTTGGGCACAGACACACCCACATGCTGTATTTTTAATCATTTAGAATCTCAGTTTCAGCACAGAAAGTTGCATTAGGTTAGAGAAGGCAAAGTAACATTTCCTCTTAAAAAAACAGATTTTGTGTTTTTAACCTAATTTATTGGGGCTATGGGCTGATGGTCACAAACATTTATGGGTCACCTCCACCCAGATGTAACGGGACAGCATGACGGTTAAGGCTGGTTGACTGTGAGAACACACAGTTTAGGGCTGAGTGGTGACACGTTTATTGAGCTTGTCAAATTAACTCGTGCAGTGAACTGAGACAGGAAAAGAGTCACGATAAAGCAAACACACGCACGCCAACACACACACACACACACACACACACACAAACACAAACTAAAACAGACAGAAGGAGCATGTTTTTAATATCACCTGGTCCAGACGTTGTGCATCAATCAGAGGCTGATCTCTGAGTCACCTTGGGGCTTTACAAAGCTCCGGCAGAGTTGTTTGACGTCAGTGTTGGTAGGAGGCATGCAAGTGGTCTGAATTGTATTTCTTGAGTGTAGATTGGGAGAAATCAAACTAAATTAATTACCAAGGTTTAAAAAACACAAATTACAGTGACTGTAGCTTAAAACCGAACATCTTGTTTCTCTTTATAAGGACAAGTTTATCATACAACAGATAACTGAGGTTGATTTTTATATTATGTGTGCAGCAGTTAGTGAAAAATATGGCAGAAAATAAATATTTGAAGAGATGTATGGTAAAACTAAATTCTATAACCACTAGATATAATATTTTAGCTCTCAATCATCAGTTGTCATAAGGGAAATGGCATATTTAAGGGATTATTTTGGAATCTTTTTGTTGTATAAAGTTGATAATTTATAAATATTTTATTTCATGCATGAATTAAAAAATGCACATTTGTTTTTGTAGGTCTAGTCCATGCACTGCTGCACATAGTTATTGTGACATGTACAGTATATACTGTATATCATCGATGTATAGGAGCTGAACAACTCATATTTGATCAGCAGGCATATGTAAATTCCACCTTATACCAGCAATAATATTATTGCCTAATTACACAGTGCATTTTACTAGATAAAAAACGAAAAACAAATTTAAACCTATTGGGCCAATTCTACACATTAATGGAAACATTGATATATACAAAATAACAATAATGCACTCAACATAAAAAGTAAAGAAACTTATGTCTGGTTTATTATTTTGTTGTTGTAACAATATCCCACTTTTAGAAAACCTGTTTATTTCCTGTTAAATGGTGTCACATTTGCAAGGAAAATGCATGTGTGAAGTAATCAGCAGAGCTGAGTATATAGGTGCGCTGAATAAAAAAACTTTCCAAAACCTCTCTATCAATGCCGTACAGCTTTCAGTGGCAGCACTGTGAATGTGTGGGACAGCTTCTCCCACACTGGAATAACAAAGTTTGTCATTAAACTGTAAAAAGAAGATGATATTCTGCAACCGGTGGAAGTCTCATATATCCGCTCTTAAAGACCAAACACTATCCTCCAAGAGATCAATGGCTGCCCACAGAGTGTGGTCTATGTCATAGTAGCTTTGGCAGTGGAGAACATCTGTGGCTCATATTTGTTCAATGAATTACTTGTTTAATTACTAATGTGTTGTTTTTCTTCCCGTTTGAATAATCCAATCCAGTAAACAACAGCACACAATAATTCGTAGCAGAATAAGCTGTTTGGTACAGTTCGAGAGGATTTGGCAGGTTTTTCATGAACACAAACCACAAACTCAACTCCCCTACTGTCAGGTACTGAGATTGGTGAACCCGAATTCAGCCACACAGTTTCATTTGAGCAGTTTATTCAAGGTAATGGTTAGTGGAGAAGGAGACCGGTGAACTGACCCAGACTGGAGCAGGTGGGAGATGATGGCTGGAGCTGGCAGACGCGGCAGAGCTGGAGCAGGCGGACGTGAGGGAGCAAAGGCAGGCAGGCGTGAGGCGAGGCAACGACGAGGGAAGCATGAAGAAAGGGAAAAGGACGAAGGTCGCAGGAAGACGTTCCGGCGGGGAAGAGCTGGCTGAGGAGGGTTTAAGTAGCTGGTGGACAGGTGGACTGAGTAAACCTAATTAGAGGCGGCAGGTGGGAGTGATCTGGAGGTAACTGGGCTGGAAGCGGGGTGGAAAAGACTAGATACTGTCCAGGGTGAGGCAGGCCAAAAAACTGAATCCTGACACCTGCTCAACCTGCAAACACATTTTATTTACAAATGTGGCACCATTCAAAGTGGAATAATCAGGTATTCAAACTGTGTAAGATTTAATGCCAAAAATTACTGCTTCGACAAAGAAATATATGAAACATGCTTGTTCTTCATTCAGTAAAGTAACTTAAGGTGTGGAGAGTAGCTAAAAATTGTACTCAAGTAAGAGTAGCATTACTTCAAAATAACTTTACTCAAGTACAAGTATGATGCAGTAGGGTTAGGGTTAGACCACTGCTCCCGTAGGGATGGGTTAAATGCTCTACGCCTGTAGAGCATTCTGCCACTAAGGGTCTTGCTCAGGGACCCAGAGTGGCAGTTTGTGGGATTCACACCCAGAACCTTGCAGCATCTACAGGACACAAGCACCCTGTTCTCTAGCCACCAGGCCACCAGTCCTCTGCTGTGGGGGACCATAGCTCTATGGAGATACAGAGTTTTCGTAGCTAACCTTCTTACGACAGCTGACAGTTGACTTGGTACACAGTGTGTGTAATAAACTACACGCTGCCAGTTAATAAGGTGAATTTACCTAAAGAAAGACTCCAAACATATTGTCCAGACCAGAACAGAAAAACAATCCAAATAAATACATTTAAAAGGAGTCAGCTAATGTGGTTTTGGGCATCTGATACTTTCCTTTGGAGTTTTTACCTTTTTTAAGGGGTATATCCTGATGAAAAGAGACTGTGGGTTGGACTCAAAACTTACTAGAAAGACTATATATCCTTTTTATCTGTGAAAACCATTGGATCTCCACAAAATGGTAGAGTGTCATTGGAGGGAGAAATATTTCCCTCCTGAATTACTCCTATGACCCAGAGTTAGGGATTAATTAATTTAATGCATATATGCATGACATTCATTAAAAGAGATTAATCTTAATCTCTTTTTTCTTTTAGTTATAGCTAAAATAAAAGAGAAGAATAGGATTAATCAGATAGAAAAACTGTCGAAAGAATTTAAGATAGCCTATTTGCATGTAGGTTGGGTATAAACCTTTGTTGTGCTGTGACAGACCTGTGGGCAGAAGTAGCAGGCAGATCACAAATCACAACAACACCTCCAAATAGCTCAATAAGTGCTCCGTCTTCCTCTCATCTCCATTAAGAGTTTAGAATAGTCAATAGGTCCAGCCGGACACTGGGGACCAACCCTATTGATTTCACAGACCGGGAAGGAGGATAGCCATTAAATGTTCACTTCCTGTAGCCTTTGGAGCATCTCAGACTAACTGAGATCCTTGCCATAATGGTATTGCCTCATCTTTTTAGTGAATAAGTGGGATGATTGTTATTGTATCGTATTATTAAGGTTTGGGTGTTGCCAGGAAATAGTCTGTGGAAATACTCAGAATAGTTGTGTATGAACACACCCTTTGTGAATTTATTAAACATGTTATTTGGTTTTTGTGCATTTCTTGTCACCCTAAAAGAAAACTAAAGAAAAAGTCCGTATTCACCCTGGTAATTAACTTTGACTAATTGTTCTTTGAAATGGAGCTTTTCGCAGTGGTGATACGAACCGCGCAGTTTTTCTTTTACTCCATTTGAAAATGAAATATTTAGCAGCTAAGGAGGTAGACAGCTCCCTCAGGAAACAAATAGATTAAAATGGAGAGTGAATATTGGATTTGCTGTCCAAATTAATAATACTGTAGCTCCATAAATTAGCAAAATGTAAATAAGCAGCTTGTCTAAACATATTCTCAATAGAAACTTAAACATAATAGCACAAAGCAGCTTCACTTACCATATGCTCTTTAATGTTATCTGACTTTTGCATGTCTGTTCTTGTCAACACAAACACACCAAGCAAACACAGATTTGTTTACTTTTTTATATCAAAAAGAACGAAAAAAGAAATTGATTATTTCATCTTGACATCAACAAACCTCTCAATTTACACAGCAACAGAAGCCATATAATCACGCTGTAACTTCAGAGGCACAAAAACAGGAAACTTCGCACTATTTTAGGTTGCACATTTGTCGTTTTCGTCAAAATCGCATGTTTAGATCTCAGCTCTAATGTCAGTGAACAGAGTGACAGTGAAATGCTGTACAAGGGAAGGAGGAGATCTTACATGTGGAGTTTGACAGGGGTGGTGTTGGGTGGGGGGTTCGTCCACTGAATCAAAGACACTATCCCAACAAAATGCAGCGAGAGAGAGAGAGAGAGAGAGAGAGAGAGAGAGAGAGAGAGAGAGAGAGAGAGAGAGAGAGAGAGAGAGAGAGAGAGAGAGAGAGAGGGGGAACGGCAGCACAGCAACACATTCAGTGTAGACCACAGCAAAACAAAAAATAACAAAACAAGAAGAAGAGCGTCCACCTCTCAGATGGAGCTCTTTTTATCATTCTCATCTGGTGAGCAGCCCGTTCACAAACACATTGACTTGTTTCTCATCAAAGCTGTTTGTGTTGGACTCTATTACTATATATTTATACACATAGATTTTCTTTACACATATTGGTTTTCTACATTTAAAAACCCGACTTCTAAACAAATGCATACAAATCTGTGAAATAATAACTGTCTGTGACATTTGATCAGAGCTGTTACTATGAATTTATTGCTTTGTACATTGAGGGATGTTTGGTACCACCTGCACACTAACGGGCTAACTGTGGTGGAGCCTCACTGCTGATGGTCGCCTCTACCTTGAAATGTTACACTCCCAGCTGAAACAAAGCTGCGTTTCGTTTTTGCCTGTTTATACCTTTGGTTAATTGTGCAAAGAAATCGAAGCATCAGTAACAGTTTCTGAGACAAAGACGAGTTTAAAAGGAAAGAAAAAAACGAGACGAATGGACATACAAATATGTACAAATTTCACTTTGTTCCATGCATAAATACACATCCACACACATCTACATTGTGCTGACAAGAGGTCTCCAAAAACAAGTGACAAAAAAAATCAAGTTGGCCCCCTTTCAGACGTTGTCAGTAAAAATGTAGAATGAAAATTAAACGTGGTTGTAATGCATGTCGTTTGTTCTTTCTGGGGAGAAACATATGGAGCCCTGACAGTGACAAAAAAAGAGCTCTTAAAACCCAGTTCTCTCTTTAGCAATGTGTAGGTGTGGATCAGCAATGCCATCAGTGTGCAGCAGTGTTGAGCTGAGTGGGTAGATTTACACTTATGAAAGTAAACTAGACAACAGCTGTGATGGGAAGTTACAAAATCTTACTAAACCTTGTTAATCTAACTATTATTGTCAAAATCAAATAATTTATGTGATTCTGAATCCAGCGGGTAAACCAGAAACATCCACACTTTTATAGTTTTCTTTGTGACGGTTACTTTTGTCTTTACTTTTTGATCTTGCAGCTTGAATTCTTTCTTGAGCTTGAAGAAAGAATTTAGCGACAACTTCCTAAACTGCAGGAAGGGATTTTTCTACATCTGTCATAGCGTTCTAGATAGGCATCAGGGCAACCCAGCCACCTCCCACCCTAGCAAGGAGGAGCGGGTGTATACATGGATAGATGGATGTTTTTATATCAACACCTACCACCTGGAGGGCTCCATAGAAACTTCTCCCCAGATTTCCAAACATAAAGGATTTTGTATTATTATTTTCTTTTTTCTTCTTCCTTTTTTTCACAACTGATAACGATGCATAAAATGTCCATTCATAGTTCCATTCAAAAGAGGGAAAGCACAATCAGAAGTTTGTAAAAAAAAAAAAAAAAATTGCACATAGTGATTGCCACTTCAAATGTTTCTTCACTCTATAAATAAAAATATTTTATTCTGGTGACATTTTGTCAGCATGTATGTAAACAAATACTAAATACTTGTGTAGGAATGTTCACAACCTCTGTGTTAATGTTTAAAAAATGATCTAACTTTTAAAAAAAATATATGAAATTATAGTTTCTGTAAGGCATTTTGACCAGGTTGCACTTGGCTGCAACAAGATGGGGCAGGGGGGAAGAGTTAAAAAGAGGGGGGAAAGAATGAAAGAAATTAAACTTGACAGTGAATACATCTTAATTTCAATCAGAATACGAATGCTGTTGGATTCTTGCCAATTGGTGTCAAAACATGTGATGAATAACATGCAAGGTTGCATTGCATGACAATTGAGTCTTTGCTGTTTTTTGATAACATAAATTGTGAAGAGGGGATGCTCTGTCAAGAGCCAATTAAACCCGTTTAACTTAACTCTCTGAAATATAAAACCGTTACCAAAAAAATAAAAGCCTGAAGTTGCATGACGTGAATGTTTATTATTATGGTTTGATTTAGTTTCCATCTATAGTGTCCTGTTGATGATCAGCAGTTTGAGCTCTAACAACATGCACACAAAGTTACTCTCCTCCTGGACAAGTTTATTCATATTTACCTTACTCTGTTGGGAATAATTTAGTTTTCTTTGTAATAAACATTTCTAGGGTTTTGGCTCTGCAATATAATTTTTTATACTGATTTTGGTAACTTCCTTTACTACTTCCATTGCACATACCCTTTTTTTAAGGCCAAGTTTGACCAACGACATCTTGGTCCTACATGGTGCATATTTAATCCTCAAACTCGCTATATAAACTTTATATATATATATATATATATATGTATATATATATATATATATATATATATATATATATATATATATATATATATATATATATATATATATATATACCTATAGGTTTGACTTACAACAAATCTTTTAAAAATGCATTGCTTCAGCCAGACTTTAAGTGGATTGGCCGCAACTAAATATTAATTACTGGAATTAATGATGAAATGTTTTGCAACAATCTAATGCTAAACTACAAGTGTGCTCAGTTTACAACATGACAAGAAAAATCATCTTAGTAACCTCTTGTTTGACCAAATCAACCACCAGAACCAATTTATTACTTAGTGAATCTCTAGTCTATAGGTCATTTGATCCAGAAGCCAGTGATAAGAAAGTAAATCATATTGTTGCACTGAAAGGACACGCTTGTCAGAAGAGATAGAGTACAATCTATAGCCACGGAGTGTCTAGTGTCTGTTTACTGTGCTATGTATCGACATATTTCTACAGTGAGGTGGCTGGCTTCTTGGATGCTGTTCTCTAAATGTTTATCTGACCAATGTGCTTTTATGTAATTGTACAAGTTTCGGTGTGGTCAGAAAGCCTCGGTTGATGGGATGAAAATGTACAAGTTTACACACAATTGCACTCCAAATAAATATCTATTATTAATATGCATAACAGTACATTTACATACTGCCAATTTGATATGTGCTACACTCCTAGTCATCAAATATTTTTTAGATCATTTGTATATATATTAGTAATTTCTACACTGAGTTGATCATTTTTTTAGGGTTTTTCTGTGCAAACAATAAGACATTGGATTGTAGCTTTTCTTGTTTCTCATTTGTTGATATTCTTAGGACTAAAACAGATGTACACTCAGGGAACAAAGTCAACTCATGTGTCAGTAACTTTGCGTTTGGTCTAAGAATACCCTTTCTCCTGCCTGTATCCGTAGCCTTCTTCCTGTGCTTCCTCCTGGACATACTCCTCCGTCTTCTCCCAGCCGGTAGCCCAGCCTCCGTTCACCTGCGTGGTCGCACCGTATGTTTTGGCTGCACCCCCAAAAGCTCCGTAACTCTGGGTGATGTCACCAGTCTCCTCCGCCAGCTCATCTTCATCGATGAAGCCACATTTTTCGTCACTAGTGAGTTCCGGGTCTGCCCATGGCTGTTTTTCTCCGGATGCGAAGATCCCATAGAAGATCACGCCTCCGTAGTGCACCATGGAGGCTATCAGGAATACATACTGCCACTCCTCTCGAGTCTGAAGAAGAAGAAGGAAAAATTACATTTTATTTCCCTGAAAATACTGAGGAATCAACAAGCAGTGGTTGTCAGAAACAGAATGACGGTTCCTCACTTTTATTGGTGGTGACATGTTTGGTTCTTAATTGACAAAATTTGTTCTTGTAAC
Source organism: Fundulus diaphanus (assembly GCA_037039145.1). Taxonomy (NCBI): domain Eukaryota; kingdom Metazoa; phylum Chordata; class Actinopteri; order Cyprinodontiformes; family Fundulidae; genus Fundulus; species Fundulus diaphanus. The sequence goes on along the minus strand of CM073122.1, from coordinate 30,468,517 downwards.
CATGTGTCTTTAACCAGGAGAAATTATTATTACAGAAACCCTTAATTAATTACAGTGGCACATTGATAGAAATAAAATAGCCTGAACATGCTTTATTTTACTTTCTCCTGTGAAAAATCGGAAAACATTTTAAGAAAAATTATATTTTAGGTTGCATGGATCGGATTAAACTAACCTGATGTTCTTACAGCCCTTTTGAGTCCGAATGCATCTAACAAACATAAGAAATAGCTCTTTGAACAAAAGTAACTAAAATAAGTTATCGTGTGTGTAGTGAGCTCCCTGTTACTACACTTAAGACCAAAGTTATACATAACCCTGATAGATTTATATTCAAATAAATCATTATTATTCAAAAAAAGAAAGGTCTGATACGAAACACGAGCCCTTTAAGAAAATGTAAAGCAATGTAAAAACATACATTTTGGAAAGAAATTATTTAATGTTTTTCTTTTTAAATTGCATGTTGAAAATGATTTATACTTATATTATTTGACCAAGCGCTTCTTATAATCTATGGCCTCTGGATTTTTAAAGATTTGTCTTTAGTGATGAGCTCCAAGTCTTTGAGGTTGGAAGGCCTCTTTGTCATCACCTTAATCTTTAGCTCACTCCACCGATTCTTTATCATATTCAAAATACTCTGGCTGAGCCAAACCAAAATGTTACTATTAACAGTCAGAAGACAGTGGTTGGTAATATTAATATTTCTCTTTATACCTCAATCTGCCACAGGTATGAATCATTTTAGGCTGAACTTGCATTCAAAACACAAAAGAAGCTAATCAAATAAATAGTTCAGGGATCATTAGGGGAATTTCAATTCTATTGCTGTTTTATGAAATCGTTTTTCATTCGAATTACTCTTAACACATTCTGTGTTGTATTTGTTTTAACAGAGCCCGTGCCAACATGGTCATCCCTGTAAATAACTATAGATTTATGAGTAAACAACCACCGAAAGCAGATAAAACAGACACATGTAAATCATTCCCACCAAACCCTCAGCTTTGTGATACTGGAGCTGCTTTAAGATGAAAATAAAATCCACTTTGGGAATTGCTTCATAACAGCTTGTTAGCTGGCTGTGAGCTCTTCAGCTGGTTAGACATGTTAGCTGCCAGCTCTTTAGCAGGATTTTGCTCATTAGGCATGTGGAGCTTTATTTTCTCTAAGAGCTTAACTATTATTCACCAATAGTAATTTTGTTGTATGGTAAATATTTGCTCTACCAACAATTACATGTAATTAATGAACAGAGGAATTTATTGATTGGGTTCTGATCTGTCAAGCCTCTTTTGGGAATTTTTTTTTTTTGCAGTCAGATGTAATATGAAGATCTTGATTTTGTTCACATACAGAGAGTAGGGATTTACCTTATTCTTCGTCATAGCACCAACAATTAGCGGGCACACCATCCCAGACAGGGTACCAACCCCATTAGAGATACCCATCAGGATACTGGCATAACGAGGAGCGATGTCCAGGTGGTTCACATTGAAGCCTGGTGGTATCAAACATAACATGAAATTAAAACACTGCCAATACATATATGTTTTTTTTTGGATACAAGTTAAGATTTAACTGCTGCATTTGGGGAGCGAGTGCAACAATATGCACCAAGCGAAGCTAAAGCTAAAAAGCTAAAAGCAGCACAAATGCAGACCATCTTGTTGCAGAAATGGGCATCGACTCGCAACACATCCTCCTCCCTCCCCCACTCTGACTGGCTGAATGAGTAAGTGTCTGCGTGAGCTGCTGCACACTGCCTGCTTGGCGTATCCCTTGAGACGGTTCACACTGAATTATTAAAGAATCTGGCCGAAAGCCTGAGAACAAGAGGCAAGAAACTGATTTTGCACATGGATTTTCTGCATCCTTTGTACTGAACAAAAATATGAGCTATGAGATCTGTTGAAAGGTTGAAAGATAAAAAGAAGACCACTATGAGCAGCAGTCTGATCTGTAGGGATAGAAAAAAATGCTGGCAAAAATATATTTGACAAAAAAAACATACATTAAAACGGCTGTAATTCCTCCACGACACGTGGAATATAAATAGGCACCATAGAAAGGCCAATAAATCTATTTAACTAAAAAAAGAGCATTGTGTCACGTTTTGAACTTTACGTTATAGATTTCAAATCACAAACCTGATATGGCAAATCCACTGAAGCCCACTGCCAGCACCAGGAAGGAAATCGCCACGCCTTTGCTGTGGGAATACCCCACCACCAGCAGCAATGTGGCTTCCATGCCAAATCCTAGCAAGGAGAAAGACAGCGGGTCACACGTGCGCGCACAAAGTACACAAAACGCCCAGGGGCCGCTTGCTGGTCATCACAGTGTCAATTGAATTAAGCATGATACATGCTCTGCACTCAATTACATAGCTGACAGATATGAAATCAATGCGCAGTGACCCACGCACGCACAGTGAGTCAACCTGAGCATGGAGGTATTGAACAGATTTCACAAAAATATAAACAAAATCATCTCGAAAAGACATTTCAAAAAAGCGTGGCTCAGACACTGTGAAATCAACACCTGGAGGCTGAGCAGAGAGAGCTATGGATTTTTTTTTTTTTTTTTTTTTTTACTTATCCACCGTTCAGCTTTCTCACCTCCACAGTTCATTATTTTCCTGACGGTGGTTGTTGTCAAGATGTTCCTGCTGCGCAGGTAGTCGGCCAGCTGACCGCCGATGGGCACTATGATGGTCATCACCAAGTGGGGGAGGGCGGAGAGCATACCCACCTGCAGACAATAAAAACAATCAAATCATCTACAATGCGTATGAAACCGAACAAAAAACATCAAGATACAGATGTAGTCTGTACTTGTACTCATGTAAGAATTAACGTTTCAAATGTCATTGACCAATCCTGTCTGTGTTTTATTCTTGCCTGTCTCTTTAATAATTTGTTAAAAAATAATTATGACTGAGGGAAATGGTTGAAAGAACATGTTGTTGGTGTCCTCTTTATAATTGTGAGTTTCAAGTCATTTTGGACGTTTGTTGCTTTGTCCTTGTATCTGGTCATGAAAAAATGGCAGACTTAAAGAACTGTTGACTATAATCTGAAAGAGGGAATGCGTCATCTTACAATATGTTTTCTGGCCGAGTTTTGAGCCTTCTTTATGACTCACATAACCATGTTAAAGGGGACATATCATGCTTTTCAGTTCCTCCTTTTCACATTGAAACCATTCAGTTGCTACTATAAAGTGGAACTGCAATGCTTTGGTGGGAATTCCTCGTTAATATCCCCCACATTCCTCTTTTTTACCTCTGTTCTGAGGTTCGTCTAAGAGCAACTTGTTTTGGTGCCGTCTCTTTAAATCTAAACGAAGCACTTCACACCCTGCCACCCTACAGTATGCAGAGCGTTTCACTCCGCCCCATTTGGCCATTTTTGTAGTATGCTGGGGGACGGTGTGATGAACATCCGAACATTTTGACTCATCCACTTGTAGCATCGGCATCCTTCAGCTTGGATGGAAAACAAAATGGCAGATTCGCGAGACCAGTAAGCTGGAAGTCAAATACCTTCTGCAGCAAATGCTGGATCATGATAGTTCAAAAACATAATAGAAAGCAGAGAAAACTGAACAGCTTGAAACATATGACCCAGATATCTACACGGCTCCTGGACAGACTACATTCAATTTGAATGCATTTCTGCCAAACCAAAATGTATTTAAGGGCTAAAAAACTGGATTTTGCATGATATTTTCCCTTTAAGACACAACACAAAAAATGTCAGATGTAGGACTGAAGTAGGGGGAAAAGCAGCCAATGTCCAGAAATAAAAGATCTTCAGAAAGGCTAAGTATATATTTTAAGACCCTTTAAATTCAGAAATGTTTCATTATATTGTAAGTCGTTAAAAAAGACAAACTCATTTGATATATTATGTAAATATATCTGAATGGTAGAACCTGTCCACCACCTACTTTAGGTGAAGTGTCATTTAATTATTTGTAAAATTAGGCTTCATGCAGCATGGCCCACCTTGCTTATCTCAAAGCCAAAGACCTCCTCAAAGTATGCGGGCTGACTGATGAGCAGCAGGTAGAAGGTCCAGCTCCTGCAGAAGTTTGCCACAATGATTGCATAGACAGGCATAGAGGTGAAGAACTTCCTCCAAGGGGTTTTGAATTTCTAGAAGTGATCATGACAAAGTATCAGTGTAACTGATAGAAAAGATGCCTGAAATAATACAGGGTCAAATCATCATGTAGTTTCTATATATCTAATTGCCGCCCTCTTACCTCTGCAGGGCCCAGCATTTTGACACTCTCTCCGATGCTCTCCTCTATATATACACGTTCCTCATCAGTGATGGTTGGGTGGTCAGCAGGGCTCTCATAAGACACAAGGATCCAGAACATGTACCAGAAAATACCAAAGCATCCTACAAGCGGGACACATTTTAAAAATCATCGGTTACTTACAGACGAGGTACTGCAGATCATTTGGATCTGTAAAGTGAGCATTTGGAGGATGTGTCAACCAAATGCCTGAGAGAGAACAAAACCCAGACAGGAGAGCTAACTGTATCCTGTCTGGAGGGAAAGACGGGGGGCCTATTTATTGACAAACCAAAACAACGGGGGAGTAAATCAATACTCAGTCTGCCTGGATAAATCCGTTTGACTTTCACTGGACTCTTTAGCTGTCCAACTCTAAAGCTTAGAAACACTTCAGCCCACAGCAGCGGAATACATCCATTCATTTATACTCAGTTTTCCATGCCGTACCATAGACGTAGAACACTGAGGACCATCCTGTGTACTGGACCAGGATCCCAGCCAGAGGCATCGCTATCACAGCGCCAGCATAGGAGCCTGACAAACACAAGCACAATAACTCATTCAAGATTAGACATCTTAATCACCATTATAACAGGCAAATGTACAGTTCTGCAGCTTGTTTGTAAAAAAAAAAAAAATAGTCACCACAAAAGGAGAGGGTAGCCAGACGACTCCTTTCTAGGGGTGGAGCCCACTTGCTCCAGATGCCGTGACATGCAGGGTAAGTCACTCCCTAAAAATCAGCGCAGTGGAGGGGTCACTATTAACTTATCATGAATAGTTGCCGTTAACAGTTTGATCATTTGTGCATCCATAAAAAGGCAGCGGCCGGATTGTGAATGATGAGCTTTTTACGTTCGCTTGTTCGCATATATTCTGACACGAGATTTTCCTCATGTTGCATTTTGCAGTCCATTCTGGAAAGCCCCATGCATGCATGAAGCTGAACAAACACACATTTGTGACAATAACTAACAGTAATTAACATTTTCACCTCTCTTATAACCTTGAATAAACTGAGTGCTTGATGAGCTGTTCGTGGAACAAAGCAGGGATTCGGATATCAAATGTTTATCAGCTGCTAATTAGAAAAGTGTGCAGATGGAAATTACAGTCTGCATGCTCTTTGCAGCAGAACGGTGTGTAGAGCAGCCTGTCTTCAAAAGAAATGAAATAATAAATACGATAATGTCTTATTTATCTTCCTCGTTTCTGTTTTAAATATCAGAACTGTTGAATACGGTTTCTTTGCAATTAACTGTATAAAATGCACAAAGCAGGCAAGCCAGAGGAGTGCTGTGCCTTAAATAAGCATTTCCCCTTTCATATATCTCTAGGGGGGCACTCTGCTGCTGTGTATCCAGGATACAAAGCATGACGTAAGAAAAAAAGAGGTTGAATGTCCTACAAAAACAAACTGTAGTGGATCAGATCAATAAAGCTCATATCACATTTCCTCTGGCTGCGCTTCCAAAAAGCCTGCCCGCAGTTAGTCCCTGTACTTGTTTTCTGGATGGAACAAAATGGAAACATATGCAATAAAGCTTTGGCCAAGAATACATTTTAGTGCATACAATGTGTTTTACGTTGTTATTCTCATTCAAAACGAAAACCTGAAACACGTTCAGATGCTCTTACCTCCACCAGTCCTTGCAATATTCTAACAAAAAGGACGCAGCCATAGTGGACTCGGGCAGCGGAGGGAATGAACATGTTGAGAGTGGAGGTGAGGAAAATAGCTGCACCAAATACCCTGCAAATGTCATGAGAAACACATTTAAAATAATGACGCTTTATCTCGCTAGCATCACTTAACTGGAAAATGATTTAATAAAACAAATTAGCCTTTTTTTAAACACAATTTCATGAATGTCGATGCAATATTATACTTTCTCTCCATGTAAAAAGCGTTAATATTTTTTCGTGCAGGTCACGTGTCTCTTTCGTGACGACCGGCTGCGCGCGCTCTTTTCATGCTTCGTCAAATATTAAAAGCTGCGGTGCTCTGGCTAGCGGTCTTACTGTCGCCTGGAAACCAGGTTCCCCTTTGCACGGTTCTAAAAAAGAGGAAGAAGAATGTGGTTTCATGGCAATAAGGGGGGACTGATTTAGAGGCCACAGGACTGGCAGTCAGTCTTGTAACCAACCATCCCAAGTTCGTTTTTAGCATAAAGGGAGAGAAGGCCACAAAAAATTGCATTTGTCATTTCTGGCACGTTATCCCGCCCCACTACCCCTAATCCGATGGGGGCCACAGTCGGGCACGAGACCAGATGATTAGATCAAACCCGCTCGCGCCAATCAAACGAGTGAGGCCACGCGCATTCGGGTCACAGGAAAATATTAATTAAAAGCAAATAGATTTCTAAAGAATTTTATAGTAAATTGCTATTACCATTAGATAAATGCTGGGTTTTTTCATCAAAGCGAAACATTTGCATTTCATCTGCATATAGGCTACCCTCAGAAATTTGCACCGTCATAGTAAGCCTATTACTCGGTGTCTGTATAGTAAGCTATACGTAATTATATAGACCGAGACATTGGCAGGGGAATTAAAGCGTTTGGCAAGCAAAGCGGGTCTGGTATCCATGCCCTGAGAGAGCGACAGATTAGACCCGGGTCTCCTCAGGGAGCTCATTAACAGGTGGCACAAAGCCTTGACACCTGCGGGGCCGCCAACCTTACTGTCTGCTGCTTCTCGCAGTCATTCTCTGTGTTACAGCCCTGGACTCACCACGTATTACGCAGAGCTGTTTCTATCTCGTCTCCTCTGATTGGATTTGTTTCCGTTGTTCTTTATAGAAACGCTTTAACCGTCGGCTTTTCATTTATTAAATACAAAAGGGGAGAACAAGATTATTTTGTTTATCATGCGATGCCAAAAAATCGCCACAAACTCATCTTTCGTTAAATTGTAACCGGGTGTTTGTAATATTGCTCTTATGATCAATATCGTTATTATGTTGTGAAAACGATCGGTGTTGCCGACCTGTTTGCTGCCAGCCTGGAGCAAATGTATCCTCCCGGGATTTGCGTCACAATGTAGCCCCAGAAAAAAGATCCATGGATCATCCCCACTGTCTCCGGGTCCCAGTTGAACTTGGCTTTCTGGTGGATGACATCGAAAATTGGATAAGCTGGATAAAATGGTCATATCTTAGAGAGATGACATGGCAGATTTTGGCTGCCATTATTAAATATTTATGCAGGTCTGAAAGCTGACAAATTGGATTGCATTGATGAGATTATTGAAGCACAGCAATACACTGGAAAGTAAGAAGATTTGGCTAATAAAAATGAAAGGAAAGCGTGTGAACACGTTTAATTTTAGTAGTGATCAAATATTTATTAGATTCTAGTACAAAACGCAGAAATAAATACCATTTAAAACGTAACGCTCTTATGCAAGGATGAGGTTTAAAAAAATGCCAGCTTCGTAATTAAACGAAAAGGTTGGCTTTAAATGTTCAACCACAAGGTTGTTTTTGCCGTTTTATTCATAAATATTGCATTTGAAGGCACAATATATGATGCTCTTTCTTTATTTGTATCAAAGCTCACACATTTTCACGTTAGTTAACCATAATGATGATGAACCATTTGCAATTTTGGGTGGATTAGCCTATCCAGTTGACTCGTGTGGCAGTGACAGGCCTCACGTAACTCTTGGAAAATGTACCTGTTGTTTTTCCTTTTTCCTGACCAAAAATAGATAAATAAATAATAGAATCTCATGGGTGTTCAGTCAGACTTTTCTCTCTCTTTTTTTTTTTTTTTTTTTTTTTTTACATGCGTAAAAGCGTGCGTCTGCCATCGTCACACCTCCTTGATGATGATCTTGCCATTCTGGTGCATGGTGCTGTTGTTGACCATGCTCACGATGGCCACGCCCAGGTTGCATCGGATGCCGAAGGAGATGCAGAAGCCCAAGCCGCTCATGATGGCGATGATGTAGCGGCGCGGCAAACCGAAGCACTTGCAGTCGCACAGCGGGGGCTTCTTCTCCACGGCCTCCCGAGGCCGCCCGTCTTCCGTCAGTTCGATCACCTCCCCGGTTTTCTGTCTCCTCTCTATCACCCTGCAGACAGTCAGGTGAAGGAAACACCGCCTGTTGAGTCCCGACCCAAAAAAAATATCCCACCTTCACATGAGATGGTGATGCTTGCTTGTGATCATTTAAAACAAGAGCATCTTAAATTCAGGAGAATTTTTTTTTAACACTATCTTTTTCAGCTTGTTAAAATGTATTTTAGCATGATGGCGTTTCATGTAATTCAACAACGATATGTGGAGTACTATGAACCATATGCCCGGTGAGGCCTCTGTTACACCTGTGTTTTACAGTACACAATGTTCTCTTCTGTCCCACCGAGGGAAAAATCCGATGGTATCACGTTCAGGACCACAAGACAGAAGAAATAACATGTGTAGCTACATATACGAAAAACCAAATAGGCCCACCTGCATCGACTCCAGATAAATCAATGCAAAGAAAAAAGAAAACATTTTGGCCTTTATACAGAAAATGGATCAAAATGTCCCTGACTGTACCGCATTGCAGCAGCCTTTCACTTTCACGCTCATTAGTATTCAGAGACACAGCAGCAGCTCCAACCTGCAGACACTCGTCTGTGGGCTTTCCTCAAGCACGACCCCCCCCCACCACCCCCACCCCCAGATAAATCACGCTCATTTACAAATTAAATTGCCAAAAATTCCGATTGGAAAAATCTGAAATGGCGCACGCGCCCTTTTAATCCCATTTAGAGGATGAACAACAGGATTAATTTATAAGGACACAGAAAAATGAAAATAAATTGATGTTGGTGAGACCGAAGGCCTTGGGAATAGTGTGACATCGACTGATCACAAGGAAAATCACGTTTATTTCATTTCAAATGGAGAATGTGCCATGCACACCTAAAACGGAACATAAATTCAGAAGGGGTAAGTATTGTGTAAATGTAGCTTCAAATAAAGTAATGCATTCACTTGACAGCACATAAAAGGAAAATTATAGATGGTTTTAAGTTGCTCTTTGCATGCAGGCCCGCAAAACGCCCGATGTCATCCCAGATGGTTTGAAAATTGTCATTGATAGAGAAGAAATCCTTGCATCCAGTTTAACCTATCTGTCAATGCGCTTCATATAAAGGCCCTTCATCCGGAGGCATCCAAGCCCTGCGAACGTCGCCCACACGCACACATGCACGAACATGGCGTTACATAATTTTATTGTCACTTGTAGTGCCGTGCCTCCCGATCCCTGGAAGTCAACAAAAACATTAAACTGACCCATGCACCCACGGTAATATAGCCTTACAATATCCAGCACATTTAGCATGAAGTTTCCTAAATCACAGGCGCAAGAACCACATTTTAAAAAGCCTGTCCCTACCTGTACATCTGACCCAGGGTCTTTCCCGCAAATTCCTTGACCCCTGTCGCAGCTCTCGTCTTCATGGACTCCATGTCCAGTTTTTGTGTGTTTGCTTATTTTCTTAAAGAATTATTTTACTGCCTCAGCGTCATGTTACAGCGCAGGATGGCCGACTGCAGCGGCTGACGGCAGGGAAGCGACAAAACGAAGGTAGACGGAGTCTGAGCCCAGGGAGGCAACGATCCAGCAGGCGAGTTTAATTTTCAGCGCAATTGTGACGAAAACGCCTTTTCACAAAGAGATGAATTCAAACGAGGTGTGCGCCTTCATCCACCCGCAGCTCTCCTCCCGCCTGGAGTACAGTAGCCGCGCAAAGTGCCATCACGACCAAAGACGATCGAAAGTCAGAGCCAGCAGCGTCAGAGAGCAGTCTGAGTTTAGAACAAAAAGCTAAACAAAGCGACACACAGCATAAGACAACTGCGAAATGTAAAACAGTCAAATAAAAAAAATGGGGCGTTGGAGCAGTAGCAATAAATCAAAGAGGGAGGGAGACTGGATGGTGTCTCCTGTGGTGAGCGCAGGTTCATCTGACGTCGTGTTCAGCACCGAGGTCAGCGACAGCAACTCTGCGTCCAACATCTGGCCAGCTGCATTCTACATTTGTGCTTTTGCGTGTACGCGTGAATATATATATATATATATATATGAGCTGCTGCAATCTGTAATCTGAAAAATACTTGTAAATCTATGTGGTGTTCTGTATATATATATATATATATATATATATATATATATATATATATATATATATATATATATATATATATATATATATATATATATATATATATATATATACAATCAAGGACAGTAACCCTAAAAAAGAAAGCTGAAGCTCTCTAGAGGGTGGTACTATGGTAACCAGATGAACAGAACCAACACCCCCACCCCCTTCTTTCCCTTCAACAAGCTCCTCTCTCCAACGCTGGAATCCATCAATAATTCAAGCATCTCTGCTATTCCTATTCTCCTTGACAACCACATCTTCACCAGAAAAAAAATGAACTTCATTTAGGAAGCATCGTTATCCTAATATTTTTTGGAATTCAAACATTTCTTTTGGATAGTAACATCGACTGGAAAGTCGATGTTACAATATAATAGAGGCAAAGCATGCAATCCGAACATTTTACAACTAGAAATAAATAAATGAAAAAGGAAACGAATAAACAAATGAATGCAGTTTAAGCAAATAAAGCCTGGGAATCAGCGATAACAGCGAAAGCTAAAGCAAGGTTCGCTTTTCTCTTCATTTGTGGGTATTGGTTGCCACCTGGTGGCTGAAAAGGGAAAGTCTTGTCTACGGTTCTTTTCAACTCTTTGACCTTTTGTTTATTGTTATCATATTTGTATTGACACATTTTTTGTTGTACATTCAGGCTGCCAAACGTTAGTTTGTGCTCTCGCTATAATTGTTCTCATAGATGCCTTTCCACTCAGTAATAGGATTGTACTTTGTACTTTTTAGCCCCACTGGGCAAACTGGTCAATGTGCAGAATTTTCTCATCTGCCTCTTGAAGAGAAAATGTATTTTTTTGTGCTTATCTAAAAATTCAGTTTGTGTGAATACATTGAGTGTCATTGCAAGTTTGAAAGTCACTCTGTACCAGCTTGCAGCAACCTTAGATTTAAGTAAAGAAACTTTTGCAGAGAAACTGGGCACAGATTTCATTCAAGGAAGAAAACGTTTTACATCCCTACTGCAATGAAATGAATGAAAGAAGACTTTGGTGTTTATGTTACAACATCTCTTTACTGGTTGTGTCCCATCCATTTACTAAAAAAGTTGGGATCTTCCATAAAATAGAAACAGAAAGCAGTGGTTTGTTATTCATTGACACTCTCTCTCTTTTATTTGTTTGGGAGTAGGTGTACTCTTTTACCAATTCATTTAAAAGTATGTCCATCAAATAGGATTTCTACATTCAGGGTACTCACAATGGGTGTAAAGTATTTGAAAATGTTCAGATACACTATTTGCTGTGAACTAGATGTAACAAGTATTACATTTTAAAATAATAAAACATACCACTTCATGTGATGCTCATTTATCTGTTTTATTGATTGTGACTAAAACAAAGTGGATTTAAAAATCTAAAATACTGTGTGATAATTGCTGATTCCCATTTTTTAACACGTTTTATAAAATCCATGAAGCTTGAAAGAATTTCAACATCATGGCAATTTTTTGTATAGTTAGACTCTAACCACTCAATTAGTCAGACCTAAAACGATCACATAAAAAGGATCCAAATAAATGTAAGCTACAATGTATTACAATGATTTCTGGGAGGAAGGAATTTTTCTGTCTAAGCATTTTGATCAAGGATGTCTGTGACATAATATATCGACTATTTTAATTTCCCAAAGAGGAGAGGGCCAAAACCAACTTTAAATGCTTAGGTTTTTTTTTTAACAGTTTTTTGGGGGGCAGAAAAAACCTAGCACCATTCATTGATATGATCACTGCATGGACTATTCGGTAATTCTAAAGCGATTTTCACTGAACATAACTTTTTGCAACGTTCAAAAACAATCTAAAGAAAACAAATAGTGTGTACTGCATGCAAAATCACCAGGAAAGTTGTAGTGCTGAAGATCAATATTATTAATGAACATCTAGCCACTGCAAAAATAATTAACTTACAATCTGACTAAGCAGTAAGGTATTGTGTATCTCAGGATAATATTTGAGTCCACAAATATTGTGCGACTATTGTGCATCACACAAAATAAACCATTTTACTATATCACTTTTATATTTTCCCTAGTTGATGTAAACAACTCAAAATGTACTAAAACGTTTTGGTTCATCCAAAACTCACGTTTAACACGGGCTCAAAAAGCTCCAGTCAGGATTTAGGTTAGCTGAGGAAATGGGTCTTGTCATTATTTTTCCATCTTTTTTTCACGCAGTGGAGGACTTTGGCGATGTGGATGGAGCGTTTTCTTACTAAATATAGCTTTGGGAGTTGATGTCGAGTCCATCTTCAAAAACAAAAGGTCCAACTGTTTCATCTTAGATGACATGAGCCCATACTAATACTTAGCCTCTACCGTGGTCCCATCTGATTGGAAGTAGAGCTCTATGCCTTTTACTTATCCATTACATTAAGATGCTTTCATCTGAAAAATCTCTTTAAAAAATTTTTTTTGGCTAGGTGCTAACATTTAATTGTATGTGCCCTATTCGGTGGTGATCTGGTTTCACCCTTCCTTACCATGACCATGTCTCTAAACCCTGAGCACTTCAGGTAGGTTGAAGCTCTTAGACAGCACTGCAAAGGAATGGGTTCTTGGCAGTTTCACATTTGATTCTTTTCTAATCTGTTCTTGTTGTTTATCCTCTTCATGTTTGTTGTTACCTTGTTGACTATTTGCAACAAAATGTTTGACAGTTCTCTGATCACATGGAGGCAATTTAGCAATTTCATGAGTGCTGCATCCCTCAAAAACACTTTTTGTAATTTTCTACCTTTCTGAGCCAGTTGCATCTCAATTTTAGCCCATTTTGCCAAAGTACCTGCCTGATGATTATACTTTATATAGTGACTTGCTCTCCCTAGGCTACACCCTTACTGAGCGCAGAAAAACACATCACCTGGTCTGCTAAAATCGAATAAGCATTTAGTGTAAAGTTTGAAAATATATATACATTTTCTGAGCACACAGTTACAGCTTCAGTTTATTTACTATGTGCAGTATAAAAAACACATTGGAAAAGAGATGCAAGTAGCTCAAGTGCACGATTTGACATTTACACAGACAAAGGGACAAAAAGTCACCCAGTATAATCAATGAGAGGAGCTGTTGCAGAAAGCCAATTATGTCTTTGGATGAACCAAGATTTTTTATTCTTTAATAAAATTGTCTATACTGTGTTCTCTAGGTTAAAAAAGTAGTCATAAGTTTATAATGTTAATAAACCTTTATGTGTGTGTGCAAGTAATGGTATGGGAGTTTTTGTGGCTATTAAATGTATCCTGCAGTTTAAAGGATTAGCAAGCGATTTATTCTCTCATTGTTTGTATTTAGAAAAAAAAACAGTTGTTAGTTCACAGCAACACACACAATACCAAATACCCTCTTTAAGAGATTATGTTCCTGTTTAACAAGTTACAGTGAACTAAAAAAAGGGAACAATACTGTACACTGATTACAATATGTGCAAAGAAAACAAGAAGATTGCAAGTAAAAAAAAACTGTAACAAATAAAAGGAGACAGAGTACGTTTAAGACATATTTCATTACTAACATATAAAAACAAGTAAACATATATGTTTAAGGCATTTTATAATCAGGGAAATCATCATGCAACATGCATGATCACCTCTGCACAATCTAGCTGTGTATAACAAGAGTTAATCCTGAGACTAAAGAGTTAGGGTTAGATGTTCGATGCCATGAAAAATCATTCGATAAGAAAAATGAAATGCAGATGAACACAGAATTATTTATAAACAAAGAAATCTGACAATGTGCAGGAGCATAAATCTACTTTACTTTGAAGAATCTAAACTGCTTTTAAATCTGCTGACTATAAAATGCAAAAGCAGTTTAATCTTGCCTGGTGGCTGAATTTTCCAAAGAAATGTTAAATATGCACACATTTTTTAAGGCTATTTCTAGAATAATAAAGGCTATGAAAATATCAACCAATCTGATGAGAAAGATGATAAACAAATGGCATACAGCAACAGTGCAAAGCGAAACAAAATCAGCGAGTTCATTACAAAGAAATGTGTCTTTATATCTACAAGAGTTTGCAAAAAGATAAATAGTGTAACTTGGAGTTGTTTTATACCACAAACATAATAATGTAATGTTGAAGCTATCTGACACATAATTGTTGAATTTGGTATACATACCAGAATACTAAAAAAGGTTTAAATAATCTCCAAAGTGAATCTTGTAACTGCTCATTTTTACAGAAACACTACAATGTGAGATTTATTGTATGCACATTTTTTCATACACAGAGGATACACTAATTAATGAAAAATCATCCATAAAAACAAAAATCTGTATAGCTCTGCAAACATTTCCTCATGTTTTCTCTTTCTTTTCTTTTTTTTGGCAACTATAAATGGTCCCGGAACAAACTGATAAATGTAAAAGTTAGGATGCAAGTCTGGAGCTGCTGAACACGGAGAATAAAATCACAGCAGCACTGAATAGGAGGTACTTTGTTTTTCAATGCACTGTTTTTAAGAGGTTTTCTCTAAACATAAAACACCCTAACATCATAGAAAACCAGAATCTTACAGCTCAGCCATAAATCAGAGATGGCGAACATTAAATAGCTACGTGTTTGAAGGAAAAACAGGGAATAAGCCTGTTTTACTTATTGTTTCCGGTCTCATGTAATCAAATATTTATATAGTCTGAGTGTTTACTACATTTACAGCTTCACTGTGAAAATTTCCGATCACATTTCCATTAACAAAGTGATACCTTCTTCATTAAATAAGTCCTTCATATTATATTGCAGAAGATACAAATTACATTATAATCACATCTTTAGAAGTATATACATTTTTGTTTACATGTCCAAGATCACATCAAACTTCATCAACTCATGTAGGAGTTATTTGGTCACAGACTTGGAAAGATTTAAAGGCATATTTCAGGGAAAGGAAGAAGCTGCAGGTAAAAGGTGCATTCTCTTTTGGTCTAATTTCTTTTCAGACCCCTTCCAAAGTTTTCTATTGCATAAAAAAGTGTATTTAAACAAAAGGAAAATGAATATCTTGCCTTATTATTCCCAATGCCTCTATGAGAGCATCCTAACTTACGAGCACCACTTAAAAAGTGATAAGGCCCACTTATACTTAAGGAAACACAGTATTTTCTATACTCTGAAAATGGAAGTTGTTGCAAAAAAACTGTGAAATTAGATTTTTTTTCTTGGTTTAGGTTGTTTGAAGTGTGTCAGGCAGGTTATGAACACTCAGAGACCACTTCATGTTTGTCCGGTGTCAGGGAAGTTTCTGACTGAGGCTCTGTGATGAAGCTGGCGCTGAGCTGGAGCTTGAGCCTCTCCACTTCGTACTTGTGCAGGTACTCTTGGATCAGGTAACGCTCCCGTTTGATTCGTGCTTTCACATCCGATGGGACATCTGGTATCAGCCAAGCGACGAAGAACTTCACCACAAAGACCACATGCTGTAGAAGAAAACATGTTGGGGAAAGACTTACATATGGCACACTTCCAGGATTTACTTCCAGGATATTGCTGTATTGCCTCACCTCCATGATAATAATGAAGGCCATCTTGGCTGCCAGGATGTGCCAGAACTGCATGGTGTGGGTGTACTGCTTCTCATGGCCTGGAGGGTACCGATAGTCTCGATATCTACAAATACCAACAATCAGAGAGGCATTGCAGAACTATTAATGTTTACACTTAGAAAAGATTAACTAAGTCTGCCCTGTTGAGCGCCATCAACCAATAGAGCACTTGCAAAAGTTTAAATATTCCTTTAACACATGGTTTCAATATTTTTACCAATAAAGAAAAAATCGAAAGTGTTGAACTGGAGCTCTGGCTCCATGTCTAGGGTCACTCCGCACAGAGTTTTGCTTGTAGGTCAAAAATATATTTTTGTGTTTGATCTGATCAGAGCAGCTTCAGCAACATGTTTGCTGTGTCCCGCTGATGGCCTTTTGACAAACCTTGCATGGGACTTTTGCTACTTATTTTCTTTTAACAGTGGTTTACATGTTATCACTCTTCAGTTGCATGCTTGCTGAGTGAACGACACATCGTTGTCTTGATTTTCCAACCTGAGCTGTGGGTCTGTGCAGCTCCTCCAGAGGCAGTCCTCTTGACTGCTTCTCTGATTAAAGCTTTCATTCATAGGGCTTGTCAGCTTTGTCAGCCATGTCTTGCTAAGTTAGCAGCTGTGTCATACTCTTTAGGTTTTCGGATAATAGACTGAATAGCACTCAGTAAGATTTTCAAACCTTGGGATTTTGTCCGATATCCTAACCCAGCTTTAAGGTTCTTCATAAATTTCTTGTTCTTCATGATGCTGTTTGTTCACAGTTGTTTTCTAACAATTTCACTCCATTATTTAATTCTTAAAGAAATGGGAAAACGATGAATAATTTCCCTTACACAACACAAGTACTTAGTGCTCATCATCTACAACCAAAAAAAAGAAAAAAAAAAACAGTAAAATAAATGGAGGTTTGTGGTTTTGTTATAAGGTGGGAAGCTATGTTTATAGGGTAAAAGTAATTTGTAAAGCAGTGGTTTTGTTTTACTATGGATTGTAAACAAAAATGAAACAACATGTCCCTGCAGAAAGAAGCAGTGGAAAGCCTCCCCTCCAACAATTCAGGTTAAAGCTAAGCTGTGGAACCAATAAAATACAATATAACAAAAATACATTTTCCAGCTCTTCATCATAATGGATAAATGAACTCTTCTCCACCTAACACAAACACATGCGACTTATCATGATCTAGGGAAATATGCAAATTCACGCTTCATAAAGAAAGTAAACAAAGTGGACCTAATAAGACTATATCACAGTTTCAGGCCAGCTTAAATTGTGCTGCCTGTGAAGCACAAAAACACTCTTTCTAAAGCGTTTAAAGATGCAATACCTGCAGGTGGTGGTGGAGTTATCATGCCAGTAGTCCTCAGGCATGTTGTCTGGATGTATCTGTGAAATGCTGTACACTGACAGGCTGTTATTGATATAGCCGCTCATGCTGGCCTCTTTACTGTAGGCGTACAGGTATACCATACGAGGGATCATGTCTGACGTAAAGGCCATGATAAAAGCCTGTAAAAATAAATAAATAATTAATTTACTTAATAGGTGATGCTTAAAACTGCTAAAAAACAATGCAGGAAAATGTAGAAACATGACAAACTCACGTTGGTGACAACAGACAAAATGGCCACTGCATTGAGGATCTCCTGCCAGGCTCCGATGTTGCGGGCCTTGGATGCCACCGGTCGCCTGAACTGGGTGGTGAACTTCCAGGCGTCCACCCTGATTTCAAGGATGTTGTTGCACAGAGCGAGGAGAGGGGCCAATGGGAAGGAGGCCACGAACAGAGTGATGAAGCCAAACTGGATCACTTGAAAGACGTGAAGAGAGGCCATTAAAAAATAAATAAATAAATAAAGCAATATTTAAACAAAAGGCAGAAACGGGAGTTCTTTTCAAGTGGTATCCCTTTTGGATGCTGTGTATCCTGTTTGTATATTTGTGTCTCACCCATCTCGAGGTACTCGTAGAACAGGCCAATCTGGCTGAAGTTCAGCAGGACGTAGTCCTGCTCCCAGCGGCTGTAATGGTTGACTGGATTGTGTCGTCCTTTTCTGCTGCTCCACCAGTTGCGCATCAACCTGTCAACGAGCCGTGAAGAGAAATTATGTGTTAAGTCCAAGCTCAGTCTGCAATTACATTAGAACTTTAGAGGATGGAGAGACATAATTATAATTATTTAAGTTCTTCTTCTCCATACCCCTTTTTAGACATATTCACTAATTAAGGTGATGCATTTGTGTTAAAAAACTTCTGGATCTGTATTTACATCACATGATTCTAACCAAATATAATAGGATGGACGTATTTACACTGAGGAATATGTAATTATAACGTTGCTTTGGTGGACTGTTCGAAATAGAATAAACAAATAGATATTGAAAAGCTGGATTATATTTGTGTATAGCCTTGGACTATTTTTACTGAAAAAGAAAAATCTTTTTGTTTTCAAGCTCTGGTTTGGTTCTTATTTAAACATATCTTATCAAGTAAAATATTATTTTTACAATAGTACCAGTATACAATTTAACTTATTTCTGGTTAATTTCCTATTAAGTCTTATATTTGGATGCCGATTGTCTCAGTATGTCACAGAGTGTTGAGAGACTCTATACCTTCTGTTTAAGGTCAATTTTAGGAGTTGATGAATAAAGGCTTTTAGCCCTTCTTGTTCAATAAGTTTTACCTTGGACAGTTTCCCTTGTGAATGTTGTATCTGTTAAATGTGTCCATTTTTTTTTTAAATGAATTTTGTACATGAAAGACAGAAAATGTGAATGATGCTGACAAACTGTAAGAGCTGATGGACTCACGGCAGCAGCGCCTCCTGAATGTTCCCCCACAGCTGTTTCCCAGCCATGACGATGACCAGCTGCGTGGTCAGCTCTATCAGACAACCACCAGGATCACACTAGGACAAGGAGCATCTTTATTCCATATGAAACCAAGAAGGCACTTGATGAGAAGCTCCGCAGTGAGCCAAGAGACTCACCTCTTCGTTCCTCAGTTTGGTCATATTTCCGAACATGTAGGAGTACTTGCCAGGATAACCCACAAATTTCCCTTTGAAGAAGGCCACGTAGAAGCAGGACGAGTAGTAGTTGACGAACTGGAACAGAAACATCTTTATTGTCAAGCGGTTCTCATACTCCAGGTGAGTTTTGGGGATTTCTGCGGAGAAGCAAACGACAAACTCAGCAAAAAAGAAAAAAATAGGTCTGCCATGATGGATTCTGCTTGAAATCGGTTTAATCTCTTTACCCATATCAGTGATCCAGATGGCCACTCTTTCGTATAAGAAGTTCAGGATCATGATGATGACAAAATTGATGCAGGAAGCGGTGACAGATGTCGCGAGCTGTGGCGTGATGAATCGCCCCACCAGCTGGATCTTCCGCAATGGATCCTTAATGATGCTTGCAAAGGCGGCATATACAGCCAGCCTGTAGGCTATCACCCCAATGATACAGGCCACAATCAAAGAAACCTGCGGCGAGCAACAAGCACCGTGTAAAAAAGCTGAGGGGATGTGGCAACGAAGACAAAGATGTGGATTTTTTTTAACTTACCCAGAGTATGACAGTGGTTCCAGAGAAAATGAAACGTGCACACTTGCTCGTGACAGGAAGATATGGCTCCATTTCCTAAAAATAATGATAATTTTAGCATATTTCCCTCCGAGTATTTTTTTGTTGAAAATACATCTAAACAATGTCTTGGCTAAAAAGATGTTTGGGTGTATCACATTTTCCCTATATTTATGTCATTATTGCAATGTTTCAACAACAAAACATTATCTAAATTAGTTTATAACACCACATATAGCTGTTTTTGAGTTTCAGTTTATGCATTTTGGCTTTTCTGCACGATTTACACACTTTTTATTGCAAATCAGACACATTTTTAAGTTTAGGTGGTGGTCTAAACCCCTAGCTCTTGAGACATATATACATCTAATCACATCTATGCATAGACATATTGTGGACTCATTTCTAAATGTTGTGTTTAAATGTTGTTGTTTTTCTCTTAATGCCTCTCAATATTGGATAAAATAAGTCTACATCTAGACATCTAATAAACATTTAAAACCAACATTAAAAAATTTGTTACATTTAAACCAAATATCCACCAAATGTAGCCTAGTCGTCCATGAATCATTTAGAGTTCAGACATTTTCTTATCAAAATAATACTGTCAATTTTTAAAATTATGCCATTATATTTATGTTTGCAAAAAGCAGGCTGATTTATTTATTTGTTGTGCTTGAGGTTGAGGTATAAAACACCTGAGTGATCTTGTTCTTTCTCCTGTTTGTGCATTTGATCTCAAACTCCGGGCGGATTTGAAGCTGCTGCTGCTCCTCCTCAAAATCCACCAGATCCCATTCGTACTCGAGTCGGGCCTGACGCCGCTTCCAGAACTCCAAGAACAGAGTTACTGTCCAAGCATTCCAAATGAAAACACATTGTTAGTAAAATATGAAAAAAAGAAAAGGCAAAATTGGTCTGTATGTACATTTGTGTATTTTTATTCTGCTGTAATTTTAGGCCACTGTAAAAAGATAGAATTTGTGTTGGATTTCAGCCGACACGAGGTCCTGGCGATCTCTCCTGCTGCTGATAGTTAACATCATAATTGTCCTGGCATGCTTTGCTGGAGCAGTTTAGTTAAAGGGTAATCCTTTAGTGAGAAAAGGCTCAAACTGGGGGGTAATTTGATTGGATTTCCTGACACTCACCCCAAATCCCCATAAATATGGCGAAGAATATTGTTCCCTCGTTGTCAAACAGATGGGATTGCTGGAAGACAGAATGATAAAAATGATCCATAGAGAAGCAGAGATGTTTGGCACAATTACTGAGACATACTGGCTACTCAGCAGGTCATTGGTGATCTGACCAAGACACTATTTGCTGTTCTCAATCTAATCCTAGTTTTTATACTCATTTGATAAGACATTGTTTATTGACAAAGACAATTACAGCAACAGAAAATAATTAAGCAGCTTAACTTGAACTGATGATAGCCTAAAGACAACATATCAAATCTTCAGCTTCAGCCATGCAACAATTTCTCTTTGACAAATATGTTCCACTTTCAATCTGATGTCTTCACACCTTTTTCTGTTTTAAATCAATTTCTAAACTTCTTCATTGGAGATGTTTTATTTTATTTATCCAAATTGATTCATGGGTAAATTTAGTGGATATTGATCAGCTGAATATTATATTTGTATTTAACACAATAATAAAAACTTTATTATTTCTGTAAACAACAATAAACAGTTTTTCGTTTGCCTATGTGTTTGAATACGACGAAGAAAAAGGATTACCCAGGACGAGAGACAGGTGGAGTTGAGCGTCCAGAAAGGACACTTTTTGTCACAGAGAGGGCACATCACTATGCTGCCGCCGATGTTTTGATCGCAGATTTCTTTGCTAAACACAGAAAGATAAAACATTGTAGCCTCTTACATATATGTAGACTAAACAAGTTAAATTTGCTGACTAAACAATTTAAATCAATGCTGCGTGCTGCAAAACCTCACATGGGGATACTTCCTAGTTAAACTGCAGCCATGCATAAACATTTATTGTAAAAGGTTAACGGAATATGAAATAACATTACTGACCCACACTGAGTGATAGCATGAATGTTACCAAATATCAATGATGTTGAAGCAGGGCTCTGCAAATACTAAAATTTTTCTTTCAGTCTCAAATTTGACTCCAGCTTACAACAAAAAACAATGCAAGTGACAACAAAACATTTTTAGCAGCATTATTTTTAACATTCCAGTTTGCAAATACACTATTACTTTGTTCTTGAAGTAGAACAAATTCAAAGATTTTCAAAAGCTGGTCAACAATCACCTGAAATAATTGTGATTTTGATACCGACCAAAATAACAGTGAAGGTGATTCAGGTGAAAAGGTAAAAGAAATGACCACATATCTTCTGTTCCCAAGTTATTTACTTATGAAAACATCATAAAGGTAAGGAGAGATGCAATACAAAATATAAGAGGAGTGTGGAGAAAAGACCCATAAAGAAACAACAATCCAACCACACATTGACTAAGCAGTGATGGAAATCTGTAGATCTAAAACATTGATCCAAAATCAGCTGCAGAACCCAACCTTCCTGCAGCAAGGTAACAGCGCTACCAACTGTGCCACCATGCATCCAGAGATCTAATGCAACAAGCTTTTTATAAATAAAAACCACACATGCAGTGTGGCTAAATATTATTTTTTCCATTGCATCAAGGAAGGTTAATAAATAAAAACTGTTTAATAAGTGCAATCAAACATACATATAAAAGAAAACATAAAACTGATAAATGTTTATGCTCACTGTCAGAATCAAGACCTTATATTGAGAAATCTGTTATTTTTGTTTCAAGAGATCTAGTGCCAACAGTTATGCGAAAAAAAAACATGTATAAAGGATGATCCAGAGCTTCTAATGCCGAAGAATGTGATAAAAACTTAAGCTCCCTTTATGACAGTACTTTTTAGTCACTTGACACATTTAGAAACCGCTCTATTGCTGTCGATTGGGGAGATTAATGAGCGGTGATTTAAAGTCATTTTCTATATTTTACTTACCGTCTAGCATCACCAAGCTACATATCTTCAATTAAGAACACCCGTCATCAGCAAAGCATCCTAGTTATTTTGACTTACCGGTCTGGAGTTGCCCCTTGTGAGAGGCGCCGAGCTGGGGTGGACATACTTGTTGCCCCCCATCTCGGTGCCTGTACGTTGGGGTTTACCCCAGTGAACGAGAGGGTGGCCTCCCTCCGCATACGTGTGGGGGGACGGACTCTGACTGTTCTTTGTGCGTATGCACCAAACAGCAGCTTGGATTACCCACCTTTTTGGAGTCCTTGGAGGGGGTACTGGAGAGTGCCCCTCCTAGGGACTCCCTCCTTCTTCTGGGGGACTTCAACGCTCACGTGGGCAATGACAGTGAGACCTGGAGAGGCGTGGTTGGGAGGAATGGCCCACCTGATCTGAACTCGAGTGGTGTTCTGTTGTTGGACTTCTGTGCTCGTCATGGATTGTCCATCACAAACACCATGTTCAAGCATAAGGGTGTCCACATGTGCTCTTGGCACCAGTACACCCTAGGCCGTAGTTCAATGATCAACTTTGTTGTCGTTTCATCTGATCTGCGGCCGCATGTCTTGGACACTCGGGTGAAGAGAGGGGCGGAGCTCTCCACTGACCACTACCTGGTGGTGAGCTGGATCCGATGGTGGGGGAGGAAGCCGGTCAAACCTGGCAGGCCCAAACGTATTGTGAGGGTTTGCTGGGAACGTCTGGCGGAGTCCCCCGTTAGACGGAGCTTTAACTCCCACCTCCAGGAGAGCTTTGAACACATCCCGAGGGAGGTGGGGGACATTGAGTCTGAGTGGACCATGTTCCGCGCCTCTATTGTTGAGGCGGCTAGTCGGAGCTGCGGCCGCAAGGTTGTCGGTGCATGTCGCGGCCGCAACCCTCCAGAATATGGAGAAAGACTTCTGTATGGCTTCGAAGCGATTCTGGTCCACTATCCGGCGTCTCAGGAGGGGGAAGCAGTGCAGTACCAAGACTGTTTATAGAGGGGGTGGTGTGCTGCTGACCTCGACTCGGGACGTCGTGTGTCGGTGGGCGGAATACTTTGAAGACCTCCTTAATCCAACCAACACGTCTTCCATTGCGGAAGCAGAGCCTGGAGACTCTGGGTCGGGTTCTCCCATCTCTGGTGCTGAGGTCGCCGAGGTTGTTAAAAAGCTCCTCGGTGGCAAGGCCCGGGGGGTGGATGAGATTCGCCCTGAGTAACTTAAGGCTCTTGGATGTTGTGGGGCTGTGTTGGTTAACGCGGCTCTGCAGCATTGCGTGGATATTGGGGGCAGTTCCCCTGGATTGGCAGACTTGGGTGGTGTGCCCCCCATTTAAAAAGGGGGACCGGAGAGTGTGTTCCAACTACAGAGGAATCACACTCTTAAGCCTCCCTGGTAAGGTCAGCTCTACACCCTCAGCAGGATCCTAGAGGGGGCATGGGAGTTTGCCCAACCAGTCTACATGTGTTTTGTGGATCTGGAGAAGGCATTGGACCGTGTCCCTCGGGGGTCCTGTGGGGGGTACCCTGGGAGTATGGAGTACTTTAATAATGGCTGTCAGGTCTCTGTATGACCGGTGTCAGAGTCTGGTCTGCATTGCCGGCAGTAAGTCGGACTCATTTCCGGTGAGAGTTGGACTCCGCCAAGGTTGCCCTTTGTCACCGATTCTGTTCATAACTTTTATGGACAGAATTTCTAGGCGCAGCCAAGGTGTTGAGGGGATCCGTTTTGGTGGCCTTAGGATTGCGTCTCTGCTATTCGCGGATGACGTGGTCCTATCGGCTTCATCAGGGCGTGATCTACAGCTCTCACTAGAGCGGTTCGCAGCTGAGTGCGAAGCGGCCGGGATGAGAATCAGTGCCTCCAAATCTGAGACCATGGTCTTGAGCCGGAAAAGGGTAGAGCGCCTTCTCCGGGTTGGGGAGGATGTGCTACCCCTAGTGGAGGAGTTTAAGTATCTTGGGGTCTTGTTCACGAATGAGGGGAAGATGGAGCGGGAGATCGACAGGCGGCTTGGTGCGACGTCTGCTGTGAAGCGGGCGCTGTACCGATCCGTTGTGGTGAAGAGAGAGCTGAGCCAAAAGGCGAAGCTCTCGATTTACCGGTCGATCTACGTTCCTACCCTCATCTATGGTCACGAGCTTTGGGTCGTGACCGAAAGAACGAGATCCCAGATACAAGCGGCCGAAATTAGTTTTCTCCGTAGTGTGTCTAGACTCTCCCTTAGAGATAGGGTGAGGAGCTCAGTCATCCGGACTCAGAGTAGAGCCGCTGCTCCTCCACGTCAAGAGGAGCCAGTTGAGGTGGCTCAGGCATCTGGTTAGGATGCCTCCCGGACGCATCCCTGGTGAGGTGTTCCGGGCCCGTCCCACCGGGAGGAGGCCCAGGGGAAGACCCAGGACACGCTGGAGGGACTATGTCTCTCGGCTGGCCTGGGAACGCCTTGGGATTCCCCCGGAGGAGCTGGCCCAGGTGGCTGGGGAGAGGGATGGCTGGGCCTCCCTACTGAAGCTGCTACCCCCGCGACCCGACCCCGGATAAGCGGAAGACGATGGATGGATGGATGGATGGACGGTAAGTTTAATCAATTGTCTGATTTAAATAAATAAAACACTGTTCCAAATGAGGGTTCGACCTTAACCAGTGCAACTAAAAATTATTTAAAGATGTGAAAAAAGGTTGTTTACAGATACACCATGGATAATGAGAGGAATTCTGTATAAAGTTGGGGGAGCCAACTGGCAAAGGGGCAAATTTTTTTCCCAGAGGCAGACAAATATAAACCATGTTCTGTCTGCTCTTCCATGAGTGTATTTACCTTGATTTGTTGTCCCCATAGCTGAGCAATCCATAGATGAAGCATATAACACCCATGACAGCAGCAAAGAACAGCATCTCAGTGTAGAAGCCTAGCCACGCAAAGTAGATCCCGATCTTTTCTCCATAATACTTCCTGCAAGAAACAAGCAAATATATACGTATATACGTAAAAAGTATACATATATAAAATCAGGTGTGAATGTTGTAAAAATTGCTGCCTGGTTACCTGATGAGGTTCAAAGGCTGTTCTTTGTAAAAGGAGAGAAACCCCGCCCAGTGACTGTACAGGTTGAAGCGCTCACTCTCACACTTTGTATTTTTTGCCTTTTTCCAGTATCGACACTGCAAACCAGATGCACATCAAAACTTAACTCTTCCGTTAAAATAATGAGAGAACCTTCCACTGCATTCATAAACCTAATGTTTGTTTTTTTCTCTGGTTTGCTGCTATGTGCAATAGATCAAACAGAACAACACTTGCATTGAGTTGAGGTGTAACAATAAGTTGGCTACATAGCTGTACACGTTCTCAAATTAGTATTCATCTTAATCTTCTGATCATTTTTATTTATAATTGAATCTAAAGAATCAGATTAAGTTACATTGAATCTGACTGAATGTAAATGAAATTCAGCAGTCCAAGCTGCATATTTCTGACTTCTCAGGAAGGACCAAAAGGATTGCATATTCTTAAAATCTTAACAGAATGTGTCATGGTCTGATAACACTAAACTTGATGATTTGAGTCATAATTTCACAAAAGAAATTTATTTTGAGGAAAAACAACAAAGAAGACCTTAACCACAATTAAACACAGTAGTGGCCTCTTTGTGATCTGGGATTACTTTCTTCAGATGAAACAGGAGTTTGTGTTAAGATGGATGAGAATTTGAGCCAAAACCTTCAGGTGTCTTCTAAAAAAGCTGAAGATGAGGTGAGGTTTTGTTTTTTTCAGCTTCACAGTTAGTCTGAGCTTCCATCAAAATCAATCAAGATTCACTTCATTAAAGGGAAATTCAACTTTTGGAATGGAATACCAGAAAACATCCGAAAGAATGCAACCCAGAAAATAACTGTTCAGCATCTGGAAGCTGCTGCCATCTGAAATATTGAGCCTTACGTCATGAAGGGGGAAGGCGGCGGTGTAGGTGCCATTGCTGAGTAATCGCTTGATGCCCGTCTTCTCTCTGTCCATCCGACCCTCACTGTAGTACGGAACACGAGCCAGGATATAAAACACCTCATCGCAAGGAAGATATTTTAAGAAAGGTTAGACATTTTTACAACATGCTTAAACACACAGACATCCCCACAAATCTCCCAGCGTCAACTATCAGATCACCAAAAATCAACAGGATTCTTATATATTTACAATTCTGTTCCTGGTGGATGGAGGGAAGAAAGTCTCTTTGTCGTTGATGAGGAAGAAGTCCACCTTATTCTTGTCGAAGGGGTAGGTGAAGTAGTCCGTCTGTGGGTGCATGATGTGGTCAGGCAGGCGGAAAGGACAGGACAGCCAGTTCAGATGGACGTCCTGACCGTGCTGCATGTCACTCTCTTTGAAGGGAACTTTGATGTTCAGGACATCAGCGTAGGTGGCGAGCACATCCCATGGAGCGTGGATCTTTAAGAAGTATGTCTTTTGGTCTTTGGACTCCTAATAGAGGGATAATTTCAACAGCAATCATGACAGAGGAAAATCTGTAATTTACACACCAAAGCTGATATGTGCCAGACACAGAACAATCCCTTTAAGATGAGGTTCAGTTTACGTTCATGCGCTACAGAGAATATGCACTAGGTGGCGCTGGTACTCCACAGTTGGGACTCCTTACCGACTTGTCCTCTGTCTCCAGCTCCAGACCAGTTTTTTCAAGGTTGGCCTCAAATGCTTTCCTCCTTTCCTGAGATTAAACATAAACAGCAATCTTATTTCTAGTATCCTCAGAAACTAAAAGCAGGTTCGTTAATAACGTCCACTGCAAGTAAGTCTATTTTTTTTGTCAAAGTGCAAATGTAGTTTTTTTACTAAATATATTTTATCCTGAAAGAAAGGCTGACTAACATATCTGACAGAACGGATGAAATAAATCGTAAAGCAAACCTGAGTTGCACATTTAAATATATATACACCTGTAGTTGTCAAAGTTTTTACCCCACTCCATGTTAAATGGGTTTTCACTGACTGTTTCTTTGTTTAAAATATTTTTAAAATAATATCCAAGCCTTCATTCATAATCTAATGTGAAATTTCCAGAAGTGGGTAGTAACTAGTTACATTTACTCAGTTACATTTAATTGAGTAACCTTTTGAACAATATGTAATGTTAGGAGTACTTTTACTGCACTCTACTTTTTACTTTTATTATTGCTCAAGTATCGCTACTCTTACTTGAGTAAGATTTCTGGCTACTCTACCTACTGCCAGTAACTTCATGAATGAAGAACATACTTGTTTTAACAAAAAATGCACCGTTATTTTCTACCTGCTGAGCTCATTGAGCCATTTGGAAATCAAATGAACATACAGTAAAAAGTAGATATTGCACTCTTCTAACATACTGTACATACATTAACTGGTGTAAGTATTGATTTCAACTTTAATGTTCAAAAAATGAGTTAGAAAAGGTTCTTCTGCCTGAAATTAGTTTGCAGTTATCTTATTCTTTGTATATTTTTTTTATTTTTGTCTTTAAAATACCAGGATATGCACATAACCTTATATTTTTGTCTGTTTGATTGCATAATTTTTAAATATTAAATCATCAGCTGTTCTGATCAGTTACTCTGTACTTGAGTAGCCATTTTACTGAATACTTTTTTACTCTTACTTGAGTAATTTCTTGGCTGACAAGTTTTCCCTTTTACTCGAGTATAAATATGTTGAAGTAGTGCTACTCTCACTTGAGTACAATTTTTAGCTACTTTACCCACCTCTGGGAATTGCTGGACCACACAATGTTCTTCACTGAATATATATATATATATATATATATATATATATATATATATATATATATAGATAGATAGATAGATAGATAGATAGATAGATAGATAGATAGATAGATAGATAGATAGATAGATAAAAGGGATCAGAAATGGGAAAATGCTAAAACTTGCTGAAGGTAACACCAGTGCCACTGTTAATCTTATAGTCCTTTCCTACATGTTCAGGTTTTTGTGTTTGAAAATCCTCTAGTTCATACAAAGAGGGTTTCAAGATAAGGTGTCTGGTATGTGTGTCCAGAACATACATTTTATTATTTGCTTTAGGGATCTTTACATTATGAAATGATTTTTAGGTTTTCTATTCAGTCCCCTAAACATGGTCAAGTTCTGACCAGGATTTTACTCTTTTGAAGCAAAATATGACAAAATACCCAATATATCAACAACAGACTTATAAAACAATCCTAATTAAAAATATACCTGGTCTTTATACACACCTATGTTGAAAAATGTGTGCACTTCATTGACATTTTTCTCCATTTCACACTT
Source organism: Fundulus diaphanus (assembly GCA_037039145.1). Taxonomy (NCBI): domain Eukaryota; kingdom Metazoa; phylum Chordata; class Actinopteri; order Cyprinodontiformes; family Fundulidae; genus Fundulus; species Fundulus diaphanus. The sequence goes on along the minus strand of CM073122.1, from coordinate 30,439,538 downwards.
AAAGGGGTCTAGTTATGTATTTTGACCATAAACAGAAAACACAAAAAAACATGTATTCATCTTCAAATATAACAATATTTGCCTCGCGTTCATCCTGATATGTTTATTTAGTCGTTTTTGAGACTAAAAAGAACTTTGCCAAAGTGTGATCAGCAGACATGAACATTGTTGTGCCATCTGACAGCAGTACTGCAGAGCTATCAGAAAGCAAAATAGCAACCATTGACGCAGCTACTGTAAGAGCCGGTAGACCGACCTGTAAAGGGACAGCTTGGGGTGGTCGAAGACCAACCCGATCTACAGGGTTAGTGTTACTCTTTCTTTTCACTCCTCCGCTGGCCGTTGCTGATTTGCTCGGCTCCATCGCAAACATATATACGTAGACGCCTCATTGACCACTGACTCAACGTTGCTGCCATATTGGAGGCGGCATAGTGGAGCGATTTGGAGAAGATGCCTTATTCATGTGGTGCATGGATTTGTACCAACCAATAGGGGGTTTTCAGTGACGTCACTGGCCAGCTTCCTGTCCGCCATCTTGGGTGGCATATTATCATATCATATCGCGAATGGATAAGTACGCCAGCACGCTAGAGCCACCAGATAAGGACGTCTATCTGAGGAAATGTTCCGTGATCGACCATATGGACCCCTATGCCTTCCACGGTGCCTTGTTTAGCACTAATCCAGATGATTGGCCAAATGTAGAGCACGGCGACATAGTGCATTACCTGGTGTTCAGTGAAAACCCTCTGCACAGTCTTGAGGAAATGAGAGCTTACAAGGGTCTAGAGGCTCACAACCAGTTCACATCTGGTTGGGTACGAGATGTAGAAGTTATGTACATGAAGGAAATCGCCATCATACGTGGACGGGTGAGTTTTAATAAGATGGTAAAAATGTAAACAATCCGACGCAAATGCGTCGCATGCTTCTGCGGTGGCTGACGGCCGGCGGTGCGCGAAGGCGCTTGGCTGCAGGGCCGATCGACGCCGCTCGCGGCTGTAATTATTTAAGCAGAACAATGACCAGTGCAAAATTAAGTTGTATTTACCGTATTTACGCCGGCAAAAGCCTACCGGCGTAACCCGGAAGTAGCGCGGACGTCACTTTGCATATCAGACGTCTTCGGCTACCTTGTTTGTGGTGTGAGCGCCTATACTTCAGAACAGTTCTGAAGCTACAAGTCCTTGGAGTCTCATGTGCAGTTTACGAATGGATGGGTTCAGGAGCTGCCGATCATAAGGCCAGCAAACAGTGGGAACACAGCAACTCGTACAAAGGTAAGCTGCGCTCAGACGGGCTCTGGCACCTGCTAACCACTCACACATGTAATGTACTTTTAACTAGCTGCTATGTGTTTCAAAGGTTTAGAACACACTCTCATTGACATCGGGATACTGTGGAAAGTTATGTTCGGTCGTCTTACAGCCGCGATCCAAGCGAGCCGACGACTCTTTGTTATCTCTAACACTTGTTCTCCGTGGTTGCGCCTCCAGGCAGGAAAGCGGTGGAAAATTAACCCATTTCTATGTTTTTCCCATGGCGATCATGTGTTGCGCTGTTACAGCCCACAATACAGCAACGGTTTACCATGGTTGAAATCAAGTTTAGGTGAAATTAATGAAATTAAAATACGGCTGAGAGGGAGTACAGTACGCGGTAGTCATAGGCAGTAGTCTGAGTAGCGGCGGCGGAGGCAGTCAACATGGCGGCCACGGAAAGTAATACGTCATGACGCCCAAGCCCTATTATTAATATATTCTTACATGTTTTAAATGCTTAACAGTTAATTACCTGTGACAAAGTTAGCACCGCAGACTCTGGCGTATTCCAGCTTAACACCGTCCAAATCGGACCTGGATATCCGTGTCAGCCATAGGTGACGGCGTTGTTCAGAGAGCTGTTTTGTTTTTTCACATTGATTCACGTTTACGGCTGGTAGGCGATAGAAAGAGCGTTGTTCTCCACCTCCACGGGCCGTGCAACCAACCATTAAACACGTTTTCCCCATTGTTCACATTCAATACTGCCTAAGGCGTCATACAATGCAGGGTCAACGGTGCGAAACGACTGCCACCCAATATGGCGGACGCGCTGAGTAGTCACGTGAGCGTGACGTCACCTGAAAACCCCTTATTCACAGAACAAACCAGATCTACTTGCATTGCCTGTCATGGGTAAGAATGAACATAATACCTATGATTGTATTTATGCATTATAATGTCATTATAACGTTGTATATATAATATATGTCTGTGGGCTCCATTTTTATTCCTTGTTTACTCATTGCACGCATGCGCAATATCATACCATGGTCACATGGTCTTTTTATGGTAAATCATCTTCCTGCTCTCGGTGAAGGTGGACTCTTTTCCTTCTCTCCTCTCTTTTGTCCTCTTCCTCCCCGTATCTGCCCTGCTTCTGCTTCTATCAATCTTTTTGGAGCCTCTTTTTACAACTGAAAAGTGTTTTTTAAATAAACTTGCCTTGCCTAAATACACACGAAAACACTCTGTTTACTAAAAAACAGAGAAAAAAACAGAGTTAAGCGCAAATATACATAAGAAAATGGAACGATAACTTAATTGGAAAATCCTTGTGTGTAACCAGAGTGAGCTACTGGTGTAAAAATTCATAAAGTCTCTTGAAGCCATCTTTGGTCACTTCTGTGGCAGCAGAAACCAACTGTAAGTAATAGACAATTATTTGACTCACAGTGGGTTTTTAGTTGTCTGTTTGTTGTTATTCTTCCTGCATGTTATGTTCCTAAGCTGTTTAGTGCTCATCACATCTGTCCCTCCCCATGCAATACACATAAGACGACAGTTACAAGATAACAACCAAACGTGTTGACTGTTCAATGGCTTCAAAATGTTAACAATGTCACAAAAAAGATTGGATTATTTAAGTTATAACCCTATAAAAGAACCAGATTTTTATTATATTTATGTGTAACATGTTTCCTTCCTTATAAGGAAAATACCACATTATTCTGTATTGTCTACCACAGATGTGACCAAAGACTTTTAGTCTACTTGACCCGTAAACAAAGAAGACAAACTGTATTTACTGCTGCTCACGATGTCTGTATTCCTCTCTCAGCCACTTTTCTTTCACATTCCTCGGTTTTACGCAAAACAATCTTATACATTATGAATCATCGTAGTTTTTTTATATATATGTACATTTCAAAACAATAGTCCATCACATCTGCCATGAGTCAAAATCCAGAATCTCACTTCCTCTTTTGAGCATGCGGACTATTTCTGGGTTTGGATTGTGTGATAATGTTGGCTGTTTCACAGTTGGTCAATGGCAGCTCTGTAGATCTGCTGTCAAGGTAATGAAACACCGTTGTAAAAACCTACCTGTTTCTTCTCATCTTTGTCATCCACATAAGACAAAACAAAGTCTATTCTGCGAACGCCGTCCCTGAAGAACACTGTGTCTCGGTTTGGTTTCAGCCCTTCTGTCTGAAAGAGAAACGATAACAGAGACTGACATCAATAAACAAAACAAAACAAGAACCTCTGTTCACACTGGAGGATATAAACTGTTTGATACAATTGTACTTTTTTTTTTTTTGAAAACTCCTAAGTATTTCTTTGAGAAACATTTTGAGAGCAAAGGGCCACATCACACAGGAAAAGGCCAAGCGCTGTACAAATCCAGCCTGTAATTACACAAAAATAACTCATGGTGGGAAAAAAAAGACATTTGACGTGTCTAAATCCACTGCTGCAGAAACCATTTAAACTTTAACCTTTCCGATTAAACTGATGGTCCTTTACCGTAACTACAAAAGGCATACAATAAAAAAAAATATTGTGACTTTGTACAATGTATGAGTTTTACTTTGAATTTGAGTTACTTGTGAATTTACTAATTTTAAAAGCCAGCATTTTTTATCCATGGTTTAACAGTTTATGGTGAACACATGAGTTATTAACAGAAGTGTCAGTGGTGAAGATTTCATTTCAAACCATTAAAAAAACTGAAAATATTCATATATATATATATATATATATATATATATATATATATATATATATATATATATATATATATATATATATATATATACAGTATATATATATATATATATAAACTTCAAGGAAATTACTTTGACCACAGGGATGGCATGAACTATGCAGCAAAAACTTCTATAAACTTGTTAAACCCTTAACTCATAGCTGCAGTAAAAACTTTATTAACTTATAATGTTCTTCTGTGCCACTGTTTCAGAAACGGAGGCTGCTCACCATGGCAAGTTAAAATAGATTTGTTGTACGTTTTCATATCTGAAAGAAGCGAATGCAGCAGTTTACTGAACTCCACCCAGCTTGTTTATCAGCTCCTGACACCCTCTACACACTTCCTAATAACCGGGTGAGGGGGGTTATGGCTATCAGCTACCATTTCACTGTTACTCATAAATATCTAAAATTAAGCATTTAATCCTTAACTCTCACTTGACAGAAACATAACATTTTATATTATTATTGTCTTTATCAGTTCCCTTAGTCAGTAGGATGCCCTTAGTGGGAATTAACTGGCAGGAGTCTCCGGTTTGAGCTGCTGACGTTTATTTCTGTCTCGCTGATGAAGTAATGAAAGGATCTCTTTGAGACTCAAAAAGTCTTGTGACTCAGCAATAGTTCATGTCAGCCAGAGTTAGGAAATCCCTGAAACATGAAGCAAACGCAGTCAAACCGCTTAGTGACACGAAAGAAGGGAATATTTTCAATCCACTCACAACTGTTGGATTTGGCGAGCAAGAAAGACTAAATTAAGATAGACTAAGAGTGGAATTTCAAATCCTAAAAAGTCTTCCTATTCACCTGACTCCAAAGAGATACACAAGAAGCCAAAGAGCATTTGTTAGCTAGCAGTAAGGCTGGAAACAGCTTCACGGGTTGTTGTTGCTTTCAGGCTGCCAAGCAACCAGCAGAATAACAGGAAGTCACCGTCTCTTTAAAAAAAAAGTCCAGTTTGCTCAAAGAAATCTTTTTAATTCACTTTCAAGTTAATAGACATAAATCCTTTATTAATGCTGATAGAATAGTGTATGAAGAAGCTCCTTTTCTTCTCTTCGATTAACTAAGCTGCCCAGCTGACAGTGCGCATTTATGAAAACTCTTCCTTCTTTAATCTGGTTATCCCTAACATGTCTTCAGATGCATTATATAACTTACTTCAGAATGGCCAGGCAGGTGAGTTCCTTCAGATAATGAACTGATCCCATTACCGCTGCTTTCATCTGCAAAATAAAAACAGGCAAATGAAAGCAGGTTAGACTGAGTCAACAGGTTCTAACAGGGTGGACATTTGGAATAAAGTCCAGTGGTTAACTTTTCTTCTTGACATATATTTGTTTAAGCCTAGGGAAAGAGGTCCACAATGGCATTTCACATCTTTAACTGACTTTAAATGAAAGCTTATATGTATTTCCAATGAGAACACCGTATTATTGCATTATTCAATTCAATTAAATTCAGTTTTATTTATATAGCGCCAATTCATGAAACATGTCATCTCGAGGCACTTTACAAAGTCAAATCAATCATATTATACAGATTGGTCAAAAATTTCCTTTATAAGGGAACCAGTTGATTGCTTCAAAGTCCCGACAAACAGCATTCACTCCTGGAGAAGCGTAGAGCTACAGGGAGAGTCTGCATTGTCCATGGCTTTGCAGCAATCCCTCATACTGAGCAAGCATGAAGCGACAGTGGGAAGAAAAACCACCCATTAACGGGAAAAAAAAACCTCCGGCAGAACCGGGCTCAGTATGAACGGTCATCTGCCTCGACCGACTGGGGTTACAGAAGACAGAGCAGAGACACAACAAGAGAGACAAAAAAGCACAGAAGCACACATTGATCTAGTAATCTGTTCTACATTAGATGGTAATAGTCGGTGATCTGTCCTCCCTGGATGATTTCACAGTCAACAGAACGTCAGACCAGGTGTACCTACTATGAAGAAAAAAGAAAGAGAACAAGTTATAGTTACAGTAGAAATCAGTAGAGTGAGAAAAATAGGCCCTGATGTCCTCCAGTAGCCTAAGCCTATAGCAGCATAACTACAGAGATAGCTCAGGGTAACATGGGCCACTCTAACTATAAGCTTTGTCAAAAAGGAAAGTTTTAGGACTAGTGTTAAAAGTAGACAGGGTGTCTGCCTCATGGACCAAAACTGGGAGTTGGTTCCACAGGAGAGGAGCCTGATAGCTAAAGGATCTGCCTCCCATTCTACTTTTAGAGACTCTAGGAACCACCAGCAGACTTGCAGTCTGAGAGCGAAGTGCTCTGTTAGGAACATACGGGGTAATCAGAGCTCTGATATATGATGGAGCTTGATTATTAAGGGCTTTATACGTTAGAAGAAGAATTTTAAATTCTATTCTTGATTTAAGAGGAAGCCAATGAAGGGAAGCTAAAATTGGAGAAATATGATCCCTCTTGTTGATTTTCATCAGAACTCTTGCTGCAGCATTTTGGATCAGCTGAAGACCTTGAACTGCATTTTGTGGACTTCCTGATAGTAAAGAATTACTATTGAGAGATATCAGCTCTTAAAGTGTCACTGCTTAACTTATTAAATATAAACTTTTGATTTTAGATTGTAAAAAAGTTACCCAAATATCCTCAAAGGGTTGTGTATTCTAAATGAATTTTTTAATCCCACTCAAAGGGAGAAATCACCTTTTGAGATTAGGGGTCGACGATATAGAAAAAAAACGCATATCGATAAAATAGAAATCATATTGATCGATATCGATAATTATCAACAAATTCAAAACATCTATTTTAAGTGCAGCCCTGTTTATGCTGTTGCTTAGCGACCTGTTTTTAGATAAAGAACAGACAACACTGAATTTAAACTCAACCCTAATTCAACCAACTTTTTACCAAAACTGCAAGTATTTTAAAAATGAAAAAGAACGTGTGCTCTCTGAACTCTTTGAAGGGGGCGGAGCTTGGTTCTTAGGTTTGAGTTTGTGATTGGTTGGGAGGATGTAATGATGTAGTATTAACCTACATGATAGGCTAGAATGCAAAAGGAAGGAAAACTGTTCTATTGAACTTTTTATTGATCACTTTTTTTGTATCATCAATATACGTCTATCGATCGATGTATATTGTTATTGAATTATCATCCAGCCCTATTTCAGATTTATTAAAAAAAGAAACCTTTGCAGGATTGTCGTCACCAACAGGTTACACAACAAAATCTCTCTTCAAGTGCCTCTCACAAAGCAGTGATGAGACACTGCTGCGTTACTATAAAGACATTTGTTTGTCCATGCGACTGAAAACTGAAATGAAAGTTCGATCCTTTATCACATTCATTTCTGTTGATTTCATCGGGACTCTAAGTTGCTAGAAGATCTTTAGTCTCATCTGACCAGAACATTGGGTTCAAGTCCCAGTCCCAGTAACTTTGGCAAACTCCACATTTGTCATGATATGACCGAAAAGGCTTTGCCCTTGAATCAATCCCAAACATCTAGTTGTCCTGTGGATAAACCTGTGTCTTTGTCCAGCCTTGTGTGTCGCATATCCAGCTGTTTTAAATGTTTAAACTATTGCTCTGACTGTACACACGGACAGGTTTTGGTGTGATGCTATTGTCTTCTTGCAGTTTCCTGATTTAGAAAGATCACCACACATCCTCCTCGACTGAATGCCATGTTTTCTTGTCTTTCTCATTTTGAAGAGTGGCTCTACGCCACGTCATGTTTGTACACCAGAGAAAGAGGATGCCATAGAGCACTAATTCAAAGCTCCGAGACAGCAATTAACTTCAAAATAGTAAACAATAAATAACAAAATGCTTCAGTTTAATACAGTTTACAAGAATTGTGATGCCTGCAAGCTAAAAAAGGGATTGTTTCTTAATTTGTTTTAAATCCCAATTGAATAAATTACCCATTAAACTTATTTATTATCAGCAAGAATCAGTCACTAAATGATCATTCTATTTCAAGGCTTTCCAAACATCTTTCTCAGGGGGGCCTTTAAGTGTGGAGGGCGCAATATAGCTGACATCTGGCTGGTTATCACCTTATTGCTCAGCAGCTCTGGGTTTTGAGCTAATTTTAGATTTCACTGGTGTACACAAAAGCTGTCTGCTAATCTTCTCATTGTGTCTTGTTATCGGATCAGATATTAGCAGCGGGAACAACAGCAGGTCAAACAGAACTTGTGTGTGGAAATATTTGTAAATGTTCTAAATGTTGCACAGGAAATTATTTAGAGAAAGCAAACAGTTGACCTTACAAACAAGCATCCCAATTTCCGGTTTGCATGCGGCTACACCCAATGCAGGAGAACAATGATTGCTAAAATAATAATTACTCCACTCAGCCTAAAAACGTAGTAATCAAGCTAAGCCAATGTAAACGTGAATTATCTGTGTGGGATATGGGATGCGCTAGAAATTGATAATGTTCACTTAAAACCAATCTAATCATTCTTATAAATCTCAGACTGCCTAAATTTACCAACCAACCGATAATAATTTATCCTTTTTCAACAGACCCTTTCCACTTTAGCAAGCACTAAGCCTCCAGAGCAATGAGTAACACAAAGACCACAGCGCACCCACACACACTCACAAACAAATGTTTTTTAACAATGACACACTGCATTCCTCCCGCTCCCTGCATGGCTGAGTGTGGCACAGCGAATGTGCTCATGAGGCACTGCTCTGCCCGCTCCCTGAATGGTGGGAAAAGCGCTGCTTCCTGTGGGGGAGGCTGCATGAAGACATTGGAGAGTGGGAGGAGCTGGAGGCTGAGGCTGCTGCTGCTGCCGCACCATGAGACTGACCTCCCCCTGAAAGAAACAAAGTCTGAAAGAACATGTCGGCCTAAAGGCCCCTGCTGCTCCGAGCCGGCTGCACAGGCTGCCAACTTTTATCTGACGAGCAGCAGCGTCAGCCAATGAAACAGAGACGGTCATGGAAGTTCAGATGAAGGCCTTGAGACTCACTAGAAAGGAATGGAAATATGCTGGATGAGTTAGCCTCTCTGAAGATTCAAAAGGCCTACATCACTTCATGGAACCCGTGGGAAGAGTGGCTGGTTGTTGGCCTGAATTTTACTTTCTTCCTAGCAGCCTTTTTCCTAGTTCCTTTTTCGTCTCAGTTTTTTTTTTTTTTTGGCATTTCTCCAACCACACTGGCAGCTGTCAGAGGCTTGCCTGAACAAACAGGAGCAAAAACCCAGCAGACTGCGTGTTAAACATACAGTGATACAAATAACTGGGTGACTCACACAAAAACATAAACCACTGTAACTCCTATAGATTTAAAATTATTACCCTTCGAAAACTTTTCTGTAAAAGGCCAAGTCTTAAACTCTCTCCTCTGAACTTTATTTTCTAACCGACTTTTTACAAAGTCAACCAGCTGTCTCCTCCCTCTGCCTCTCTCTCTCTTTCTCTCTCTCTCTCTCTCTATATATATATATATATATATATATATATATATATATATAGAGAGAGAGAGAGAGAGAGAGAGAGAGAGAGACAGAGAGAGAGAGACAGAGAGAGACAGAGAGAGACAGAGAGGCTGGTTATGTTTGTATTATTTATCTTGTGTCTGTTGTTTAGTAGTTTATTTCAGTTACTTTTGCTTTCTGCTGTCCTGCTCCAGCCCTGCGTTAGAGTGGCGACCTTTCCAGGGTGTACCCCGCCTCTCGCCCGTTGATAGCTGGAGATAGGCACCAGCACCCCTCGTGGCACACATAAGCGTGTAAGAAAATGGATGGATGCTCCATCTTTGCTGATGACCTCACTTGCTCTCTATCTAATCCTATTGATCCTCAGCATAAATATTCCTTGCTTTCTGACCGCTCTACCTAAGATCCTTGTTCCTTCTTGTTCCTGTTTTTTGCTTTTGGGTTCAGTTACAATGTCTTTGGTTTTTAATCCCTCTTTTCAGCTTTTTTTCCTCCTCATCCTGTCCATTTTGTTTATGTAGAACAACAAACCTCCCCTGTAAACTTCCAGTTAACTTAAAGCTAGGGTCCTCTAATAAACAAAATCAGGAAAAGGCAGTTATTTTAAAATTTTCTAATGAGAATGAAATGATCTTCCCCTCAAAGTATGATGCTGGATACATTTTGTAAAGTGATTATTTTTAATCCCATTTAAAAGCAGGTTCAGATTATGAACTAGTTATGATACCTTCTGGCTTGATTTTGATTCTCTGCCTACAGCTAAATCAACTCGGAAGGCAGACCTTTAGCTCACCCTCTTGGCCTAAACCTAACCAAATTGCATATTGCAAACAGATTACAGTGCACCTTGACCCATCTTAAAATATCGTTTTAAGATAAGAGTCTTTTGTGATCTAGGAATAATTTCCTTATTAAACACTACTAGAGTAGATAATTTGGAAAAAATATGTATTTTTGCTCAATGTTGTTGCTTCAGTTTCACTGAAATGCTGTTGAGATCACAGCATTATCAGCATCAGTAATAATCTGAATTCACTCTGAGCAGTGAAGCTCAGTAGAAAACATTTACATCTCATTTTTAAAAGTGGAGGCCACTTGTGCCAAGACATAAATTGCAACAAGAAGGATTTGCTGATTTGCTGCACTGAATGCACTGGCTGTGATCCACAATAGTAAATCCACAATGCCTCCCAGCAGAACAAGGTTCAATGCTTTGCAAGACTCATGCAGCGCTCAGTAGTTTCGTTTTACATTTCAGCATGTGTAACATCAGAACTTCAGCCCTTTCTCAATGTGGCACCATCAGAGTCGCTGAAACAAGTACAAGAAAGACAGCCAGCAATTGTAGGTGCTGACCGTCTTCCTCATTTTATTACTTTTGTAACAAAAAAAGATGTGAAAAAAATATGTCAGCCACCCACTTACCCAAACATACTTACTTTAAACAGTAGGAGCTGAAAATAATGGCTTTTAAACCCTAGCTTTCAAAACTGTGGTAACCTATACCTTTAAAGGAGTAGTTTAAAGGTATACCGTAGTTTAGTTTCCTTTGTGACCCTTATAAGAGGTTGTATGAGCATTCATTGATGTAAATATATTGTTTTGCTTATATACCCAAATACAAGTTGATGTAAAGAAATGTCTTAGATTAAATCATGTAATATAGAAATATTAAATGAACTATTTCAATTGAACTAAGCAATGCATAGTGGGCCCAACCTGTCAGTTTTCTATCAAATAAGTGTTAAAAGTTAAACACATGAAGTTAATTTTTTCAAAAACTACAGTAAAAGTGTAAATCCTGCACTCATGACATTTGTTGTGTTTAAGACAAAAAAACATGTAAGATTGCATTCCTTTAAATATTAATGTCTGATGACAAAAATGAGACAGGACCTTAAATTGTTTTGAAGATCATTAAAGCATCTGAGGATAGGACTGCTTGGTGATACAGAGGTTTGTAATGCTGCAGGATGCTTAAATCCCAGTTGAGGCCTTTCTGTCTGCAGTGTGTATGTTCAGCTTTCTCTGGGTGCTTGAGCATTACCCTTGGGTGTGAGTGTGCTCGAATGGTTTGGCAATCTCTTTTATCACATTTTTTATTCCTGTAACTGGACTGGACACCCATACAGGATACACACTGAGACATGCTCCACAGCCCTCCACAACCCAGAACAACACTGAATGCATGTATGTATGAGTGTCACATTTGTGTTTACACTTAGCTAAATCATGTTGCCCTCAATAGGGCACACTCGTAAACTTCTTACTGCAGCAAATAATTGCATGCACCACTGCAGGACGGGTGCTTTAGCTATAAACACAGGAGACGGCACAAACAACCAGGAAGGGGATGAGCAGAAACAATCAGAAGCTGAATTATGGATTCTGATATAAAGCAGACACACATGCAGACATCTGTCTCCCCATGACCTGAAAACAGCAAAGCAGTAACACATCGAAAAGCAGCAACACGGTCGACCAAAGATGAGCGCCCATCCCAGCATGAGAACAGTGCATAAACGGTGAAACGGCACCGCGTGATGAAAAGAGAACAGACAGCAAGGCATGACATAAACCCTCCGCTCCTCCCGTACCTGAGTGTAAGTTTATCCTGAATGCAGTCAGCACAGCAGGACCATCTTCAAAGGACAGATAGAAAACGGTTAGGAAACTGGACAAGGTACCCTTTTATTTAAAAGTGCATCTGAAAGAGGTTCACAAGTAAAGTTAAGAACTGTAACGGCTCAAAGGAGCATCAGATAAGCACTTTCATTTGCTGCAGAGCATGCTGTGAACATCTGAGTGGGCATCAACGTAACACCTTTTCACTATGATTCACTGGCAAGCGGTGTAGGTGCCTGCTGTTCTTAAAAAAAACACTTGGCCTCCCAGCTTACTTCACTGAAAACCACAGCATCAATTTTTGTTGTGGGTTTTTTAGAGTTGTATGTCTTGGCACTCCAGTAGATGTGGTGTAACTAAACAGCAAGAGATTGTGACAACATGATACTTTTTCCGGGAGGAGATGGGAAAACATGTCAGATTTTGCTCTAAGACTTCACTCTAAGCAGGGGTTTGATTAGTGCCAGATGGCCTCAGAGGAGTATGGGGTGAAGGGAATTACATATTTATCAGCAAATCCTTGTGCTCAGCATTTTAAATGAACACGAAACAAAAGAGGAACTGATCACACAACTGGTTAGTGCCAGTGTGCAAATCTCTGGACATCAGTTGTTGAAACTGATATTGAAGCACTAAAATGACCACAAAGTCATCAGTGTTTAACAAAAGTGTTTATGTTCAAACATTTATGACAACCAGTAAGTCCTGATAGTCTAGCAGACATGCAGTGCCCTGTGTCAAAGCGAAGCCACAACATCCTGAGTTTAAACTCAGCCGTGCGTCTTCTCTGGCAAGGCATCATCTCTATCTCACACACCACATTTCCTGCTAAGCCTACTTACTATGTTCATAAGGACAATTAGATAAACTGCTCAAGTCAAAAAAAGGTTTTGTTTTTACAAAAAAAAAAAAAAAAACAGGTTTGAAACATGCTCTCAAATTGACAGAGGAATAGTAAACGGTAGAGACTGTGGCCATCAAGAACAGAAAGGAATCAGCGGAGAAAAAAAATTAAACGCTCTGACTTGTGCTTTCCTCTTAACCCACCTATAAATATCTCATATCGTCAGGATATGGCTGACCGAATGAGAAAAACTTCCTGACGTTTTCCAGAAACACAGGAAATTAATACTGGATAAGACAATGTCATATATCACAGCATTTTGCGTATTAAACACGACACATTTAAGTAGAGTCTGAGGGTACAGTGTTCAAAGAAATAATGGTTTACACAACTTGTAACACAGAAAGCTTGAACCACGTGATTTAAAATAACTGCAAGACTGCAAATGAATCCTTTTCTTATATGTGGCAGCTAAATCAGGAAAAAGCTGCTGTGCACCAAAAAAAGATTTTCTTCAGGCTCCCAGGCTTTATAAGTATTTGACATATAAACAAAAATGTATTGACCCTAATTTATTGAACCTTTAATGTGATTTTTTTTTCGTGGTCTATGTTGGTGAACCCTAAGCAAACAAGTGAAGGTAGAAATGGACGAGCCAGGAAGTTCTGGTCTAAGGTTGGACTAAATCTCAAATTCTTAGAAAATGACTAAAAAAAATGTTTAACACAAGTACTATGCTGTGGTCAAGTTATGGCCCAGAATCATGTGGAAGTTTGCTGACTTGATAGTTGCAAAGCAGACAGTCACTGACATCCTCCACATGGAGCTAAGTCCCAAAAGGCCACTGATATAGAAGCTGGTTATTCAGAGTGCTGTTTCCAAGCATATTCAAAGGAAGTTCAGTGGAAGAAAAAAAGTGTCGCTGAAAAACTGTAAATTTAAGAGTTTGTCAAAGATGCACAAGGTAAGAATTGCAGCTGGAGTGAGAGTATCAAGAGCCACATATGAGACATATGAGCTACAACTCTGCCCGCTCTGAGTTAAGCCAAGTGAATCAGCCATCAGGTAGGTCTTACCTGTTCTAAGGGGAAAATGGACTGCATTTTTCCTCAATGTCCTTTTTTCTGATTAAAGAAAATGTTGTGTTTCATTTAGAGAGCGAGAGTCAGAAGTAAGAATAGAAAATCACATAATTCCAGTCGCTTGTGGTCCAGTGTGACATTTCCATGGTAGGTGAGGATTTGAGGACAAATGTCATCTTCTGGTGTTGGACCATTGTTTTTTGTCTAGTCCAAAGCCAGAACAGCCATCTGTCAGGACATTTTAAAGCACTTTTTGCTTCTTTCTGCTGACAAACTTTATGAAGATGCAGGTTTAATTTTCTAGGACTTGGCACCTACCCACAAAGCCAACGTGTTGGGAAGTGACCATGGTATCACTGGGCTTGACTCGCCAGCAAACTAGCCTGGCCAAAAACCCACAGAGAACCTATGCAGTATTGTCAAGAGGAACGTTTAAAGACACCAAACCCAATAATGCAGACGAGCTTAAGGCCAGTCTCAAACCAACCATTGCTTCATTAACACCTCAAAAGACCCACAAGCAGATAGCTTCCATGGCACTCTGCATTGATGCAGTGATTCATGCAAAAAAGAACTATGAGCAAGTATTGAGTACCTCCACTCTACAGGACAAACATAATGCTCCTCTGTTAGTCAGCATTTCTATATAATTTTCCTTGTTGTTATGTAGTATTCATTTTTATTGAAAAACTGAATTTTGGGTTAGAGGTGCGCCACACTCGACTGCACACACCCGAAACCACCTGCTGAGGAGGCTGAAGTTTTTTGGAGTGCAGGGAGCACTCCTGAAGACCTTCTTTAACTCTGTGGTGGCACCAGCCATCTCCTGTGGTGTGATCTGTTGGAGCAGCAGCTTAACCAGCTGAGAGGAGGCAGCTGGATAAGCTCATTAGGAGGGCCAGCTCTGTCCTGGGATGCCCCCTGGACCCCGTGCAGGTAGTGGGAGACAGAAGGACTGTAAGAAAAATCATATGGACAATGTGTCCCACCCCATGCATGGAGCTGTTGAGGAGCTGGAGAGTTCTTTTAGTGGCAGACTACTGCATCCTAGATGCTCTAAGGAGCACTTCCATAGATCGTTCCTCCCGGCTGCAGTCAGACTTTATAATCTTGACTACTTCCAACAGACATTATAACTCTTCTCTGCTGCTCCCAACTGACATAATAACTGTTTAGATCATAACAATCGTTGCACAGGTTCTGGTCCAACCATTAATTGTTTACACTGTTCCCAGACGTTAAGGTAACTTGCACACGCCTTAGCTAGTTATGCTGCTGTGTAAATATTGCATATTCTATTATGGTATGGTGTATCCTATTATAGTTTTTCCTTGTTACTTGGGTAGTTAACCTTATCTTCTACTCTTGGTGTTTCTTTAGAGCTAACTTTAGATTAGAACGATTTGCTCTGTTTTTGTTTTTTTGTTCTTCTCATTGCTAATATTTGTGTGTAACTGTCCGTGTGTTTGCCACTGTCACACCCGGATATCCCCATTGCGGGACAATAAATGTATCCTTATCTTAACTTGCACTGATTTCTGGATTCTCACGGAAAACTGTTTAATCAGAAGAAACTGTATTACTGTACGATCAGATATAGGTCCATTTGAGATAACTTTGAATACAAATCCCACAGTTTCACAGCCTTACTGCATAACAAGAGCTATGCAAATGTGTTTTTAACCAAAATACCACTCCTGCTAAAATATTACATATAAAATAGTGACAATTGTAAGGCTAACTTCAGATTTTTAATTTTTTGTTTTAATTCCTCCCCATTGGCCATGACTGCTGTGTGATGAAACACCAAAATACCAAAAGGCGATACAGGGGTAGTGTTACTCTTTTCTTGCAAATAGTATAATAACAATACTCGTATGATGCAAAATCTTTGAGTTTGTAAAACTGTGGTTTACCTTGAAACTGGTGCAAAACGTTAGCATTTGCTTTGTATTTAAACTGTGGTGAATCTAAAAACCTTAGAAAACATTTCATTTTCAAGTTTGAATAATGATTCTATTTCTCAAGCCTGAAACTTAACCAGAAAACACAGATCTTTTAACCTTGGTTGTATTTTCCAGAAGGGAAATCTTGGTTCCTTTTTCCTCTCTCGTCTTGTATCCTGGCCCTTTTTAATGAGATAATGCAATTACAAAGCCTGTTTCCATAGCGATGCCTTCACTCTGCCTCACTTCTGACAACAAGATGACTTCACAGGCTATGTGATCTACAGCTAAATGAGATCACCTCAAATGAAAACAACCAATGAAAATAGCAAGTCATCACAATTACTACTAAGGCAAGATGCATTTAATGTATTTTATCTTTTGGCTGGTGCAATAAATCTATGAGCACAATATAGCAAGCCTTTGAGTTTTATCAAATTTGGAATGTGGGCAATATCAATTTAAAAGGTGCATTAAGCAATTCAGTGTTTAGAAAAATAATAGCCAAGTTAATAAAGTGGTCACTAGTCAGCACAATATGTTACATATAGTCACGACTGTCTATAAATCACTGTTTGGACAGCTGTGAACAAGGTAACACACTTCAAGCACACAAGTGAAGATAGAGCCTTTCCTCTCTTGCCCGTTTTTCTCCTTCGCCATGCTGCTGAAGGTCTGTCCTGATAAGAGCCTGAACAAAGCCTACACAGAGCAAGACCAGTTTATTACCTCACAGCTCACCCACCATAATTAAAAACACCTTCTCTCCACTAGCAATTACACCATTAAGGGGATGGAAATTAAAACGCAGAATGTTGGGTGAAGAGTTCATTATGCACATTGAGCTCTGAGTGATTCGTCTGCAGGGTTGGGAATACAGTTCCTCTGTTTCTCTCTTTTTCATAAACATGCAGAACTCATTTTCTTAGACAGTTGCTGAGATTTTCAAGCAAATGCTGCATGACATAAAGCGGATTATTCCAGAATAGTAATTACTGTGCAACATGCCAAGGAAACCAAATGCTTTAATTAAAGCACGGTATGCAAATTATTTCCTGATATGAAGACCTGGATGATTGTGCAAATAACGGACAATTCATTTGCTTTTAACTAGAGTTTTTTATTTTCTGTTGGGTAAGATCAAATTCTATTCAATATTGCAAAATTTTAAACAACCAGCTAAATAAAAATGCATCCAAAGCCCCCCTCCCAAGGATTTGGATTTTTATTTATCTAAACAAGACAGTACAAACAAATAGAGGTAATTAGACTGAATACACATTTAAGATTCATTGAAACTCGTTGTACACACCTAAAAAATAAATCTCACTTAAATCACACTGTTTGTGCAAAGGTCTCCACATTTTTACATGATTACGCTTGTGCTCATAAGTTTACACACCCTGGTAGAACTTTGTGCTGGAGAAAATGAATGATAACAGCCAAAAAATAGTTCTGTTACTCATATTCATTGGTTGTTGAATCCAGTTATTATCAAAAAATTGTCTTGGCTCTTTTTAAATCACAATGCCAACATGTGTGTATATAAATCAGAGAGTGTTGAGGTTCCTGACAGACCCCCAAAAAGTCAACGCTGCTGGATTGAGTCGTAAAAAGCAAAATAACTATCAAAGGATCTGCAGGACAAGGTAGTTGAATATTATCAAACAGGTTCCCCATATAAAAAGATATCCAACTGATTGAAAATGGCAAGTATTCAAACTCAAAGTGATTTAGGGGTTGAGTTGAAATCAACAAAAGTTTCAGGCACAGCTGCCGAGAGAGAATTGTTCAGGATGTAAATGAAAAACAAAATAACTGCTTTTGCTTTGCACCTTAGCTTCAAGGTGTCAGTGATGTAATAGGGAGCAATCCACTATATTAAGAAGTAGGTTATGTAAACTTCAGGGTAGTATCTGTTGTCATTATAGTTTAAAAAGCGCGAACAGAACAGTTTGACAATGAATGGTTTCTCCCAGTCACTAACACTGAGGGCAAGCAAAGTTTTTTGTTTTATTTTTCCTATATTTTCTGAAAAGCAGCGATAAATTCCCCCAGGGTATATAAAATGATGAGCAAACCTGTTTCATAAGAATGGTTACATATTATTATGCATCTTTTAATGACATTAAAAAGCTAAAAATGACCTTTTTATTGAACGCTGATTCTTTTCGCACTGGATTGGGAGTTTGATCTACCAGCAAAAGCATGGACTAGTTCAGAAAATGACTTCAAATTCACTTGAGATAAACAACATTGATTTTATAAAGTGGGATAAAAATCTCCATCTAATCGGCATGTTGAGTGTTTCACATTTTGCTGCTGTTAATCAAAAAGAATCTGTAACTCTGGACATCTGTTTGTTTAGGTCTTACATTATTATATAGGATTTTGTAGAATAAAAGTTATTTTGAGTACAAATTCTTCTTCTCCATCATCCGTTTCATTTAGACTTCATTGTGGATGCATAGAGACTTAAATCTTAAAACGTAATGACTTCCCCGTTGTTGATTACACTGACCGTAAACACAGATTAGATGTTTAATCTGAACATTTTACGCCGATGGTAAGGCCAATTAATGCCGAGAAATATTCAAGAATCGTAAAATTCAACTGCACTCAAGGCTGAGTCAAACACTCAAACGTGGATAAATCCATGAAGATGCTCTATGATAAAATGCTCTCTAAAGAGCAAGCTATCTGAATCCCCAGACTGCAGTTTAACTCAGGGTCACTGAAGCCTGACTATCTCAGAGGAGGCAATTACATCTGACACACGCAGAGAAGAAGAAAACATACTGTACATCTGTCCAGAGACTTCTGTCACTTCTAATTATGTTGCCATTTTTGCATCTTAATAAAAAGCCATAACAGAGAATATATTTCAAGGCAAATCCTAGTGACCATGATGGATGCTATGTCAGCTGTCCACACTGATGCACAGTTTTGACCAAACATTTGTATAACTGGTACTTTGTAAGACATCTGAAACTAACTGGGCTGAACATAGCAATGTGTGAGGGAGTTGGCTACATGTAAAATACGCAGGCTCTAAAGTGCCACCCTGTCTCTGAAAAGATCGGTTTCATGAAAAGATGTGCATACTTGTTGAACTGTGAGTGTATTTCCACTTTGATGTGGTAGCCTCGTGGGAATGTATTCAGTATAGTGGCTCGGTTGTTAGCAGGGTTACCAGCTCAGTGGGTTTAGGATCATACTACTGCTGCAACATGCAGCGTGCTGCTTCACCTCAAGACTTGGACCGATGCCAGCCTTAGTCGCAAATATAGTTCCGTTTTTACCAGACGGAAAACTCTAAATCAAAGGTGTTAAGATCAATGATCGTAAACGTGTGTGATCACCTGTCATCTGAGAATCCGTGGTGCTCTGCAGCTCGATCAAAGTTTCCTCCTTCGCCTTCCCCGTTAGTCGCCTCATCGCGGCTAACGGCGTTATTATAAAGGCTGCTTCACCTTCTCAGGAAAGTAGGAAAAGGCTGTGAGGATGCCGCCGTCTCCCCTCGTGTCGATAGCGGACCCACCTTGCAAGAAGCAGGCATCGATCAGGCGCTGAAACGGGCGAGTCTGACCGGGTCGATGGGCGATCGGAGGATCATATAATTGGCGTTATGACCGACTGTCAGTGTAACTGTACCCTGCTGGGCTCACATGCGCGCACGCACACCGGGCGCGCATAAAGGGGAGTGGCGATGCCTTCTTTTCCGTCGGCAAAAATATGTTGTTTTTTTTCCTTGTTTTTTTTCTTGTACAGGCTGTGATGGCTCTGTGAATTTTGCGTGTGAGAATGTCTGCCAGTATTAAAAAAAACATGTCTGCTTCTGTGTTGATTTTGTGAGTCAGGACACATTTCAGAGAGGCGCATACCTGTGAGATGGCTGAAATCAAAACAGGAGCAGACAACCAGGTTTAGGATTTCGTCCCAATTCCGCCATCTAGGGGCAATTTCTAGACGCGTCAAGCTGAGGCGTTAGAAAACCGAGGAAACCATACAAGTAATTATTTACTGTTAACTTTAAAGACTAAACTCTGGACAACAAGTCATCTAAAGGTTCATCACAACAGGTCCAACTCAAATGCAACCATGTAGAATCAAATCAGAATTAGCTTTATTTGCCAGACACAAGGATTTTAACTCTGGATTAATGCTCCCGATGTGCTTACTTACACAATAATACAATGCCACAGTGATGCAGTAATAAAATGATAAAATTAAACACAGTCTGCAGAAAGCACATATGAACACATAAACAAACAAACTGGGAATAAATGTGATTTGATGCCATTCCAAAACAGTTCTCTTCAATCAAATTCAGATTTAAATCTAATCAAAACATCCCCCGTTGCATCCTGTTACACAGCAGCAAATAGATAGCACTTCAGGACAAACAGATGTCTGCAGGAAACCAGCAGATCACAATGAGTATTACCCTATATGCTCTCTCTCCTTTAGCCCAAGTGCAGGTGGAGGGGCACAGCATTCTGTAAAAATGAGGAAACCTAAACTAAAAACTGGATGATCATCCATTTGCCTTGACCACTTGAGGTTAAGAAGGACAGGAAAGAGACATGGAGAAACACCGAAATACTGGACCATGCATATTGTTTACACCAAAGAAAACAAATCAAAGAACACGTTGGATTGATAAAAACAACTACGAACACATAAATGGGTTGTTATAAGAAAATAAAGATAGCAGAGCAAGAAAACATAATCATAGTGTCCTCTAGGATCCTGAACGTATAGCTGCAAAACTAATGGGTAACCTAGGCCCTCCTATCTATAACCTTTAAAAAAGGAAAGTGTTAAAGGTAGACACTGCGTGCCTATTGGACAAAAATGGAGCTGATTTGACAGAAGAAGACTCTGATAATTCAATTCATTTCCATTTTGTTTCTATAGGGTCTATTCACAACACATGTCATCTCAAGGCACTTTATAAAGTCAATTCAATAAATCTTTCAGACAGATTGGTAACATAGTTTTCTACCTAAGGAAACCCAGCAGATTACATTGAGTCTGACAGAGCGTAGAGCCACAGTGGACAGTCATTTGCGTCGTCATTGCAGCAATCCCGCACACTGAGCATGCATGAAGTGACAGTGGAGAGCAAAAACTCCCCACTAACAGGAAAAAACCTTCAGCAGAACCAGGCTCTGTGTAAACGGCCATTTGCTACAACCGACTGCGAGTTTGAAAAGACAGAGCAGAGACACAAAAAGAACACATAAACACTGATCCAGTAATACTTTCCATGTTAGAGAGAGTAATAAATGATCTGCCTCCCAGGATGGTGTCACAGCTAAATAGAACACCAGGACAGAAGTAGCTATTATGAAGAGAAAAAAAACAAAGAGAACATAAAATTAAAAGTTGACAAAGATATTTATCTCACTTTTAGAAATACTATATAAACCAGCAAAAACCTGCAGCCAGAAAGCGACATTTCCTTGTATCGAACTATGAGTTCTCATAGCACAGGAGGCAGCTTGGTCATTTAGATTTTTACTGTATAAAAGATGCATAAATCTGACATAAATTAGATTGCTTTCTTGTTTTTATTCAGTATTATCGCCATTATTTCTAAATCCTGATTGCAATAATAAGGAGAGGGAGAGACTTTGTTGCATACATTTTCGTTGCTTCCTTCAACTTTTGATGTTTGATGATTTGATGTTGTCCTTTCCAACTGTAAGACTTGCCTCAAAATCTTTGGTATCCTGGTGTAACTGAGACAGGCGTATGGTCCACTCTGCTTGCGTACACTTTTTCAGCTCAGTCCACAAATTTCAAACAGGACTGAGAGCAAGGGTTTGTATTTTAATGCCTGTAGTACCGTAATATTGCTTTATGTCTGGCAATGTCCATTTAAACTTTGTTGCTGTATATTTGGAGGAGAAGGAAAAAAGAAGTCTAGAGGTGGCAACACCCTGTTGTGTGAAAGTAGGAGGGCCTGGAGCACTTCATAACATAGATGCATCATGAGGACAGAGCATAGTGAAACAGGATATTACGACATCCTCTAAATGAACATCTTCCTACAGGACAACAATTATCATACCTCCTAATTACTTACAAAGTTGCTAAAGGATGAAATAGTCAATGTTTTATAGTGGCTATCAAAAAGCCCTGATCTCCGTCCCATAGAAAATGTATGGCCAGATAGAACAGGTGTGTATGAGGAAGGTGACCAACAAACCTGTTACACCAATTTTGTCAGGTGAAATGGGGCTAAATTGCAGTATCTGTTGTATAAGGTGTTTTGATGAAAACAAAAAAAGGGGTCTCTTTATCCTGGTATTAAGCAAATAGTAATAACTTTGGTCAGTTCAACTGATCTTAAAGAGGAACAGTTTAGTTTGACTTGATCTCAGATAGTGAGAAAAATGATTTTTATGATGTAAATATCTGGTTTCAATTGTATATGTGTGTTAGTGTTTAAAAAGCATTATCAGAAAATAATACACATTGTCACTAAATTACGCTGTATGATTAATCTCTGAAAACTGTTGATCTATGGCCACAAAATAAACAAACACACAGATCTTAGTGATAGCTGTTACTTATTGTTACTTTTGTCACTTGCTAGTTTCTTATATGTGTCAACAGATAAATGAACAGCATAAGTGTCTTAATAGAGAAATTTATATTGTTTTATTGTCATGATTTTTCTATGATGAACCCAGAAAGGACACCACACACACACGGGACTATTTACTGAGAGTTTATTGACAGGAAGATGAGAAATGGATGATGAAACCAGAAAGGCAGGACAGGACTGGAACCGGGGTGTAGCTGTGAGCAGGAGCTGACAGACCAGAGAGAGTTCCTGATAGCACGACTGCTGGAGCACAGAGGAGGCAGGAAACCCAGCGGCTGGCAGAGGCCTCACTATGAGCAGAGAGGTGGCAAGTTAATTCAGCAACTGAATCACAGATGAGGCAGGTAAATCCAGTAGCAGGCAGAGACTTAACTGAGACACAGAGGTGGCAGGCTTCCAACAGCAAGCAGGGGCAAACCAGGTTGACAGGCGTGGAGAGGGTAGTCTGATGACGAACCGGCAAGGAAGAGAAGACTGAGGGAGGCTTGTGTAGGGAGGCTTGCAGGTGGAGTGAGTTCTGACTAATTAATGTCCAACAGGTGTGACTGATTGCAGAGGTAGAGAAGGGTAAGATGAGTGAGAGGAGGAGGAGGAACTGAAAACTAACAAAAAAGGCCAGACTAAAACTAAACCTTGACAGTTATGTTCTGTGTTTTGTATTGCTGCCTCCATTATGAATCATTCTACCAGTGAAACTTTTATTTGCGTTCTCATCACATTTTAAACCTCCCACAGCATCACCAACAATTCAGAAGATCTTAGAGATTGCTTTCCACAATTTATGAACCACTGTGTCCATATTGATGAGTACACAACCTTTAATGGGCTGCATGGGTCACCAGCTTTAACAAACACCAGTGATGCCCATAATTAGTGTTAAGAGCTAAATCCCAGCTGCTGTTTATAGTGGACAACAAAACAATCTGACCTATAGAAGCCAATAATCCCAACACCCCCAAATATTAATATTTTTGCAAAAAGCATACAACATCCTTCTGTTACTCTGTAGGTACCCTGCAGTTAAGTAAAAATGATTTCAAACAAAGGTCCAAAGAATGTAATACAGATATGAAAGGTGCTTCATTTTCAATCTTTTTAAATGATTCTTAAATTATTGATGAACAGCACATGTAAAACGACTCATAATGCATAGAAGACTCCCTGCAAAGTGAAACGATAGATACCCTGAGGCATCACTGGTAAAACTAATTATCTGTGTGTAAGCAACACCGTCTTGTAATTGAGGTGGGGCTCTTCTTAATTATTTCATATAGGCATAGATGGTTCATTCTAGAAGGGGTCCTCTTGTGGTTCACCAAATAAATATTAATAGGTCAATAAGGTGGGGAGAAAACATAAAGCATGTCATGTTTTTATAGGTCAAGGTGATGACCATGCCATTAACATCAAGACATAAAGATTGGCTTGGGGTGTTTCCATGTTTGATTCAATGCCTCTGCCAGGCAGAATGCATTAAACGTTTCAGCATGCAAATAACTAGAAAGAAATCCAATAAACACAGTCACTGTAATAAAAAAATGGGCTGACATGTTCAAAGATTGGTTACATGCAAAGAACAGCCATCATCATTTTGGATCTAAATGTCACATCTAAGAAAGGCACTGCTAGGAATATTTAATCAAGAGGAACAATTTCCCAGGTTATTAAGAACTTCAAGGCAAAGGGATTATATATGTGGGTTTGATTTTTCATCCAAGAATTCAAACTTACTCACAGTTATACCCAAACATGCTGCCATGATTTTCACAAACCGTGTCCCTGTATGAGTCAGAAGTGGAAATGTATCTGATGTAAAGCAGAAATGGCCATAAGTTGAACATTGTAGGTTAGCCTCCTTAGTGTGTGGGTGCTTAATGCATTAATGTATTACATAATATGAAGCCATTGTCCTTCCCATTTCAAGACCTGAGATGCGCGAACCGTCCAGCGGGTGGCGGTAGAGTGCAGCTGAACGACCTCTGCTTTGTTCCAGCAAAGTGCCAGAGGTCCCCCCCGGTTTATTTATCATGTCAGGTTCACATGCGCAGCAAAACCATTGACTTCAAATAAAACATGCAAGCGACTGACACATGTTACTATTTCTTTTTAATGTCTGCACACTTAAGATACAAGAGGCGGTGGACGTTACAAATAAATGTCATTTGCTTATTCTAACGACTGCTTTTTGTTATTTAAAGTGCGTGTTGTCTTTATTGGTGTTGGAAGCAAGCTGGTGAATGTAACTCAGCTGTGGCCATTGTCGCTTTAATGAACGTGTTTTTGTGGGGTTTTTTTTGTTAAGATTCCTACTCAGCTCTGTTACGTTCACTATTTGCCTCTAGGTCAGCAGTAACAGCTACAGCCGCTTCATTCGCTGTGGGCTCTCGGAGATGAAGAAATCACGCCGTTTCTGCAGATTTTTCAAGCGTTGAGGGCGAAACATTCAGCAGTCGGTTCTTTTGTTCAGAGAGAGCGGATCCAGATTCAGTGTGTGTTTGTGTGTGTGTCAGAGAAAGAGAGAGAGAGAGAGAGAGAGAGAGAGAGAGAGAGAGAGAGAGAGAGAGAGAGAGAGAGAGAGAGAGAGAGAGAGAGAGAGAGATCAGCGTTTAGGATACAGCAGAGTGTGTGAGGAGGAAGCAGAGGCTGTGGGATGCTGACAGACTCTTCATAGATGCTTAAAATGGCGAGAGCGTCTTGGACCCCAATGAACCACTGAACCGCTGATTGCTTGGTCGGAACATGCCGTAGCTGCGGCTGGATGTTTGAATTGCATTTCATTTCAGGTTTTGTTTTTTTAAAAACCCGCTGCTTCCTCTCCCGGTTCAACGCTGCATTTTTCTATTATTATTATTATTTTGTATTTTTTTATTTTATTTTTTTTACAAGTGCTGGAGTATTTTCTGTGTTTAAATGGCATCCACACGGCGCCGATGCCTTGTTTCGTGCTTTTTGGGAATCCTTCTAAACGCTTTAATCGGTAAGCCGCACAAACGTTAATAGTGGGAGTGTTTTTGGTTTGATGTTTTGGGTTTGATTGCTGGCAATGCACGCTGTAATGAACTGTAATGAACGTGCTCCGCACACACCGTACCCCTGAACTTGGCTGCTGTCCGGTCTGCACATTTCCATGCAAAGCTCAGATTTGAGGTCTTGATTATCGTGTCCTGTAGCTGATTTATGCATTTTGCAAAACTTGTTATGAGTAATCCATATGAGCAAACTCAAATCCAGAGGGGACTTTCTTTAACGCACCCAGCCCCTTGTCTTGAGGGGAATAACAAACCGGTGCTTGCAGGAGTTTCAGACATGTGCTTTTAGATTGTCACATTTTATGCCTGAGCTACAGATTCTGCAGAATCAAGGCAATCAGTGTGTGTGTGTGTGTGTGTGTGTGGGGGGGGGGGGGGGGGGGGGGGATTCTCCTTAACTTCAAAGTTGTGATTTCTGAGTAGGGCATTCGTTTGAAATCAGGGAACTTTAAAAGTAGATGGATTTATTGAGCACACCACCCCATGGCTGGGTGAAATGACAGTGGTTATTGCTCAGAGAATAGATTAAAAGACTGTGGTTATTGCCTGCTGGGGAGAATATTTGTACAGATTAAATGTCAAGGCTGCCTCTCTACTCCCTTTCAAATTTTCTCCTCCATCCCTTTGTTCGCTATGACAGTCACTTTCTCTCGCTATGTGGGGGCCCCTAATTCAAAAGGCTGGAGAGTGTATTGAGTATTTGCAAAGTATACCACACAGGGACCCACAAAGGGCCCCGCTGGAATCATAGAGGCTACTGGTTCATAACATGTTCGCTCGCTCGGAGGACTGGGAACAAAAACTGTCAGAAACACACACTCAGCCCGGTGATGGATGCAGCTCCAATCTGCTCAGCGCATTGAAGAAATGAAGCTCTTTCAAGAGCTCGTCTGCCTCAGAGAGTAGATTAGGCTGAGATAAAGGAGGTTTTATGGCATTTTAAGCAGTGTTGATAAGGGAGACAGAAGCACTGTCGTTTATATCTGCCTTCCATCTGCTAGGGACAAAAAGTTAGAACAAAAATGAAGGAAATTACTATAATGATGTCATGATGAGACGTTTCAGTCAGTAACTGCTTACTTAACGAAGGGTTTGAGGAAATACCGCCGTAATGAATCCTCATGATTCTCTCTGAACTTCATGCTTGTTGTAGATCCTTCCATCTTGTTTTCCTAAATGTACTTGGAGGATTTAGCTGTGATAGTATTGTTTAGTAAAACAATGATGATATCTGGAGTGATTGACACCTGTTTTCCCCACTCTTCATCCTTTTCTTACATCAGCATCAACTTTATTGTCCAAGATTTTGTGCATAAACAAGGAATCTGATTTCGTTTTCAAGTGCTCACAGCGTACAGACATTAAGGATAAATATATAAACTTCAGAGGAAAGAAAGTAAAAGATAAAGGGAACAGTATGCACATGATCTGTTTGTACAGCCAATTGCTCCCCCAATGCTCTCATCGCTCTCCATCAGGTTTAGCTACTATCATCTAAAGGTGTTCATAAGAAATGTT
Organism: Fundulus diaphanus; assembly: GCA_037039145.1. Taxonomy (NCBI): domain Eukaryota; kingdom Metazoa; phylum Chordata; class Actinopteri; order Cyprinodontiformes; family Fundulidae; genus Fundulus; species Fundulus diaphanus. The sequence goes on along the minus strand of CM073122.1, from coordinate 30,412,403 downwards.
TTCCAAGTCTAAGTCCTCATAACTTCATAATTAGTATTTACATCATGTCTAAAGTCTTTCTTTTCTTGACTTTTACTTGACTAGAGTCCAAGTTATTAGGCGGGGAGGCTGAGAGCCCATCTAAATGACCAGATCTGTTATCTGCATGCGAGTCTTGAAGGCCTTACACCAGAAATATGTCTACCAGTCCTACTTCAGAGCAGTTTTTTTGTGATTCTAATACTGCGGACGCTGATGGAAAGTAGATTTGATGGTATTGATTCAATATATTGTGCAGCTCTAATCAAAATTATATTTTAGGAACGCACTTTTAAATTAGTCGTTGAGAACAGTAATCAACCAATGTGCATTGATTTCTCTGTGAAATGGTTCACTTTGATTCTTAGAGTTGTATAAAAAAAGGAAAAGCAGAGTAACTAATCTCGCCTGTAATGAAAGCTGCACAACTGATCCAATCACATTTGTCATCCCAACATCCATGTGTGCAATATCGCAGTCTAAGGACTGCTTGAAAGCAATATTTGGTAGGATATTACGTTTCAAGTGGTATGAATGCAAATCCGGCATGCCAGCACATAACAAGGAAATAAGTGAGTCTTTAGTAAAATGGGACATTTTATACAAATGAATGCAACTCAAAGTGATGCACAAAAAAGCAGATGCACAAAAAAGAATGTCAATTAGTCAAACCAAGCAATTTGTTAAACACCCAATGCTTTTTACAGAAATTCCACAATATATGGTAAATAGTTTTTACTACAGATGATGCGTGGAATTGTATAAAGCATTTAAAGCACCCCCACCCCCCGAAATAGACTGCTCAATATGTTTTAAGCTTTAAAAAACAGTTTTATTAAGCAGATTTCCTACTCAATATCAATATCAATTGGTATAGCAGTCCCAGACTTTGGGTAGTTTGTATATCATACCTTAACAGCGGTAGAATAAATCATCACTTATTGAGCATGAAGGGAGGATTTATAGGTATAAAGCCTTCCTCGGTAAAGCAGTTATGTTTGGCATAACCGTGAAAGCCAGAGCACCATTCTGTCTGCCATGAAGCTGGACATTACATGGGGCGGGGGGCAGAGAAACTATGATGAATGTTTGAGATGCTGCTTTGTCCTTGACCATTAAAAGCTTTAAATGTTAAAATAAGTTTCCTTTAATCTATCCTAAACGTTACAGGAAGCCAACGCAGCTAAAACCTGATGTTTTTATCATTTCTTCCTAGTTCAGGTAAACCGTCTAGCAGCAGAACTAATTATCTAAATAAACTGAAATATTTCAATAGTTTCTATGAAGACCTATAAGTAGGGCATTAAGATTATTAAAAACTGACTGTAGGCAAAAGCAATAAATTTTTTGCATCTATAATAAAAAAAAAAAATTACCTTTTGGTCTCACCCATGACAGCTGGAGATAGGCACCAGCACCACTCGCGACCTCAATAGGGATAAGCATGTTGGAAAATAGATGGATGGATGGATTACCTTTGGTATTTTGGAGAAAATATGTTTTGGACACCTTTATCTGTGACTTTAAATTCAAATCCAAATTTAAAGCAACCTCCAGACAGGTAACTTTCATGGAAACTGGAGTCGTCTATGTTCTGATTAATTTATCGCTGTTAGGATTCATTATTTCTGTTGTAGAACTGATTCCACGCACAATCTAAATGGTTAGGAAATAAACGGTGAAGCGGCGTGGCCTACTTTCTCTTCAACTCATTAACTTTGTTCTTCCTCATCCCCATGTTGCGTTACAATACTAAACTATCTTCCGAGCAATCATCTCTGAAAATCTACTGTAACAATAAACCCAGCATATATAATAGGGTGCTTTTTTAAAAAGCATGTTCATTAGGATGTGAAGAACACGAGTATTGATCAATTATTTATCCAGAAGGGGCCAATTGTGAGAATGTAAGTATCAATATAACATGCATGGTTCCCCTGCGGAAACAGGATAAACACAGCCCTGTAGCCAGAAATGATCGACTTCGTACAAAAGAAGTTGAGTTGTTATGCGGCTCATTCTATTAGCTTGTTTAAACCTGAGGGTTCTGTGTAGTTTGATTCATGAATTGGAACTAAAACAGCACCCTTGCGGAACGAGCTGAAAGAAATGCAGATTTTCTGTACATATTGTTGTTTAATACACATCAATTCTAAGTTGTAGAGGTGATATTTCTGTTATTTGAGTAGCAGTAATAACATTGCTTATCCCCTTTACTCTGTTTGCAATGAATAGATCAAAAGTCACAAAGTAAAGAAAACTTGTTTGACGTTCTACAAAGAATAAGATGTTACAGATGATGCGTACTAATCATACAAACTGTAATCCCTTTATGGGATTTGTTCTCATAAAGCTGAACCAACCAAAGACCTAGAAAGAGAGTCTCAAGAAGTAGATCAACCAGAAAACTGGTTGAAACCTGTCCACATTTAGACAGTGTTTTAGTTTTAGTGCCATTTAATCAAAAAATTACTGTTCTTTACCTAGTAAAGCAAAAGACAAAGCTAGATATTTAGCATGAAGTTTAAAGAAAGATCCTAGCATGTCACATCAACCGCTGACAAATACATGGAGACTTTTCATTCCGAAAACCTTCAAACTTTAGAAGGATTCTGAAATGAAACCTCGGTTTTGAAGTTACACAATCCTGTATATTTTACCTCTAAACTCTAAACTTAGTATCAATAGCTCAAGCTTTATTGTTACATCCACCGTCAGGCGGTAGAATATCCTCACCCTGCATCCTGCTAGAAACCTGTGGATTATCTTGAGCTCTCAGTTTAGCTCCCTGGCTGCTAACCTCACATGCTTGTAAAAGTCTGTCCTCTTCTCTTCTGCTTCGTAGCTGTAAATATATATTTCAGATCTCAATACTTGTTTCTCAGTAGTAGTTGGTAAACAACCCCCTTAGCCACACTGAGCAGGCCCTTCTCTTGTGCTTTTCTGGTAATCTGGCATTCAAGTATTTTTTTAAACAGCATTATAATATGTGTGTTGATTTGTTTGTCCTTGTCTTGCCTTAGAAATCCACACTTTATAGCTTCAAAACCTGTGAACATGTGCCTTGGGCCGTTATTCTCTACAGCTGAGCACTAAATCTCCATCTGCCACCCCCCCCCCCCCCCCAACCATCCCTGGATGCGCATCATTCACAGATGACCGTAACCTTTTATTGTTTTCTTATCTCATTGAATCTGCATCATAATTAGCTGTTGTGCTCAGTTGTATTTTCTCTGACATTTCTCCCAGTGCTGTTTGTGACCTTCAAGCCACCCAGAGCTCATATTTGCATTAACCGGTCACTCGGGCAACATGCTTTATTCATCAGGAAAGACAGCGCTGTCACATTTTCCCCTGTTAATGGAGGATACTTGGATTTGAGTTGAAAACAAAATTATTAAAGCCATTTAATATGCTTCTAATGAATGGCACGCTCACATGGAAACATTATTTTCCTCTTTGCTGCAGTAACATTGTCTGCTGGCAGTGTTAAAATTTTTTTTTCAATTTTTTTAAATCAAAGAAACATCAATAGTTAGATAGCCTTTTACATCAATAATTGCCTTTGCTTGGATAAAATATTCAGTCTCATGTGTGCATGCTAGGCCTGTTGTAATCGGCTGTCAGCTTTCTCTGCTTTCTAGACCTCTGAGGCCAGAATCAGGCCAGCTAAGGGTTAAATACTTCTCCAACACCACCCCCTTGTTGTTCACTGATGTCTCTGTGGTCTCATGGCCATCTTACTTACCGTGCTCTCTGAGGGGAAAAAGGAGGGCGGGAGGGAGGGGAGCACGTATGGAAAGGACACAGAGCAATCATGGTGGAAGATTTTTTTTAATGCAATCTTTCTTACATGAGCTCTTCATGGAGGGGCGTGGTCAATGAAAAGGTTGGCTGCTCCTGAGGGGAAGAAGTTTTTTGGAATGCCAATAGATCTGGCTGGAAGTTTTCTGTTTTGACCCCTGTGCTTTGTACCCCCCTTCTCCTCTGCCCTCCCGTAGCCCGTCCCACCAGATTCCAGGGCCTGGGGCAGAGACTGCTGGTGCTTAGTCCATCAGCAGCTGAAACATGATGCCAAGAGCGTGCTGCGCTGCTCTTTTACAGAACTAAGTCATGCCATGCTGTTTACATCCCCAAAAACACACAACCCGATCTCTTCACATTATGACAGACTTGAAACATCATTAGAATTCAATGTAACCCACTGGTATGTTTGAGTGAGAGTAAGATTGTGTGTTAGCAGTGACCAGCGTTAAAGTTTCTGCCTTTAGTACAGTTCAAAGAAAGAGTTCAGAGATATGTTACAGTACAGGAAAACACTTGCTCTAGATGCATTCATCCTAAAGACCATGAATTCCCTGGTGAATGTAGCCTGAAGGTAACAGAGTCAAGGCTTTTTATTCATCAGATTCAAGGACCAGTGAGCAGCTACCAGAACATAAAGAACTAGTTTGTCTCAGTGGTCGAAATGACAATTATAATCTGTCACATCAGAGCTATAAGGAATTATTTAAAGGGAACATATCATGTTTTTTAACACCTTCCTTTTCACATTGAGATCATTCAGTTGTGGTCTTTATAAAGTGGAAGTGCAATGCTTTGGTCTCAATTCCTTATTATTGTTGCCCCATAGCCCCTCTTTCACCCCTGTTCTGAGGTGCACCTGAGAGCAATTCATTTTGCTGCGGTCTCTTTAAATGGAAAAGAGGCGCTTCACATCCCGCCTCCTTCCAGTTCGCAGAGAGTAGTTTCTGCATCCTTCAGCTTGGACTACAAAATTGCGGCAAAAAACAATAAAAATGGATTTGTGAAATTGATAAGTCAGAAGTGCAGCAAACACTGTGATGCAATTGTTCAAAAAATATAATAGAGAAAAGAGAAAACTGAACGGCTTGAAAAATATGACATCTAAAGAATATAAAGATATCTACGCAGCAACTGGACAGACTACATTCAAAATGTCTGCACTCATAGAGACTCCAAGTACACAACAAAATGTATTTAAGGGCTAAAAAGGTGGATTTTGCATATGTTCCCCTGTAGCACAGCTTTGCTGACCTCACAGAAAATATTAGGATGAGTGATAAAGATTACGGTTGGGGGTCATGATTTTTATCAAGATTTTAGCACAATTTAAAGTAAATCATAACTTTAAGAGAAAAACTCATACCCAAGCATTAACAATAAACATCTCTCAATTTATTTGAATGGGATTTTTTGTGTCAAACATAACTAAAATGTATTTCATATGTTTACAAATTTGAGACTTGGTGTACAATGCAATCAATTTTAAACAGTTTTGACTCCAAACATGTCTTTTAACAGGCAAACGGCAGCATTACTCAGGTTAAGTACCCTGTGGCTCAGTAGTGCCAACAAGTGAAGGCAATAGTCCCACCACAGCCAGACAAACTTGTTATATAATTTTATTTAACATGATCAATTTTAAATTCCGAGTACTTGTCTTGTTAATTTTGGATTCCTTTATTCCTTCATGTTAATTTTTTGTGTCGTTGAGGCAACAGTGGCGTACTTACGGAACAAACTATCCGTCAAATTGCATTGTTTTGGTTTATGGAGTCTGAAAAAGAACAGTCGTCTAATATTTAAGTTTTAAACATCATCACTGTCCAGACAGTGTTAAGGTATCCGCAGCCTTTAAATTAGCTCCTGTTTACGTTACTTTGCTTTAATGCTCATCTGTAGTCATGCTATACAATAAGTTAAAATAACTGTGCCTTGTCTATGGGAATTATTGAATATGACTCTTTCTTTTGAAATGTAATTAAACTCGGTGTCAGCTAGGCCTTTTTATTAGATATTAAAGCTAGTGGGCAGCATTGTAATTGAAAAGGAGTGCTTGTACACAATATTTTGTAGATATACCAAATAAAGTGTCACACATTCAGGCTTTGCATATCAATGATGTATTTGTGCAGAAGGATGGATTCTTAATTTCCCCTATAACCTACATCTTGTGTACAATTTTAGTGACTGAGTTAGCAAGGCTTTTCATGTCAATTCTTAACATCTGGTTCTGTGTGTACCTGTGTCTTCAGGTGTGGTGTGTGGAGCTGAGCTCTCCTTCAAGCTGGAGCCCAGAGACATCATTGCTGTTCAGGAGCAGCCGCTCATGCTCCACTGCCAGGTGGATGGCATCCCACCCATCAGCACTCAGTGGAGGCACAACGGCCTGCTCTTAACTCAGGACCGACATCACACCACCTTCATCAATGGATCGCTTCTGATCGCCCACTTCCAAAAGACCAAGTCCGACGGCTCATCGGATGAAGGCGACTACGAGTGCATGGCTCAGAACTCTTTTGGGCGTGTGGTGAGCCGTAAAGCCCGCATTCAGGCAGCCAGTAAGTTCCTTAATTAATATACTAGGATATTTGTGTGTTTTATGTTGGCTTATTTGCTTCATGTTGAGGTTTTTGTGGCAACAAGCTGAGTGCCTGTTGTAATTTTCTGTTTATTCTGATGCAGACCTTTTATTAAATTTGCATCGTTTTTCTGTATCATGTGTGTGGGCCAGTATCGGGATTACAAATTGAGATCAAAGCTGATTTCTCAAAATGTATTCAGTTGTGATCTGCAAATTTGAAGATTGCAATTAAAACATTGCCTGAAGTACTGTCCCTTTTTAGAACACCAATTGACAGAGTACTGCTGTGCATGTAAATGTGTTTAATATGTCAAGCTGTGTAACCATTTAAATGTTTCGATATAAGTCGTTAGGTTTAATGAACTTTCTGATGGTCGCCTTAAGTGCCCCTCAGAAATTTAAGTCTCTGACTGCAGCATTGACAAGAACTCGTGCTGAGCCACTCCTGGCTACATTGTAATAGTGCAATAAGCTTTGGGCAACTTAGCAACCCGTTCACTGGTATAGGCACAAAGATGCATTTTCTCCAACCTGACAACCAAACTCTTTATTAGAAAATAATCAAGACTCTCATTAAGTTCCAAGCTTTTGTTGCCATGGTTCATCTTTACCTCATTTCTATCAGATCATTGTAAGCCAAGTCTGCCTGGTTTGTCTACCATGCCACAGCATGAAGTTCTCATCCCGCTTGAAATCAAAGGCTTCAGGGAAGCACAATCCACAGCAGCTTAAAGCGATAATGCACTCTTCCATACTGTGCCAAGTTAATGCTGCATTCTCCAAAACACAGATGGATAAAGGCTCAAAGAAGCCTGTTGATTTCTAGCTTATGTGTAGACAGAATACTGCTGTGCCACTGTGGCCAATATAGCTTTTCAGCTCTGTGGGGTGTGGAGGTTAGCATGGATGCCACTGACAGAAAGGGAAAAGTCACTTTAGCACAATAGTTGTTCCTACCAAGCAACATGTCACTTATAAGGCATGAATCCTTGACATCTTTTCATAACAGAAAAATACATACATAGAAATTAGGCAACATAAATCAGTCAAAACGTTTGTAGAGAAAAAATGCTTTGTGTGTCAGTAATTTACAGATAATGATTTTGTTTATTTACAGGGAACTTTGTTTATTTACAGGGAACCTATTATGCTTCCATTTAAACAAGTCAGGATAGGTATATGGGCAATGCAAACATGTTCACCGTTTTTTTTGCACAAATTCAGTCTTAGATAATGATATTTCCCCACCTAAGCTCAGCAGTTACTGAACTCCTTTCAGAATGAACTGTTTTAGGGCTCTGTCACTTTTATTTAAATAAACTGTAGCTGGCCACGCCCCCCCCAACTCAATGTTTACACTCGCACTGTCTTTGGCAACGTGGCTGGGACATTGACTAATGAAAGGAAGCCGTGCAGCTCTGTCCTCCGTGACAGCCAACAACAAAACGTGTCGTTTCCAGCAGCCATTGTACAGCGCATACAGCAGTAAAACCAGCTGATCACTCGTGCTCCTCTTCTAACAATCTTCTAACGATGAAGTGGGTGGAGCTCCACCTGGGTTGCTAGGCAAGGGGCGTTGCCTGCTTATTGTGACTTAATAATCGGGAGGTTTTTGAAACGGCACATTTTCCAGATGCAAACAAAACATTTACTTATTGCCAAATAATACTGGATGTTTTTTTTTTAGTGCTTGGACTGTTTCTAGAAGCAGTGGAGTACAAAAACATGCAAAAAGTGAATTTTGCATAATCCCTTTAAACACTTTAAAGGGTCCCCTTTAAAGTGTTAGCCACATTACATAGCCCTTCTTAAGTTGCACACAAAAAATCTCAAATTGATTTATCATATATTGCAACAACATGTTCTCACACTGAAATATTTAGAAAAATCTAAGCTTTAATTTGAGTGTATTGATTTAGTGGTGGACAAATCTCAATTCATCTCTAAAAATAACTATTTTGCACAATTCTTGGTGCAACTGAAATTCCTTTAAATAAATGTAAATTTGCTATTTCTTTTGTTTTTGTTTATAGATTTGTTAAACTTATAGTTTATAGTTTTGTCGGGGGTAATAACATCTCCAAAGATATATTGAACTTCAGCTAAAAGTGGCACACTTGGGTCAACAAGTATTCTCAAAAATTGGGATATTCTTGTGGGTAAAATGGCAGAAGAGAAGCCTTTTCTTTCCTACCATCACAACTACTGGGACACTTAACTAGAACCATGTGCTTTGGTTGGCTGTGTCTCAGGCCCTGTGCACATGTGATTTTTATTTTTTTTTACTAAAGTTTTGTTGTTTCTTCTGTCTGTTTATACAACAATGGTGCACCTTTTCTCTGAAAATGGCATGGTTTGAAAATGGTTTCCAGAAAGTTACCTTTTGAAAACATCTTGGTCCCCGCTGGAAAAATGGAATATGTCTGTATGGGCAGGGAGTGTTTGTAAGCATGCGAATGTTGTGGATTTTCAAAGCACATACTGCTTGCTAGTGGCATGGCAGGGAAGTTACACCATTTTAACATCTAGTTTTGCATGCATGGAGATCGTACTTAGATTGTTGTCATGTAGATTATGGAGGACCACAGAAAGGTTAACAGAAATTGAACAACAATCTGGTTTTCAATGGCTTGTTTTCATACTTTCAGAGCCTGAGATTAATCATCTCTGCAACAAATAGTCCAGATTGGTTTTATGATAAACAAAGAATGAATACATGGAATAGCACCTCATTCCCAGTATGAAGTTTAGTGGAAGATCTGTAATGTTGTGGGCTTCGTTCCTTTCGTTTAAATCTTTGTCTGTCAGTAATGTGAAAAGGGTCACTTTTGGGTCCTTCAGGAGGACATTAATCCAAAAACATTTTGCCATATCAGTACAGACATGTGAGATGCAAAATTCACCTTCTTCTTGGCTATCACATTTCTAAACCGAAATGCTTTACAAAACCTGAAAGGTAAACAGTTGCGAAGAGATGGAAGACTAGAGAGATTGCACAAACAGGAAAGATCACTCTCTCTGGATGCTCCAACCTAATGAAATGTTTAAAGAGACAACCAAGAGCTGTTTTATAGGCAAATTTACAGTAGTCTAGCCAATAGTAGTGGCACTAGTAATTTTGTTAAAAACTACCATTTTGAGATGTTGATTAAGATAAGATAAGATAAGATAGGCTTTATTGATCTCACAATGGAGAAATTCACTTGCCACATCGGTTCATACAAGAAGGTGCAGAGTAGGAAAGGTGCATTCAGTTATATACAGTGAATCTTAATATATACAATGGATCAAAAAGGATACAAAAAAAAAAATACAAAAGAAATAGGGATGGGCATATGCTGTCTTATTTACATACATAGTGATCTATATGTATATAAACATATATACAAACTCATATATATATATATATATATATATATATATATATATATATATATATATATATATATATATATATATATATACACCTATACGCCTACATACATACGTACCTGCACGTATATATGTGCATATACATTCGTGTATACATTTGTACATACATACATGTGTACTGACATATGTTCAGGTGGTGATAGCAGCACTACATCAGGATTATTGCACGGGTTGTGGCCCAGTGTATTAATTAGATTATTTCACATTAGTCATTGCACATTAGTTATTGCAGTTGTGGTTACAGTTACAGTGCAGCATTGTAAAGTCTGGTAGCAGCAGGAATGAATGACCTGCGGTAGCGCTCCTTTATACAAATTTAGTCAAATTAACAATTGGAATTTTCAAATGTTTCTTCACTGTGAGATAAAACAAGGTTAATAAAGTCTTTTGCTTACTTTTACCTGGGGTACTCAACTGTGTTGTTCATTGTATATGGTAGAACCTGAGGAATCATAGCCTTTTCAAGGCTACAAACATCAAAGTGGCTTTCAGGTGCTCTCAGTGTACACGTTGATTAAGAATATATGTGTATGTTCTTTTCTTTAAAATAAACATAGGCTAAATAGGCAAGGCCAGGTTATTTGTATGGTACATTTCAGCAACAAGACTATTCAAAGTGCTTTACATGGTAAAAATATAAGAATAAAACAAAAAAGAGATGATAAAGTGCAGGTTTTCCAATGCAGTCACGCAGTGACATTAATGTGCTCTGCTAGTGATTGAATTTTATTTCAGGGGCTCTAAATGGTGTAATAATCAGACTTGATTTTAAGGTCTTGTAATTTAATGTCAATTTGCTGCTTTGGTTTAATCTTTAAAGGTAATATTAAAGAAAAAAAAAGTTTTCATAATTAAAGGGTTCAGAGCTGTTAATTAAGAGCTCTATAGAGCAATTCTTTCTCAATGAAAAAAAAATTAACATCTCAGGTTTATTACATTTATGGTTGATTTCCTCTGTTACAGCTTGGCATTTCTACGCAGAAGAATTTTTTTTTGTCTTCGACTCGTGTTGATTAGGATAAGTGGAGGATTTGTGGAAGTCACATTCTGACCCCTGACCTCTGATATTTCAGACTGTAATACACTCTCTTTAGGCCATGCATAGAATGACTAAATTGCTCTGTTATGCATCGATTAAGAGTTCAACCAAGAATCCATCAATTAGACTTTTCTTTTACTTAACCTCTGATTTTATATCCATCATTGCCCAATAATTCACTCTGTGTATCAGATTTATGATGCTCTAGAAGCCCCTTTTAGTTGTCATAGCTGGCTCTGGATTCTCTCTGGATAAGAATTACAAAGACCTTTCCTGATAAGCAGAGATAAAAACTTTGTTTCTGAGTTTTTCCAAATTGCCTTTTTCCATCGACTCTTTGCTTAAATAAATTCTATATTTTCTCATCACTCAGTTCTCACCTGCCCATCTCTCCCTGTGTTTTAAACATGTTCCTGTTCTGTTTTTCTGTGTCCCGAGTTGATGGTGCTTGGATTTATTGGGCTGTTTGCAGGTCCTTATTATAGAGTATTCTATGAACTTCATGTTGAACATGAACTATACATTCTTTGTTATTAATTTTTTTAATTGTAAAAAACTGATATTTTTGACAAGTGTTTTTTCCTCCAAGACAAGTGTTCTTTAATGCTGGTGGTCTTGTGTTTTGAGGGCTATTTACTGTGCTTTATATTCTCCCAGAACAAAGCTTTGACTTGTATCTCTGTGATGCGGTGCTTGCCGCTATTTACTAAAGCCTTTTTATAGCCCACCCAGTGGATAAAGCCTCCACCCGACCCTTCACACCATCACCCTCCTAAAATTTCACTTTTCATTTGCTTGACAACCGTTTGTGGAGATTCGCTGTTGGTGGCTGGTGTTGGACAGACTCCCTGCTGTCCATATAAATCAGCAGTCGGTCTCAGAAACCCTTTTTTCCCCCGCCTAAAGGTTATCTCTTTAATGGTGGTTTCTTCGTGCCGTGTCTCCCCCTCACTTCCTCTAGGACTTCCTCATTAGCTTAGGTTCAGGAAGCTCTTTATCGTTCATATGACTGATTAGCCCACTACAGTAGACCCTCCTGCTGCCAAACCCCCTCCCCCCCCCCACAGCAAAAACTATGTCACCAGGCAACACACTATGACAGTTTACTGGATGTCTTATTTATTTTGGAGATTTTAGAGAACACTATTATTGAAATAAGTGATCAATGAGTTGGTTGGTATATGTTGGTTAAGTGCCCTTAAGATTTTATCTCTAAATGATGGTGTTTTTAGGCCTGTTAGGAATCAAAGATGTCACATCTGATTTCTTAGAGCTCTGTGGATGGTTTATCATGTGCAGGCAGTGAAAGTGATTTGTGTGGCACTGATGCCAGATTACATGACAGGGCTTGTTTTGTGGTGAGCTCTATATCTCACTCTGACCGCTTTCGCAGCCCCAAAGATCACTGCAGCAACATCCCTGCCATCTTCTTGTAGCTATCTTTGTCTCCCCGCCTGCCAAAGTCCACCTGAATCCAATATCCCTCCATCCCTCCTTTTCCACCCCCTTTGCTCACAAAGAAGCAAATTGTCTCCCTTGTTATATTGATTAGCCAAATATAGTACTGACATTTGACAATGGATATTTGCTTGAACGAGATTTACTTTTCCTCTTTATTCTTGTATGACTGTGATTATGCATATTTAATTTAATTTCCCTTTGGGATTAATAAAATATTTTTTAATTGAATTGACTGCAGCCATACGACTATTTATTATCATTTATTTGGGCCGGAGTCTTCCTATTTTTGCTATAGAGCTAAAAACACAGTCATCACTCCATTTTTCTTTTCCATTCCTCTCATTGGTATTCCTGTCATGTAAACATCCCATGGAACACCCCATCATGGAGCAGGTATGCAAGCTGATGTTGACTCACAATGGTCCGCCATGATGTGTACAGCGCTCCATCTGTCTACCCATGACTCAGATGGATTCAAGAACAAAGGGTCTTTCTTTTTAAACCTTTTTTGTTGTTGTTCTGTACCGAGGAGGCAGGCTGAGAATGGCAGCTTTGACCTCTATAGTTTGATAGTTAGAGGTGTAAGGATACATTTATTTGTACCATGCTGGAAAGAAGTCACAGTGATGTTGTCACAACTGAGTGCCAGTCTGCACAATTTCATATTTTGTAAATTTTTCTGAAGATCCATGGTAGAAAAGTAATAGATGAAGGTGCTATTCACAGCAGTCCACACCAAGCTAATGCATGAATGTCTGGTAACTATGACACGCAGAGTTTTGATCAAGCCAACTGTTTTTTGAACCATTACTTTGTTATATAATGGATTGCAGGAATGCAATCGTAGGTAAAGGGAGACTTGGTGAAAATATGGCAGTGATATGGTCATATGTTCACTTGTAGTATTATGTTTTTATATCTATTTTTCATCCTTGATAGCCGGCATCAGTTCTGCTTGTGCTACTTTGCAACTTGTTTAAATTGAAAATGCATCTATGAAGAACCAGACACTATATAACACCACTAGCTTCTACCACCAAGTGTTTATTCAGTTTCACACCAGGTGAGGGACTGGCCAACTTATCAGGAGGTCTCCATGACTCTCACCCACTGTACACTGGAGATAAGCACCAGACCCAAACCACCCGCAACCATGCAAGGACCGAGCAGGAAAAGAAACTGGTTGCTTGGATTCATGAGCGCCTGACTATGTTGTTAAATGGGAGGGAATTTTTGAAAATAAATAAATGCTGCATCAATTCATCGCTGTAAGCTGTTTAAGTGAAGAGATCACATTGAAATGAAAGACAAAGTGACTTTTATGCAGTGAGTCGGACCAAATCAGCTCAGAGATGAAGGAGCATGGGGCCAAAATTTAGCAGTTATTTCTAATACTGATGTTTTTTTTTTGTTGCTAGTAGAACTTTTGTGAAACTGCTTGACTGCAGGGAGCAATAAGATTAGATTAGAAATATGAATATGCTTTCCTCTCCATGTCCCAGTGAGGAAATGGCTGAGCAGAATGACAAAGCTTGCACTATACACATCTATGTATGATTGATGAATTGATGGATTTAATTTCTATCTCGTCCGTAATAGAGGCTTTTCCGTTCTGTACTGCTCTTTGTTCTGCATACAAGTCTCCTTCATATGAGGGAGTTTCTACTTTGTTGTCTTGTTCTCAAGTGATAGTGGGATGGAGTGTGGCAAGGATAGAACAGATTAGCCATTTGTAGTAGTGCAGACTACGCTACGGTCTGTTTTAACGAAGGAATAGCTGAGCCGGATGACAAAGCTCTCAACATAATGTATGCATGTTCCAATCCTCACCTATGGCAGTGAGATCGATCTTGACTAAAATAACACGGCCCCAGATTCCAGCTGTTGAAATGGACTCAGACTTAGACTTACATTGTTGTGTGCAGCTAGCTACCTTAGAGTTCCACGTTTTTGCTGCTATACCGTACCAATGCTGAACCATGTCCCATAATCTTAGTTACACACCAAAGAGTGATTTAGTTATTTAATTGCATCCCTGATGATAAGAGCTCATTTTTGGCCTGTGCTGAAAAGTTTAGAACAACGTTGAGCCTTCCACTTCCTGAAAGGATGAATTTGGTCCTCTGAGGGTTATTTCATTGTCAAGAAGTGGAGTAAACTGCCGCTCTGAAAACCCTTCATGACAGTTCTTGATATTTTCATTGACGAATGCTCAAAGTTGTCTAACGCTCCTGTGGGAAAGGAGCCCTGTGAATCTCAATTATTCTCGAGGATGACACATCATTGACCTCGGAGCGGTGGAAAATCACAGAGGGATCCCAGACTGCAGTCTTATTGTCTTAGACTGCCGTGTGTCTTCATGTCGCAGAGTAGAAAAGGAGCCAATTCAAAACAGGGATTCAGAGAGATTTTCTAAGCAATTTACAATTTAAGTCACTTTGTTTAGCTAATTGCTAATCAAATATTAATGATAAACATTCATTACTAATTATGTCTCATTAGAGAAGTGATAATCCTGTAGGGAAACCAAAAAAAGTGCACTGGCCTGTTTCAGTGATTTGCATGAATTCCACTCAATTTATTTCCTAAGATTTATCAGTAAGTGCAACAAAAAAGAAGCACACTGGTTGCTCATTTCCATAAAGCACGCTAACAAAACTTCATCAACGCAGAGAAGAAAAGTATTTCAATACTCTGTTACCTGCGTAACAACGTGATGGTTGACCTGCAGTGTGGAGCAGAGTGGGTACCCTTAAGCGCTAAATATATCTCCTCATGTAAATAGTATCAAGTCGTGAATAAAGCTGCTGAAGAGGCAGATGGAAACAGATGGTTGATCTAAACATTTAACTAAAAAAAAAAGACATCAATGCACTTATTTATTGAGGCATTTGTTAATTGCTGAGTGTTTTTCATGTAATATGTGTATTACCTGGACTGTAAATCTATCTATCTATCTATCTATCTATCTATCTATCTATCTATCTATCTATCTATCTATCTATCTATCTATCTATCTATCTATCTATCTATATATATATATATATATATGGAAACAAATATATATATACATGGCTCTATCTATATATACAGACAGACAGACAGACAGACAGACATACAGATAGATAGATAGATAGATAGATAGATAGATAGATAGATAGATAGATAGATAGATAGATAGATATTTTAAGCAAATGTCTTGTTTTTTGTTGCATTGACTTGCTATATCATAGCAAGACAAACTAGATGAAAACTACATGCAAATCATATCTTGAGCTGTTAAAAAAAAACAATACTGGCCCTCTGCTAATTTGGCATTCAGTTTTTTTGCTCTTGTCTGACTCCTTCCGCTGCTTGTGTGGAATCTGTTGTTAAGGTCTCTGTTGGTCTCCAGACCACCCTAGCAATCCTCAAACAAACAAATGAATAGGGGGCCAAAAATTCCTTCTGCCTCCTTTTAGGGCTTAAGGGAGGAATTCCAGAGTAATAGAGGTGAGAGGTGAAAGGAGACGGAGCAGAGTCCGGACCAAAGGTTAGCTGAGGCAGACTAGAGTCTGAATGTGGTATTTCACTTTGCCCTGCTGTCATTAATATTGCATAGTCAGGTTTGAACCAACAGGCTGTGCTAATATAAAGTTTTGGCTCAAGTAAAACAAACCAAAATCAGTTTCATTATTAGGCGTTTCTACTGAGAAAAACAAGTATTACTTGTGGTCTTTTGTCCTTGCAGTGCATGTTGGTGTTCTTGTGACTGCAGGCTTGACTGGGCTGGCTCTTACTTCTGCCCCATCACCGCGCTTCACTACACTTAACAGAGCCTTTATGGCCAGACTGTGCAGTTAAAACACTTTACAGGGTTTGAGGCGTCCACCAATAAAAAACCCAAAACTCCCTCTTCCTGTCCTCTTGTTGGTGTAAAGTTTGTTTTGCATGTGTGAAAACGTGAACTAAGGGCAGAGAGGTGAAGCCATTGGTGGATGTTTTCCCTAACACAATAACATGCACACAAACACGCACACTGCAGGTTCTCCCAGTACAGTTTTCCACATTGTTGAAACGGGGATCAGGAAATCTTTCTGCCAATGAGCAGAAGAGACTGAGACAAAAGGCCATGCAGTGATGGGCAGGCAGCAGCTTTGGTCCTCCGCCATCTCTCCCCCACTCAGCTGCATGCGTGTTTGTGTGTTTTGGGGGTACCTCTTGCCTCTGAGCGATTCTCATTGTGCAGCTTTGGGTGGTGAAGTGGCTGGGAACAGGCAGGGGCTGCATGTTCAGCCTGTGGTTGTTCCGCTTTGTGGCAGTAGCCTCAGGGTTTGTTGTCCTGGCTGACTCAGCTAGCAGCGGCTGAGGCCCCTTTTGTCACTGCTGACTCTGGGTGGGTGTGTTGCACCCCGGCTCCCACATGCCCAAGGCCCACTCCCCCACCCCTGTTTCACCAATGACTTGAAATGCATAGGTCAGAGGTCCCACCATCATCACCACCACCACCCCCCGTGCACTAGAAGGGTGGGGTGATCTGGGAAACTTTGACCTTTTTGTGTGCACTAGTGCAGAATAGCCCGCTTCTTTTACATCTAACATTATGCTACCCCTCCTCCAAAGCTGCACCTCCTCCTCTATCCCCAGTGGAGACCCACTCCCCCTGTCTGTGGGCCCCAGGGCAGTGGCAGTGACCTTGGCTTTGGCTGTGAAACAAAGTGGCCCAAACCCGCTGCTGCATCACAGCTCCAGTCCCTACATTTCTTAAACAAGCAACACCGATATGTATTGAAAGCTACGAGAGCGACGTAAGCACGCTGTAACTCTGAAGGTGCATGCACTTGCTTGAGGATTAGCTGTTCCTCCACAAAGCCAAACTATTTTACCTTTCCAGTCACGCTTTATGAGTGCCAGAAATGTAAGGCAATAATTCTTCTTCTTTTCCACAATTAGAGTGATTATGTTCTGCAGGAAAGCAGTGCCGTGACCCACGATGACAGGGATTAGTGACTGCACACGTCATCTCTTTAGTCCCGCTCTAACTGCAAACATAAAACTTACCATCTTTGCACAAGCAACAACATCTAAAACTTTACAGTTTTTATTAGCACAGTTTTTGGTGCATTTTTATTAAAGTGTTTGCGGTAGATAATAATTATGTTTCCCTATGTGTAAATGGTTAATGACTTCATGGTCTGAGGGATCTGTTGTAGGAACATAAACCCCCTGAAATCCAAAGTCTATACTCTCCTAATTTTTTCCTCTATAGTTGTCACAAAGACCCTGAAGTGTTTGGGGTCAAAAGCCTGTCAGGCTGCTGCATGTATGGAGCCGGTCACTGGGGATAAAATAAATTCCACAGGAACCAATTAGAGGAGGCTACTGCTGCATGGCGCAGGATGAAAGATATTGGGGATGGCCAGTTTCTCCATGACAACCTGTATGCTCTCTGTAACTCTGCTACTCAAAGGCAGGAAGGAAAAAAAAATATGGAGCCCAAGAGGCCTGAATTTCAATCTACTTTGTTGTATTTCCTGTTTTATAATTTATATACTAGAGAAAAAGTATGTTTTACCTCTTTGAAAATCACATGAAAATCCATTGGGAATGTTGTTTGGGCAATATACGTCAGTTTGAACCTTATTGAATCATAATGCGAAATCTTTTCATTGTAACTTGGTGTAAATGTTATTTTGCAAAATGTAAATATGTGGCATAATGGCAAAAAGGTGTAGGCAGCTCTGTTTCACATAAGCACATAAACACATGTCAAACAGGTTAATCAAGAGCAGCGCTATATCAAATCAGTGTATGCAGCATTGCAAAAGACTGCTCAAATGCACTTCCAGTGCCTTGCATGCAGAGTCTTCATGCCAGTAATATATTTGGCCTGTTGGATGAGCTTTCACATTCAATTCTTTAGCGACTGTGATGTTAAAGCTCACAAAGAGTGATGGGATATTGTGAGACAGAATAAGAAAGGAGAGGAAAATTTTGGTTTGTCGCAATATTCAGCAATAATATCTAAATTACATGGTTTCCTGAGAACCCAGCCAATATAGAGCAAATTGAAAATAGCAAACAAAGCTATAAACTACATCAGCAACAATCAGGAATGAAATGAACTGCACAGAAAGATAGGATGTAAGATAAAAAGGGAGCATATGTTGCCGTCTCAAGTGATTTCTAGGTCCCTCCAGCACTTGAGCATGGACCTTGAGCCACGGAGGAGCATTCCATTTCAATGCTGCGCCATGACCTCCTCACCCCGACAGCTTTGCTTTCAGGGTCACCGTTCGACAAGAAGAGGGATGCAAAGAGTGGATGTACTCTCTTAGCTCCAAGGAGTCTGCCTCTGCCGTGAGAAAATGCCAGAATGTTGCTCTCCAGACCCCGGAGTTGTAATTCATCTCCGTACCCGTGTGTGCATCATCAACACTTAAGATCACATGAAATCCATGACAGGGACATGTGCTCAGTGGCGTAGGCTGACCGACTGCAGGTACAAAAAGCAGCTGCACATTGCGTGCTCAGTCTGCACGTGAACACGTGACCGAGATCTTCATATCTCCGTGAAATCCTAAATAAAACTAAAACGTTTAATTCCATCCACAACTGAGGAGCCATCTCAGGCTCCATCTACAGACATGCTTCAAATAGCTCAATTTCAGTGAGCGTCAAAGGATGAGACGTTTATTTTTCTCCATTGCAGGTCGGGAAATTTGTATCACCTTTCCAGCTGGCGTCTTTAATCATTCTTATGAATCGGTCCCTGCTATTTTTCCTTTACAGAAGTGGTTTTATGTCACACGTTAGCGAGTCGTAAGGTGGGCCGCTTCATTGCCGTGGCGTGAAAAGATGAAACATGACGCTTGTGGCATAATAGCTCGTCCATTTTCCAGCACGGACATTATTTGTGAGGGGGAAGACAGCTTTAGAGGGTTAGCTGGCGGATGCTGGGTTGGACAAGCCAGTAATATGTGCTCATGTTTGACAGCCTGTGGTAGCACCCCTCCCATCCACTGCGGGGGGAACAGATTTGATTAACCTGAAGACTAGGGAGCCGGAGCCACAGGTTATGTTTCCATATCAGTGGGCATCACTTTACATCCCATGCAACCTTTATCATACCACATTACAGATACATAAGCATACCATTGCGAGTGGCTGTTTTCACATGTTTTTAACACAAAAATCATGAAATTAAAGAAAAAATGTATTTGCCAGTGCACTCTAAATTCATGATTTTGTTTGACTTTCTCTGTCTCTGCTGAAGGAAAACATTCGCACAGCATGTTGCTGCCACCACCATGTTGCACAGTGTGGGATGCGTGTTCCGGGTGGTGTTCAGTGTTTTGTATGTAGGCCAAAAAGTGCAGATTTGGTACAATGTGACCAGTGCACCTTCTTTCACATCTTTGTTGGATCCCCTTCATGGCTCGTGGCAAACTGGATGTTTCATTGTGTTCCTTTAACAAAGGCTTTCTTCTTTCTACTCTTCTTAAAGCCAAGATTTGTGGATTACACAATCAACTGTTTTAGTGTCAACATATCCCTCCAGCTGAGCTGTGGAACTCTACGGCTCCTCCAGAGTTACCATTGGCCTCTTGGCCACTTCTATAGTCAATATTGCCTGTTAAGGTTGTTGTTTCATAAACTAACCCTGCTTTAAACTACTTTAGCTTTATCCTGGCCATTCTAGTCTCCTCCTCATTCTTCATGTTTTTTGTTAGATGTTGTTATCTATGAAACCTCTACAAGAAAACTTGTATTCACACTAAGCTTAATCTATATGCAAGTGAACTTGATTTACTAATTGTGTAATAACTGAAGCAGTTGGTTGCAGTGGATTTTTTGGGGGGGGGGGTATATCAGATTAAAGGGGTCTGAATGCAAATGCACACCACACCTTTTGATTTTAGCTTGGAAACAAATATTGAAAACCATTAATAATTTTCTTCCCCTTCACAGCTATGCAATGCTTTCTGTTGGATCTTCACATAATATCCATATAAAATACAGAAAAGTGGCTTTCTAAAAGGTCTGTACTTTGCAAGGCAGTGCAAAATATCAGTGAATAAAAATAACTTGTGAAACAAGTATGTTTTCTCCCTCCATTGATCACCTTTATTTCAACATTTAAAATAACAATGTTATTTTGGAGTATTTGTATATGTTCTTGGGTTTTAGCCCTGGATTTGTCGCTACAACAGGCAGAAATGTCTGAGTTTATGCAAATCCTGGGCTTTTCTTTGTTTACTCAGACCCTGAAAAATGAATTTCATTATCTGATGGAACAAATATGTTCGTAAACATATCAGTTGAGTCTTTGTTTGCACACGATATAGGTAGCAGGAAAGACAAAGGGCTATCATTTCTCACCCGATGTCTGGTAACACTGAGTGGTAATGACAGGGCCTGCTCCTGCCTCTCCTCTCCCTCCTGCCTATTGGCCTCAGTTGTGGGCATATTTTTCCCGGTGATTCGGTGAGACCACAGCTGCGTGCAGTGGGAGTGGCTTGAGAGTCATACGTGTGCGTGGACAAAAAAAAAGATAGGGAGGCTACTGATTGCGTATTACAATGAATTCGCCAGGATTACCGGGTTTGGAGGCAGGCTGGGGGTTGGGTGATCCCCAGCGACCGCAGTCGGCTGGCAATCTCAGTGGAGTCAAAGAGGGAGGGGGAAAAAAAGATAACAAAAACGTAAGAAATGGAGGGGAAACTGGGAATTTCTAGCTGCTGCGATAAGAGGATGTGCTGGTGACAATATCCTCACATCACAAAATGAGCTGGTGGCAATTTGCCATACATTAAGGGCAGCTGTTCTCATGGTTATTATGTTAAACACTGCATGTTGCACACTGCAGCTTCCCTGAAATTGTTTTGTGTATTTCACTGCATTCCCTGTTCCCTCCATACATTTTATTTCAATCCTCTCTGCATGTTTTTCATGTTTTGTTTTCAGTTAATTTGTGCCTGATAATATTTTTACCCTATTAGTTATAATGGCCACAATTCGTTTATAAATGCATTTCGCCAAATAATTGAGCTAATGCTTACTAAATTCCAGACAAAATCCTCCTTTACCTTTGTAGTCTCCCCTGTCTTCCACACAATCAGCAGGTCCTCCTTCGCTGTGTCATGCGATTGTGCCCCCCCCCCCTTCCCATTACCCCTCAAACACATCTCTGTTTGCCACACACGTGATGGCACCATGTTGGTCGAGATTGTGATTAATGGCCACAGTTCAGCCTGAAAAATTCCCGTGAGTGGGTGTCAGTTGGCTTACGCACAGAAGAAACTCATTACTGCTGTCGGCTGGGATGATGGCGCTGGGACGGCTGTGAGGTACTCAACGTGTGTGTGTGTGTGTCTGTGTGTGTGTGAGTGTGTGTGTGTGTGTGTGTGTGTGTGTGTGTGTGCGTGTATGGGTACCAGAGAGAAAGGCAGAAATTTCTGTGCATGTCACTAAGTGCAAGCGGGACCGTCCACCCTTTCTATACATAGGCTATCATGTGTGAATAAGAGTTTCTGTAAAAGTGAGTGTGTGTCACAGGTCCGCTGTCCAAGTAACAAGGATAATGTCTCAGACATGACTGAACCACTCTCTTTCCGTGGCCTGTGCACACAAATGTTCAACTCAGAGGTCCTTAATGGATAACCTCTGCACACTGTATTGCTCAGTCACTGCTGTCATTCTCCTCTGCCATATTTTCGTGTTAGTTTTGTCATTTATAATCATATGCTATTGCATTGATCAAAAGAGCAGCAGATATTTTTGTAAACTGATAATCCATCACTGAAAGAGGGGAAAAAAAAAGAATAAAAGAAAGAGGGATAGAATCAGCGACTCTAGAATCTCAGACTTTGGACTGAACATCACGCCAATCCAGAGACCACACCTTTTTATGGCATGCTCTGATAGGGTTGAAAAATGAGGTAAGGTTTTGATTTACATGTTGATCGGGACTTTTTTAGATGGAAAAGGGACTCTTTTTGCTGAAAATGTTTTAATGTTGGGGGCCTGAAGATGAGGAGTATTCTAGTTAGCATTTGTGTTTTATGGGTTTATTAAAGAATAGACCATTCAATAAAGTAATTAAAACGGGATGAAGTTCTGCTCATTAAATGCATTTTTATTGCATTTGTTGCATTGTGTCCCTATAACACACTCTAAAAAAAGAATGCAGCCCCAGCTTAAATTAATTCCTTGAATTGGTAACAAGTAATTGAATTAAATTTACTCAACTTAATTTATTTACGATGGTTTGACTTGACAATTTATAAACTAAAGGAATTAAGTTGGACCAACTTAATTAAATTACTTGTTACCAATTGAAGCCATTCATTTAAGTTGGAGCTGCATTACAGAACAAAATGTTTACATTTGAATATAATAGTTTTTTCCATATCAGCTCCAATGTCCGGTTAATTCCCAGAAATTTGCACAACTCATTGGAAAGTTCCCAATTTAAAATATTTACAAGATTTCCCATTTTAACTTCTAGAATCAAACCAGATGTTTTCGACTCTGCCTTCCAGGAAAGACCTGAGCGCTGCTGAAACACTGATCATTAATAATTTGAACATTCAAAGCAAGGAGCTTAGTTTATGACACAGGACAGTAAGGGTCTTTTTGCTCACAATTTGTTGAAACTCCAAATACATTTTTTTTTAAAAGCCCAGTTATCAACAAGTCGTATCAAAACATGGCAGAGTGAGGTTTGTGTTTAACCAAGGACATGTTGTAGCCATATTGGCTGAGTGAGATACATTTTAAGATAGAAATGATAAAGCAACACATGCTCCAAGTGAAGTGCTATTAGAATGTTGTAGCAGCTTTCTGAAACAAAGTGACTCCAGGAAGGACAAAATATTGCTGGGTGTTAAAAAAGAAAGCGTGCTGAAAGTGATTATTTCTGGATGGCTTGAACAGAACTCAAACTATTACACACCTCTTGATAAAATAAGAACAGCTTGGGGTGGGAAAGAAAACAGCTGCAGGCGTAAAATGCCATTTATTTTGTAGGTTGTAAGCAAATTAAATAGACGGTATTTGCTTATCATTGTTTTTCCAGACCTCTAACAATATCATTAAAATGAGGCATGGACCTTTGAACATGAAGTTTGAGAACCCCTGCAAATATATTTTGTCTCTGACAAAGATTAATAAAGTTACATTAACCTTACAGAATCAACATATCTTTTTTAACTGACTTTTCTTTTTACAACTTTTCTATTCTTCAGCCTCTTAACTTCTGATTTAGTAACGAGTCCATGGCTGTAACGCAAAGTTAAACAACCTTGGGGTCCTTGCAAAATATATATGTTCGAGACTGAAAGAGAAATCTGCATATATTGAGATAAAAAAACACCCAAATACATCACTTTTCCACATCCACTTCAGCCTTGCAGGGTTGAGAGGTGCTGATGCTAATCTCCTGTAGTCAATGGGCGAGAAGTGAAGTCACCCTGCAGGTCACTAGACCATCACAGGACAATGATAAAATATACAACCCTGGACGCGTTCCCTCACACCTAACGCCAAGTTTATAGAGCCCCCCGAGTCTCTGGAGTTGGAAGGCCTATTTCCATCACTATCATTTTTATTTACCTGCCAAGACTATCAAGTTCAAGTTGAGAATCTGACTGGGCCAGAAGACAGAAGAAACTTGTTGGTGAAATTAACATATTACTTTAAATATAAGGATATTAAAACATTTATGTTTATGTAGCCAGCTGCATCCCTTACTATTCTTCTGGTACTCAAAATAAAATTATCTTCTTAGACTGATTGTTCCAACAGTTTCATTTAGAGCTTGGAAAACAAAAACTTTCAGATTCGTGTGCTTTTAAAAGACTTAAATTACACATATTGTTAGTTTTGTATTTAAGATCAAATAAATGTGGGTTCTAACTAGATTCAATAAAAAAAACTGCATCTGATGTCCACTGGAAAAAATACTGCTCACATCAGCC
Organism: Fundulus diaphanus; assembly: GCA_037039145.1. NCBI lineage: Eukaryota > Metazoa > Chordata > Actinopteri > Cyprinodontiformes > Fundulidae > Fundulus > Fundulus diaphanus. Next base: position 30,388,105 of record CM073122.1, on the reverse strand, counting down.
ACCCCAAAGGATGTGGATTTGTGATAAACAGACAGCTCTGGATTTTTGATCCCTGCTTCATCTCTGATGACAGATTTGTTTGCGGCAGTTGTTGACAGGGCTACGCTCTTGGAAGCTGTGATGTCGGGATTTGTAAATCAGCGCAGGCAGCACTACAGATAAATGTTAGGCTGGAACCACACCTCTTTGGCCCAGCGGACCTGCCCCCTTCTTTGGGCTTCCGTTGTTGTGCCTGTTGGTCGGGGCCGATGAAGGCGTGAGATTTACACAGTTGCTACAGTTGTTTTGGGGGAGCCCTGTTTTAAAGGGTGCTGTGAGACGCAGCGGAGCGCATGGGCCGGTCCCGCCCAGCTTCTTTTAGATTTCCCGTGGGAGTGCCAGATGCAGGGTCATCCATCTACCCCTGGGATCAAACCATCCCCCATCAAAGTCATTGTCAAGTGGAAAGATAACTCTGCATGTTATGCTCCCAGGAAAAAAAATACGCCCTCACAAATCAGGGTACGTTACTTCCTCTGAACTCGTATTCTTTCCACTAGCGATCTCTGATCAAGGAACAGAGATGGAAATAAAATAAAAGGCTTCTTGGCAACCATCTGTTCCACTCTTCATAAAGTTGTACTCTCATGGATTAGAGGACAACTAATTAAGGGGAAGTAACGAGTGTCTGGCGGTGGAGAACTGTGATGTCAAATGTCCATCCAGGGTTGTTATTCAGTGCCACGCCTGTCTGCAGGGCCTAACTCATTTCTGCCTTCACAAAACAGGGGGCGTAGACTGTCTAAAGAGGGAATTTAATGGCATTTCCATTTGAATATAAACGTGATTTAGCCTAAATGTCTCCAACTCCTCAACACAAACCAACGGCAAGCATTAAGCGGTGTATGTTTTCGCACAATGTGGTGAGACTACAGTCAAATAATTCTTGTGGACATGCGCTCTCACATTGGGGTACATGATGGAAGAGGGATCTCATTTGAATTCTAAAGGAGGCCATTGCATGCAGACGTATTGGTGATAATAATTAGATATGTGGCCTCCGGGCAAATAGAAAATTACCATTGAGAAACCATCTTTCCTGCAACAATAAGGTGAGGGAAGGAAAAGTGTCTACAGCTTTTTAAGGTACATTACTTTTGGCAATAAGTGCCTGGAGAATAATAGTTTTCAGAGCATATTTCCAGAACTGAGAAAAAGGACGCCATCATCATAAGCATTGTTCGGTATGAGCTTGAATGCATTTATGAGGAAAGGAATGTGAATTCATTCCTTCACGGCTTGTGAATTTGAGCACACTTAACAATAGCTTGCTGCTCCCTGAAATGCACAAGAGAAATGAATTTCATTAACTTAAAACATTTACTATCCGCTGTCAAGGAAGTTAAAGAAAGAATGGTGGGAAATCAGGGGCTTTAGAGAGCCCAAACCTGACTCACTAAGAATAGCTTCTGCTCTACATGCATTCGGTTTTCAGTTTCCCTTTTATAATCTGTGCCTGGAAAGCATTGGTGGATTCTTCGACAAATCCTAAATGACAAATTTGGTCTGTGTTTTTAACTATCTGACAGCTCGAGCCTCAGCTCCAGTGTCAGAAATTATGAGAAGTCATTTGAACTGATGTGTTCATAAGGAGACTGGGAACCCTTGAAAAAGCTTGGATTATACTTGGATTGCTTAATTTAGTTTAACGGTTTGATTTTCAAATGTTACTGCCCCTCCGGTGTTAGCATACACCAATCAGGCATACCAGTATGAGAGATGAAGTGAATCCCACTGGTTATCTCTTTATCACGGCATCTGTTAGTGGGTCAAGTCAACAGCTTGTTGTCAAAGTTGATGTGTTTGCAGCAGGAAAAAAGAGGCAAGTTTAAGGATTTGTGTGAGCTTGAAGAGGACCACAATTGTATGGTGAGACAAGGGAGTCAGAACAAAATTATTGCCTTTCTGGGGTGTTCCCAGTCTACAGCGGTCAGTACCAATCAGGGGGTGGAAAAGGAAGGAACATTTGTAAAATAGCAACAAGTCCATGGGCAGAAAAGGCTTTCCGATCCACGTGTGGAGGAATGACTGATTCCGATTCAACAGATGAGTGACTGTGGCTTAAATTTCTAAAAAGGTTGATGCTGGTTCTGCAAGGAAGGCACATAAATATACAGTGTATTGCAGTTTGTTGTGTTTGTAAACTACAGGGAATAGGGAAAGGCAAAGGTTTGCCTTAAAACACTCCCATTTTAAAAACAGACAGACAGATAATGTGCACTGTGTGTATGGTTTGTGGAAATCTGAAATACCAGAAACTGGGCCTTTAAGAAAACGATAAGGCTGAGGTCAGTGGAAAACCTTCAAGGGACTTCACAGGACTTTATCCCTCTGGAGCTATCCCACATGCAATGTCCTTGTTAAGATGGTAAATTGGAAGAGGAACAAATTAAGGAAGGGACCGAGTTAAGAGGAGATCAAATTCTTTCAAGTAGAGGATTTGAAGCTCCAGTAATGGGAGAATACGCTCACCCACTGAAGTGTCACTTTCCCCAAATCCCCTCTTTTTGTCGTTTCTTATTTTTTGGCAGAAGTAACTGAGTCAAAAATATTCTCTTTCATTATTCAGGTATTTAGCAAAAAGGAAGATTTTTTTATACTGAACTGACCTAAAACAGACGATTGAAAAAAGAGGATATGTTTTCTTTTTATACAGTGTGTGTAAATATCTTGTTTCAGCCGTAAGTTTTTCACAGCTCTATATGCGGTGAAAACCAAAGGCATCATGTACAGGTCCTCAGTTTTCCCCAATTACAAACGCCTCTATGTTGTGAAAAAGAGTGGAGCAAAACTTTACCGGAGCACAGTAACATCATCACTGCCCTAACACGGGGATGTTGTTAAAACTCAGGCACTCATTAAAAACACAAGCGGTCATTAATATCAATTCAGATGACAAGGTGGAATGTGAAATCTTACCAATACTCTGGTTTTTATAAGAAAATAGAGTGAGAAATGCAGATTGCAATGATTCTGACAGACCATAAATTTCCTTGAGATTTGGGAACATTAGCATCAAAAACATTTGGAACCATCAACACTTGATGTCGTTTGCTGCTTGAGTTGTGCATAAGCAAGCACATTGACTTTCAATGTCTACCAGCTTAGAGGGAAACTTGGCAACACCATGAAGACAGCTGCTCTCATTAGTATCCCATCAGCTCCATGGAATATTTGTTCCAAAATTGTCCTTTTTTATATCTGATGGAGTCCATTTGAATTGCACAATAAATTGACACATATTTTGGCTCATCGTACTGGACATTTTCTTGCAGACATTTCATATGTAAAACATTAATGCTACAATGTATCTACACCACCAAAAAGTTAATTTTGATGTTCTTCAATCGTTTGCAATTTAGCCTTGATTTTTTTTTTTTAAATCTTCAAATTTCTCACTATACTATGACCCAGGGTTTATGTGCTACTTTTGACTTCACAAAATGGAAGAATTATGCATGGTTCCCAAATTAACAAAAAATATTGTTGAAGGATTGTTGTTCATGCATATCCATTGGAAACCAAATAGCACATCTAAGTTTATCTGTGTGGGGCAAGAATGGGGAAGGGCAAAATGCCAGGGCTACTCACATTCTGAGCATGCACAACTCACATCCGTTAATGACAGAGACCATGCAAATTTCACGTTGAAAAGAGAGACAGCTGCGGTTGAAAGAAAACAAGATCATGTGCTCGGCAGAACTAGGATCACACAGAGATTTATGAGCCCACTGAAGCCATCTCTGACTGTAATGAGGGAAAGTTGGAAGACTTTAATGAGTTTTACACCCAGTGTGTTCTGAAACAATACAAAGAAATAGCTATTTCTGTTGTTCTCACATATCAAATCCTTTGATAATTGCTTGCGAGTCTTTGCATATTCAAATACTTATTAAACATGTTTTATTTCAGAAAAAGAAACCGCATCAAAAGAGTTGGCAGAAGCAGGGACAAACACTTATAGATAATTCCAAATCCCTTTTTCATTTTGTCACAGCTTTGTCTGTTATTTTAGCTCTTATTTCTCTTATATTCTCCTCCCACCCTTATCGCCCCTGCTGCTATATGCTCTTCTTTCTCCTGTGCGTGTCCCTAATCCAGTGCTTCTCAAATAGTGGGGCGCGCCCCCTAGGGGGGGCGCGGTGCAATACCTGGGGGGGCGCGGTGACCCTGGGGAACAGGCTTTTTTTTTTTTTTTTTTTTTTTTTTTTTTTTTTTTGCCGTACTAGTATACAGTGTAATTGCGCATCCACTACAGTAGGGGGCAGTGGCGCTCTCATTGTTACTTTTGTCATGTTTGCGACAGTGCAACATTTTGGTTCCCTTGGTTACCAGTGTTGAGTCACCAGAAAGCTTCGACTGCGTTCTGTCTACAGCCTCCGTTATTCAACAAAACAACCGCCAACATGAAAAAGTTTTTAACAGGGATGAAAAGGAAAGCGGAGGGAGACAGAGATAATGAGGCGAAAGAAAGTCACCCGAAAGCTAAGACGAGGAAATACGACGAAGCGTATTTAGCGCTTGGCTTCACGGTGACTACGGTTGGAGAAGAGGAAAGACCGCTGTGTTTGGTGTGTCTAAAAATGCTCGCAGCGGACAGCATGAAGCCAAATAAATTAGCGCGTCACCTAAACACGTTACACCCCAATCACGCCGATAAGCCGTTAGAGTTTTTTCAGCGAAAACGTGCTGAATATTGCCAACAGTCATCCCGCTTTGTGAAGGCTGCTTCAGTAAACAATCGAGCGCTGTTAGCGTCATATAAGGTGGCGTACCAAATTGCGCAGTGCAAAAAGCCCCACACCATAGCAGAGGAGCTGATACTGCCTGCAGCAATAGACATGGTCTCTGTCATGCTGGACGACGCCAGTGCAGCAAAACTAAAAACTATCCCTCTGTCCAATGACACTGTTGCCAGACGTATAGATGACATTGCTAATGATCTTCAAGAACAGCTGGTAGATAAACTCAAAGACAAACGTTTTGCCTTACAATTTGATGAAGCAACTGACAGCAACAAAGACTGTCTGTTTATTGCTTATGTACGTTTTGACTTGTCAAACTCCCTGTGTGAGGATCTACTTTTTTGTAAATATGTCAGAGACAGAGCCACAGCTGAAGAGCTATTCAAAATTCTGGACTCCTTTTTGACCGAGAATGGGCTAAAGTGGGAGAACTGCATTGGTGTTTGCAGTGATGGTGCACAAACCATGGCAGGGAAGAGAAAAGGACTTAGGGCACTCATCAAGACAGCCTCACCTCATGCTGAGTGGACACACTGTATCATACACAGAGAAGCTCTTGCATCCAGGCAACTTTCCCCTGAATTAAGTGAGGTTATGACTGACATCATAGGTGTAGTCAATTTTATAAAGACCAGACCACTAAAAACAAGAGTCTTCTCTGCCATCTGTGAGGAGATGGGAGCTGAACATCAAGCTGTGCTCTATCACAGTGAAGCAAGGTGGTTGTCACGGGGAAAAGTCTTGTCCCGAGTTTTTGAGCTCAGAGAGCAAATAAGAGTGTTTTTGGAGCAGGAGCACAAGTATGAAGTGGCAGAAAAATTTTGTGATGAGAACTTCCTGGGAAAACTGGCCTACCTGAGTGACATATTTGGAAAGCTAAATGAACTGAATCTACAGCTTCAAGGGAAAGACAAACACCTCCCTCAGGTCACAGACAAGATTAGCTCTTTCACCCGAAAGCTTGCAATGTGGGGCAGGCAACTTGATGAAGGAAACACCGATTCATTTGAGAACCTGCATGAACTTGTGGACACTAATGACTATGATGTCATCTCAGTGATTCCACACATTAAGCAGCATATTTCCTCACTGATGGGATTCTTTAAAAAGTACTTCCCTGAAAACAGTTCCCAGTATGACTGGGTGAGAGACCCTTTCAGTGCACCAGCTCCAACTGGTTTCAGCTCTGCAGAAGAGGAGCAGTTCATTGACATGACGTCTGACTCCACATTGAGACTGAGGTTCACATCACAAACACTCAGTGCATTCTGGCTGAGTGTAGAGAGGCAGTATCCACTCTTAGGGGAGAAAGCTATAAGCATTCTGCTTCCTTTTGCAACATCTTACCTTTGTGAGATTGGCTTCTCTGCTGTTGCTGCACTGAAGACCAAGTACAGGTCCCAGCTAAACATTGAGCAGGAGCTGAGAGTTGCACTATCATGCTTCGAACCTCGCTTCGAAAAGCTGTGCACTGCAAAACGTGCTCATTGTAGCCATTAAACCTGACTTCTTCCTCATTTTGTTTAAAAAAAAGAAAAAATGAGCACAAATTGTTTAATTCATTTTGGTTTTGTAGATTCAAGTGTTTTATATATTGTGCTCCTGAGTTAATGTGGCTGAACTGAATATATATTAGTTATTATTTTTTTAGTTTTTGTAGTTTATTAGTTATTATAATTATTAAATATTATTTATTGTTCTGATTTAATTTTGCAATGGTGCAATTAGTTGGTCAAACATGTTTACAGTTTAAACAAGGATTTATATATTTTTAATTTCAGGCATTGATGCACTTAAAATAATTTCTGTTGCAGACTTAAAACATTATTTAATAAAGTTATTCTTTGTAAGTTTGACCATATGTTTCTTTTTTTCTTTTTTTTTAATGTTAATAAGGATAAAATGTTATGCAGGGATGGAAAGTCACGGTGGGAAGTGGGGGGGCGCGAATAGTTTTCTTCTTGCTAGGGGGGGCGTAACAGAAAATAATTGAGAAGCACTGCCCTAATCTCACAAAGCCGTGACTGGGAATCATTTGAATAATCCCTTAATTTTCAGCATCTGTTGAGTTTTAATGGCTCTCCCTTTAATTAGGCTCTGCATGCTGAAGTGAGTGGAGGACGCTAAGTGTTAGATTTAGGTCCACTGTGAACGGTGGGAGCATTAAGGTGGGGGGCTGTAATGGGCGGAGCAGGGGCCAGAGGAACCGAGGGTGGTGATTTGCCGCGGAAGAGGCTGATGGTGGTGCTGGAGCTAGGGGTGTGGCAGGCAGGGCGAGGGTAGCTGAGGAGGCCCTGGCTTTGTCTCTGAGGTCGATGGGCTGGGTGAGGAGGGCCCATGGAAAAAGAAAACAAAGCAGACATTGAGAAATGTGCCTCTCCATCATGCTGTTATTGTGCAGTACGTCATTATATCTGCCTACCTCAGCATCCTGCAAATTGATAATGCACCACCAAGAGCTATCTCTGTGTTTACACTGCATAATTACACTGATTAAGTGTTTGTTCAGCATTTGGCAGCCAGTCTTGTAATGTTTGTTATGAAAGTAATGAATACTGTGTTTAAAAGCCTATATTTTACTTAGACATCAAAGGATTTATGGTCACAGTGTTTTCTATTATATCTATGCATGACATTTGAAATGCATGTGTTGGTTCCACCTTTAGTGCTCCCGAGAGCAATAAAGACTGACATTTTCTTATGTTTGTTTAATTACATCATGTCTGATTCATAAATGCTGCACAGGGCATAAGGTACCAGTTGTCATTTAGGTCTAAAATATTAAGCTTAATTGATTAAATAGGCGACAGAAGATTTTTTTATAACGCAGGATTTGAATAAACTTTCCATGTCTAATTCAATTCAGTGAACTGCATTAAATTGTGCAGGAGTTGCGCTGCGTGGTGACTCCAGTGGTCAACAGGAGCTTGATGGTCCTGGTTCAAATGTCCCCAAGAACTGTGAGGAATTTCACATTTACCTTAGATGTGAATAATAAAAGAAGGAATAGAGATGATACAGATCAGGGAAATGTATTGTCATTATGCTGTTACATAATCAACAATGTCAAGTTTCTTTTCAATGAGCTGCAGCAGAAACAAACATAGTACATAGAACATAGTAAAAGCAACTAAATAAAGAACAAGGAAACATTTAAAAGGTCAAGGAACATACTTACTCTGTTAGTAAACAAAAACACAATTGAGACAAAATGCATGAAAGAAGAGTTAGTAAAAGTGAAGTGCAAGTTGTGTTAAAAAAAAGCTTAGCAGCATAAGCATAACCTGTCCCTCCAATGAAATTTTTGTGACTACAATATGTCAAAGCAAAAATGTTGCTCCCTGTAAGCAATCAGTCCTCCCCTTCAACAATGTCAATTTTTTTTTTTCATTTCAAACCTACAGTGTGGAACGACGGTGCAGTGTATAGCCCATGTTTACTTCCTGGTTCCTGAGCCAATCATATAAAAGATCCCAGTTTTGCCAAAACTATATGTTTTGTGTGTTGTTCCGATTTGAAAAACTAAGTGTCATTATTATTATTACTTATTGCTGCTCTAAACTGTGTCTGCACTGATGAAAATTTGCTCACCTCAGCATTCTGAATGCTTGAAGTGGCTGACACAGCAGCAAAGATAGCTTGTTTTAATATTAATTTAGCTATTTCTTTTTAGTCCACCAGGGACACTCCAGTTTACATTCCCTGGACTGAGCACTGAAATAAAATAAAAAATAAAAAAAGATATTTGCACTTTATCACACTGTGAATTGTATACCCTTTGTTACAATGTATATGCAGTATATATTATGAGGTTGTGTTTCAGAAATATGTTTTATTTCCTTATGTTTGAAAACAGCAATTTGTGTGGCAAGGTAAAAAGCGACTCAATTTAACAGGTATGAAGTATTTTTGTGAGCCATATCCATTATCCCTTTGCCGTCACACCTATTTTCTGCAGAAACTCCTAATAGCAGTCATCAATCTTAATATGTTTAACTTAGCGCACACCAGCTCCATGCTATTGATCAACACAACAGCCAGCAGAGAGTGACACTGCCGAAATGTCTGATGCAGACACTTGCAACACAAACAGAAAAGCCAATTAAATATTGTCAACCACATTGTGTTGCTTGAGAGGGGAAATTCGGGTTCAGCTGGAGGAACAGCAAACTAGCGACTTAAAGGCTTATTTAAGAGAAACAAGTTTGATCACTGAAGGGGACAGAGTTGGCAGCATCTATGCCATTTAACTGTGTGCATTAAATTGTAATTTTTTTTTAGAAACAAAAAAAACATTTTGTCTTGGTGTTAGATTGCATTGTGACATTTTGACAAACTTATTTGTTACTGTGTGCTCAAGCCAATGGTAGCTTACCAACATGCAACTCATGCTATTTTGGAATTAGTTTGACCAGAGAGATTGACTAGGGCTACAATTTTCACTGGTTTGTCCAACTAGCCTTCAAAATGGAGAATAACAGCAGAACTTTGAAAGATTCATCATGAAAGAACTCAACGCAGTTTTTGTGCCTTTTGTTGTCTACGAGTGATAAATGTGGTGCTGAAATCGAGGCAACTTGACTTCTTTTTTTCTAGAACATGTTTCACCTTTTATCCAAATGGCTTTGTCAATTTTGAACATGGGTTGAGAGCCTCAGGCTTATAAATTGTTGTACAGGTGATGAAATTGCGAGCTATGAATTGTGTCTCCGGCTCCTCGCAGCATACTATCTTTACATTTTGGATGATTACGATACTTAAAGTTTAAATATAGGAAATAATTTTGTCAATTTTTAAGGTTATTATTTATAGTTCCTCTACTTATGAATAAAATGACAGATACTGTCTGGGTTGCAATCTGCTTTTTAAGGATCTGCTTTAATCAAGGGCGGTCCTGTGTTTTTTTTGTTTTTTTCCAAAGCCAAATGGAGGTTTTCCTCTCCATAAAGCAACACTGAGAGTAAAGCATAAAGCTTGACTGCTAGAAATAACTGTCAGGTCATGCCTTATAAATTTTATTACAGGTACATTGGCTTGGGTGCATTTACCATAAATGATCAGTTGGTTTGCTTCCTAAGCCTCGTTTTCATCTGAACATCTGCCACTTGGGTTCCCATGGCAGATGTTCTGGTAAATTGATGCTGTTGCTCACACAGGCTACGACGCAGGAAGGTGTCATGGTGACCGTGCATTAAAGGGGGGGGGGGGGGGGTCAGTGTGTGGGAAGCCCATCGTTCTTTCGGTGATAAGCATCTCCCACCACAGACCAGCTGATGGATGATGGCGGTGCTGAAGCACTGCACTGTGCACAGGACAGGGGAAGAAGAGGGGGCCCAATTGGGCAGTCAGCCAGTAGAAAGATCATTTCTGCATAAAAATGCTTTCTCCGTGGTCCCAGTGCAGGGATTGCTATTTCAGGGATGCCTGCTTAAAGGTTGCTGAAGTGCGAGCTCTCCAAGCTGGAATTGCGCTGTACACCTTCTCCATTATTTATGGCTCCCATGTCTGTTTTACTCATTTACCAAGGTGGAACCAGGGTGGGTGCAGCAGTCACCGCCACTGCCTGAACAACATGTGCTTAATGATGTCACAGGCTTGAGAGGATTTGTGGGAGTGGGGTGAGGAGAGTGATCGGGAGCAGTACAGATGTACGCTGGAGGCGGCTGCAGGCAAAGGAAAGGGAGTGCAGTGATATTATAGCATAACTAGCTACAGGTTTGACTGCTGCTGCAGTAGGTTTGTCTCTATGATAGCATCATTATATCTGTTGTAACAATGACTTGTGCCCACCACGATAAAGAAAAACATCACCAGAGCTGTAAAATACACGAAAACAGCTAATCTGCTAGGCTGATTTGTTTACTGTAGCTGTCATGATCCTGGTGTGTGTGTTTGAGTTTGTGTGAAATCTTTCCTGAACAGAAGGTCTCTGCTGGAGCCCGTGGCTGCCAGTGGCTGACTGCACACCTGTCGGCAATCACCTCAACTGGGGTTTAAGGAATTATTGGATGACCATACTTCGCCTGATGATCAGCCTTCTTGGTAGAGTCAAGCCAAAGTGTTCTTCTTGACTAAACTCTGAGAGCTTTTACTTCCAATCTTGGATTTCACCAGCAAGCCGCTATATGACAGAGCTCTCCCGGAAAATCCATTCCCGGTCGTCCACAGCGGCTCTGCCGCCTCTGGCTATCACCTGCCAGCCCGAACTTTAATACTCCGTTCGATCTCCGTCAGGATCTCAAAACTCCATCTGCTTCGCCTTCATTAAATTGCTTCCTGAACATGACCCTTGCTGCGACGTCTCCTTCTGCCATCCACCAGGATCTTCATCTCTGAACTCCGTCTGCCATCTCTGAAACCGTAAGGCATTTTATTCACCTCCTGGGTTATATGACTAATTCCTGTTCTGGTCCACCTCTCCATCTATCAGCTCCTCTCGTCCTCAAGACACTGTTGAACCAGAAAACACAGAAACCACCCCCGTTGTACAATTTATACATCTTACTTTGTAAAGCTCTATCGACTACATTCTCTGGTGAGTTTTCTTCTGCATGTGGGTCAAGAACTGTCCTAAAAAACGGAAGCATGCAGCGTTGCTATAATGGTGCAGGTTTTTGATCTGTAGGCCTATGTTAGGTATGTGTCAGTGTGTGTGTGAGTAAATTAACATCATTACCATCGGTTGTTAGGCAGAACAACAAACAAATTCACAGAGGTGTAATTGAAGCAATCACCATTTAATCTAAATTTCTTAATTAAATAGATTGGGCTTGCTGACATGAAAGCGCCTTAAAATCCTTCAGCTTTAGGGTCAGGTAAACATGACCAGGGGTGTCGCATTAGAAAGGTGATATTCTTCAACGATACCTTCATATCACTGGCCTATATGGACACATCCGCATGCATTTAGTAGGCCTTTGTTCCTCCTTGCAAATATTTTAGCGTGAGCAAGTGAAATGTTTTTCAGGCTGATTTTTTTCATGCTGATTTCTGCTTGATTCTGAATCCCTTTTGTTTCACGTGAAACACACAGCAGGACAGTCCCTTTCACTTTTGACGACGTCTGATTTACAGTGCAGCTACTTGTTGAAAACGCTGTGCTTCACACTTCCTGTCTGCAACCTTTCCCCATATTATTCCCTCAATCATTCTTCTTTTGTCACAAACTGTCGAACATATGTTGGAGGAGCGATCTCCTCCCTGTGCACTTGTGTATGGGCTTCTTTTTAGCATGCACCCCATCCATTCTCTCCTCTATTGCGGCAATTAGACCTGCTTCATTTCAGTCCGCGGCGTCATGCTGGTAGTGGACACTCTTTAATCATGTGTGAGTGTCTGTCAACAGAGAGCGGAGGAGGAGTGAAAAACAAAGGCTGAACAGGTCCGGTGGGGCCGGCTTTGGGATGAGTGGTCTTACAGCACGGGGGGGGGGGGGGGGGGGGGTGTTCCCGTCAAACCAGCCTATCACATTAGCATACGTTTATCTATCGTGGCTAAAGTTGAGCCTCACTTTTTGACTGACTGCAGCCTTTAACAATAAGACATTTAAACACACTGCAGATTATGAAACACAGTTTTTTCTTTTTCCAGCTGGTGCAGACGGTTAACAAGTCCCCCTTCCTGTATTCATTTATCTCTATATGTTTCCCTATTGTGATTCTGACAATTGTGTCTGATTTTCTGAGGGTTTGTAGGGGGCGAGGGCCTCTTAAAGAACCATGTTTTATGCATGAGGTCCAAGGGTGGGGCCCGCTAGGGGTGTGTGTCAGAGGACACACACAAGAGCCAAATCAGCGAGTACTTGGCAAAGATGCACAAGATGGCTCCTTTAGGCAGTGGTCCCCTTTTGTCCTTTTGTTCTTTAAGTCTCCCAGTATATTTGGACGCTACTGTACAATGTATGAAACGCTGTGGTTTGTGACTTACCCAACTTTAAGCCCTTCGCAGATAGTATCATTCAGCCACACCTCTTTGTTTTCTAGAGATACAAATGTGTTTAATGTAATACCAGACCAACATCGCTAGTCTGATCAAGTCTCTTTCTAGATAGCAAGTATTTTTCTAGGAGGTAAAGTAACACAAAACCAACAGACCGAACAGGCCGGAGATCAGTTTAGCTGACTGTGTGTAACTTAACCACTGAAAATTGTGTTCAAAATAATAATATGTCAGTCAGTTGTTTCAGACATTGTTCAGAAGAACAGCAGACCTTGATTAAAAGCTTGATTGGGGAAAAGGAAAACATGTAAAGAGGTGCTGGAAATTACTGGAAAGCTTCCCTTTGAATGACTCAAAGAGTAGCCAAACTGGCACAGTCGGGCAATAATCTACTCTGGAGTGATACAAAAAAATTCTGCAGCTCCCTGGGAGTATTGCAACAATTAGAAGACGTCTTTGTGAAGCCAATCTGCTGGCAAGAATGCCTTGGAAAGCCCTGTTGTTGAAAAAGTTACATGAAGAACAACTTGACTAACCTAGAGAGAAATCGTGCAGCATTTTGTCTACCGATGAAAGCTAGATTTATCTGGTTGGGTCTTGGTGCCACAGACAGTTTGTCAGACGACCCCCGAACACTAAATGGTAGCTTAGGCATCTTGCTATGGGGATGTTCCTCATACTATGCTGTTGGATTTATTTATTGCACATATAGCATCACTTTTGGTAAATCAAAATACTTGAAGAGGTCAGGTTGTCCAATGCCAAATAGGTGATTCAGATTTTTATTAGGAATTGAATGTGCAGTGTTCCTAATGCATTTGCCTGTAGGGAAATAAAAGCTATTTCAAGAGGTCTGAGCCTTGCTCACTTTATTAGGCGCACAGCTGTTATTTTGAGCACAGCTGTATATTTGGCTGGAAGACTTTGCAAGTCTGCACCTGGATATCCTTTTTTTTATATAAACACCTATGAAGTGTTCATGTAACAAACTGCTCCTCCACACTTTGTCTTTGGCACAGTTTTGGCGTAGGTTAACCAGAAACTAAAGCAAATGTATCGTGTACATTGATTTTTGGACTGTAGTTCTAAATGGTAAAAGTAACAAAATAGTTGATCACATGCAACAGGTCCTAAAATAAATCAGATGGTCTCTATTAGCAGTCAAGCTCTGATCGAATACAACTTTCAACGGTAAATATTGCTTCAGGGTCTCTGATATTCACACTCATAACCTTAGTGAAAATATTAAGGCAATCCACAGCTGCTTAAAAATAGAGACAGTCTGATCTTCTTTTATGAAAAATAATTACATATTTGTCTCACATAACTTCAAACTGAGCTTTTAGCTGTCCGGCTCTTTTTGTCTTTCGTTTAGAAAGAAATATTACAGCTAAAAATAGATTTTGTTCAGTAAAATGTTAGATCATAGCGCTTGAGATGCCTTACTTCAGAAATACCTTCCACTAAGCATTTCTCCTTCTTGACACTTTCGTCCTCTCTCTAACAATTTGCTGCATTTCCTCCTCCTGTTCTCTCATGTCTTGTACTTCACCACAATTATACCTATTCTCGTATAGATCATAAATAACAGTATTTAACTGGAGTTAGAACAGGGTTGGCCATGGTGTCAAAGATTTTGAATAAAATTATGCTCAAAATTGTTTCAAATGCTTTCCTTTAAGGCCAAAATCCCACACTGCATGGTGTCAGCGGTGAACAGAGAGCTTGCAAATCCTCAGGTTTTATCATTTGTTTCTCCGTCTTTTGTCTCCACGCTGCCTCTTCACCTCAGCAGCTACAGGCAAACAGCCACCCACCCGCAGTCTGGTTCTGCTAAAGTTTTCTCCTTGTTTGAAATAAGAGGGCTGTTTTCACTGTTGCCAAGCACTGCGCAAAAGGGGATTGTTGTGTTCTTCCTCCGTAATATAGCAAGGTCCCGACCCGGCGATCTAAAATGCCCCAAGATGACTTATCTTATAATTTGATGCCATATAGATGTATTGAATTAATTTTCATTAGAGCTCCTGACATCCATCCAGAGATGAAAGGTCAAGTCGTGTTGGAGAATGCCGCTCTTCTCATTAAGCTGCGATGTGAAATAATCACAGTGTTAGACTCCGATGCAGCGCTGGTGCCTCTTTGCTCTAAAGTGTCGCCACTTTAAGTGAACTATTTCTCACTGACTTGTCTGCTTTCATCTGCTGACCTTTATGTTGGCACTCCAGTTGTTATGTAAAAACATCTAAACTGAAATGACGCTTAAGTTAATATCAGTATCAATTATTAGAGTCAAAGCACAAACTGTTGATGTATTACAGTACACAAAAGTGATTAGGTTTCAGACACGGTAAACAAGATGTTATTTGAAAGGCAGGCAGACAGCAGCGGTCCTTCGACTCTCTCTTCCTGCAGCTAATAAATGATTGCAGGCAACATTACGGAGCAAGAGGTTATGAAATAATAAGGGTGCTGGACGCTCCTGTTGTAATACAGTAACTAAGTAAAAAGTCGTCCTTCGTCCAACTTAATTATGGCTGACATTTAAAGGAAGCCACTCCTGTTGAAGCAGGTGGGAGAACAGCGAGAGAGGAGAGGGCCTCTCTCTAATTGAGTTTGCTGCTGGCTCCAACTCTGATTATGCTTTTGTTCTGCAGGGAGTAGATATGTGAAGTGCAGCTGAATGGGGTTCTCAGCAGGGATATTGATACTGGTTTCCTCATATTGTATCTGTATCTTTCTCTTCATTAGCAAGCAATTTGAAAGAAACTTCAGGGGGAAAAAGGGTGACCTACATACTAAATATGGCAGGAAATCCATATGTCTGCATCTGGGCCTTCAGTAGAGATCGCTGCCTGCAGCACAGTCAGAAGTAAATGTAAAGGCTATGATCGACAAAAGAAATCTCAGATTTGAGCAGTTTTTTTTAGATCTCTTCTATTAGTGGATGTTCAGTGTATCTTATTATTTCTTAGAAATTATTTTTTTTATGTTTGTGTCAAGTCCAGTTGAGTTCTTTCAGTAAAACAAACCTTTACATGACAATAAGTCTCAGAGAATGAGGCTCTCGCTTGTTTCCTCTCCTTCACGTAACCTCAGAGAGATTCTGTATTACTGGGATCAGGACTCTATGGGGACCGTGGCATCTGTTGCAGGGCTGCCAGCTCTTCTCTGTAACGACAGAGGCTTTTTGCATTTTATAACGTTATGGCCTAAATTCCCATTCCTCTCTTGCTCTCTACAGCTATGGCAGACTTCCACGTGCAACCAGAGTCGGTGCATGTTGAAGAGTCCGGTGTGGCTCGATTCCAGTGCCAGATCCGAGGTCTGCCAGAGCCGGTCATTAGCTGGGAAAAAGACAGCCGCCCAGTGGACACCACAGACGAGAGGTAGGGTCAAGCATGGCCTGAGGCTTTCTTTGAA
This sequence comes from Fundulus diaphanus, assembly GCA_037039145.1. Taxonomy (NCBI): domain Eukaryota; kingdom Metazoa; phylum Chordata; class Actinopteri; order Cyprinodontiformes; family Fundulidae; genus Fundulus; species Fundulus diaphanus. Next base: position 30,371,963 of record CM073122.1, on the reverse strand, counting down.
ACAGTGCTGCCTTATCTGATATTCTACTTTTTTTCCTCCTTTTTAGGTACACACTGCTACCGACAGGTGTTTTGCAGATCACAGGAGTTCGTGAAGAGGACAGTGGAAGATTCTGCTGTGTGGCACACAACAGTGCAGGAGTAAAACACAGTGCAGAGGCTCTTCTAACGGTTTCAGGTAGTTATTAATTACAGACTTATCTCCCACGTTCCATGCTTTCTTCCCTACACCAAAAAAACCTTCAAGCAATTAAAATATTCTGTCCGACAACTGACCATCTGCTCAGACAGTCAAAGAAAGTCCTTGTAATTGCCTCAACAAACAGTAATCTCAAGACTTCCCAAATGTATTCATCATCTTAAGAGATAATACCTCACAAATATAGTCATACGCCTTAAACATTCCCGCCTTTTCTCGCAAACACATCTCTGTATTATGACTGTATTTGATTCAATAAGTCAATATAAATGAATGCATATTTCTTAAATAGAAGGAAAAGGATTCATTCTATTTCTTTCTTTAAAAAACTAAAAATCTGAAACCTGTGGTGTTAATTTCCATAAATAAAATCTAGGGCAACCAACTGCCTTCAGAAATCACCAACAGTAGACTTCTCACAAAAACACGGTAACCATTCGTCACCAGGTATTAGAAAGATGTTGACACAACTGCAAATCGACAATGACATGACTGTCCATATGAGCTGACAGGCTATGCAAGGAAACAATCGATCAAACAAGTAGCTTAGAGGCCCGTAGCAACTCTGGAGGAGCTCCAGAGATCCACAGCTCAGATAGGAAAATCTTTTTGTCAAAATCATTTATTCTCACTGCCACAAATCTGCCTTCATAGAAGAGTGGTAAGAAAAAGCAGAACGATGGAAAGATAACTATCTAAAGTCCTGTTTGTAGCTTGACGCACACAATGTATAAGACACAATGAACAAGTGGTCACATGAGACCATGCTTGACATTTTCCGTCGCACTTGGGAACTCTACACATGATGGAAAACTACTGTTGCGCATTTACTCATGGTGACATGCAACATGGTGGTGGCAGCATCATGCTGTTCATCAAAAGGTACAGGAAAACCCACATGAGTTCATGTGTAGATGGATAAAGCTGAGCCCAGGGCAATCCTGGAAAAAAAAAAACAGACTGGGCAGACGGTCACCTTCCAATAGGACAACACCCCTAACCATGCAGAATAACTACAGTGGAAGAGTTTGGATCAAATCAGATTCATGTGTTAGAAAAACCCTTTCACACAGTCCAGACCTGAACCCTGTTGATAATATGTAGGAGGACATTAGGAACAGCTAATGTTCACTGACGCTCTCCATTTATTCTGACAAGAGTTATTTAACTTAGAAGATGCAGAAATCTTTGTCTGTAAGTGTGAACAGCTGGTCTCTGCCTACAGTACCTCCAAAATACTTGCATCTGTAATTGCATTAAAACATGCCCACAGCCCAATAAATTTTTACAAGTAAAAAGTTTTGAGAACCATGTATTATTTCCCTTGTACTTCAAAGTACTTTGTGTCGTTCAATCACATAAAATTATAAAGAAATACTATGAACTTTACTGTTATAATGTGAGAAAATGTGAAAACACTCCCGGTATATGAAAACTTTTTCAAGGCACTGTAGGGATCCATTTAATACGCTCGAATATTATTGAAAGCTTTATTACAGCAACTGAATTCACTAAGTGAAACACATCTTACAGATTAATTAGACGCTGACTGATGTTTTCAAGCTTTTATTTCCTTTTTAATTATATTTTCTGCTTACAGCTAAGGACAACACAACATTTTAGATTAGAATATTACATCAGGCCAAAAAAAAAAACATTTTAATACAGAAATGGGGGCTTAATGAAAAGTATGTTTAATAACTACTCAAAAGTTATTATTTTCAAATGGTACTTTTAATCTAACAAATGAGCCTAATCAAAGCGCATATTCTACTTTGTTGAACATGACTATATTCATTTTATTCACAAAAAAGCAATTAAAACACACCGTGCTGTCTTTCTTGCAGGCTCGCAGTCGTCGGTTTACAAAGAGCCTATGATTCTGGTCGGCCCAGAAAATCTCACCCTCACTGTTCACCAGACTGCCATCCTGGAGTGTGTTGCCACAGGATACCCTCGCCCCATTGTGTCTTGGAGCAGATTAGGTGAGAAAAATACCCCATCAATACAAAGAAAAAGGCTACAGAAGCGATAGACTCCGCACATTTTTATTTTGAGGAATTATCTGCTAAAATCAGGTACATTTTGTTGAATTGAAATGCGAGGGGCCACGTCCTGGTGGGTTTGTTGATCCCGTGTTGCCCCGCTCTGTGTAATGCAGATGTGTACACAGAACACATTTCAGACAGGAAATCTATTGTGTATACACAAGGCAATGAGACTCAACGTTAAGCCTCAGGGCTAAACATTATGCTTGACTCTGCACTGATAAATACGTGCGTCGTCTCCTCATGAAGTCCAACCTTTCTTCGGAGCACAGGAGGGCCTCTGAGTAATTGCCATGAGATGCTGAGCCAGATACAATTAGTTTCTCCTCTTTACATGTTTTTTTTCTTACCTTTACTATCACTCAGAGACTGACTGCCAATTCTTCGGTCGCCTATCTGTTTTCGTTACCTATTATCTAGTCTATTTTGCTGTCCTAGATGTAAATTGCTGCCCCTCCCAAGCACTCAGCCGTAATCAGATTGACAGTATTGCCTTACGCAATGCTGCCAGAATTAAATGCTAACACGATGGGATTTGTGTGTATTAGATTACAGCAGGGAGGCCTGGATAAGCTGCATAATGAATCTGATAGTTTCACATCAGTCACTCCTTAATGCTGGAGTTAGTTTGTTGCTATTCATTGAACCACGCCGCCGCCTGCTAGCTTGTGCTATGTCTCTCCTGACGCTAAATTAATTAGTGGCTGGCAGAGGGAAGGTGATTGAGGGGAGCAAGGGAAAAGGAAAGGAATGCATGCAGCAAATAAAACAAAAAAGCTTCTCCTGAAACAAAGGTCCAATGGATCATTAGTTCTTCATGTACTTGGGTGATAGAAATCAATGAAGCAGCCTTTCCCAAAGTCCAGACTACGGTCCAGAAGTGGATCGAACAACAAGTTCGGCCCAATTGGCAGTGCGGAAAATATGTACTAAAGGGCAAAAGTCGATACATAAAAACAGGGAAAACTGTGATTGCAAACACAAAGAGGTATGAGCCAAAATGTTCAAGCAGACGACATCAACACAGAGGAGAAGCACTTCAACGTTAGTGAATTGTTGGTGAATTGCTTTAGGACATTTTTAAGTAGCTTTAGATACTCTGAGGGGACAAAAGGTCAATTGTCAAAAGGGAAAGCATCCTGAGCATAATTGGTGATGGAGTTTGTCAGAACGCAGTTACAAAAGCATTGTGGATCACGAAATACTGAAAAGTATCTCAAGTCATAATTGTTCTTTCCTAACTTTCGTATGAAATTTGGTTAAATTTGGTTAAATATTCTTGTAAAACCATTAGAGATAACCGATAGGAGGATTTTTATAAGCATTACAAAAACATAAATTTAATCTTTTCTTTTTCTGTTGAAGTTTAATTTTTTATTTTTTACATCAACCAAAAATGTGTTACCCCTTTGGCTTAAGAATTGGGTTACTTTTTTTAAAAAAAAACATGATATTTAAACAAAAGGTGAAAAAAAAGGAATTTTGAAAGTAAGCCAGTAAATAAATAAATTACTTTAGGCACTATAGGTCGAGGCAGCCAACTGAAAACAGAAGGTCACACTCTGAAAGGCTTTACCTCAGCTGTTTTGGTGGTTTAGCGTCTTTTTGCAGTATATGTTTATGTCTCTTATTCTTGTGTATAAAGAAAGACAATTTATTTCTTGAGGCATGGAAATTAATTAAGTTAATCAAGTCCAGATTAGGCTTAGATATCTAATAAAGTAAGATCGTTCATTTGGCCCGATTGACAAAAATTCGATTGGCTCAATGCCATAAGCAAACGATCTTAGGGATAAAGTCAATCGTTTTGTTTGTAAGTGAATTAAAAATGGGAATTGTTCATCACTTGGTCCACAAAACCTTTGGTCTTATCTAAACATAAAACATAGACCTTTGAACATACAGTTTGAGAACTCCTGCAATAAAGCAATCCCAACAAAACGTGTAACAGCAGAATTTTTTTTCCCCATCTACCTTACCTTGAGATAAAAGATAATAAAGAATGACATTGAATCTTTGACCGGGGCTCCTGGCTGTTCATCTGTCCAGCACGGCACCGACCAGCATGACTCCCCACTTGGCCTTTTAACATACATGCAGATGGAAGTCAGCTCTGGTTAGAATGCCCCCTTGGCCCCATAGCTAATATCAGAGGCAGATTGAAGGCATTGCTGGGCCTGACACTGCAGATAGGAAGCATGGAGAAAGTCTGAGCTTATCATGTAATTGCAGTGAGAGCTTGAGAGGAGGTAGCCACGAATTGTGCGAGGAAATAGAAGATTACAAGTGTGCAGCTGTAGTTTCTGGACTCAAAGTTACATATCTGAAATGTTTTCAGAGGTAAAAAGCAAAGCCTTTTCAGTACAAAATGTAATCTACAGCAACCTTGGACAAAGACACTAATAAGAAAATATCGTACTCAATCTTTGCTTAAGGAACGGCACGCAAAGAGAAGCGATATGCTTTAAGAAAAAATAATCTGAAAAATCTGAAATAGAACTGTGCCCTTCAGTGTTTCACAGATAACCATTAAAAGAAGTTCAGAACTGGAAACCACTGCGCTTAAACAGTAAAACTCAGTGACCTTCCTCCTTGCGGCTGTTGTATCAGCAGCATCGCCACATTAAAATTCTGCGCCTCAGTCACTGTGAAAGCTGCATCCTTGAGGGACAGAAATAGCACTCTCTCTGTCAGCCTGTGGTTGCATTCTTGCATTACGTTTGGTCTTTCTTGCTTTTAAACTTTCTCTAACCCTCCGTGCAGTGCACACACAGGTATGGTCGGCTTACACCTGCCCTTTACAATTCCCTCCCGTCTTTGTGAACCGGCCTTTTCTATCTAACATCTCTGATTAGATGGCCGGCCCATTGGAGTGGAGGGAATTCAGGTGCTCGGCACAGGGAACCTGATGATCTCAGATGTTGGCGTGCAGCACTCCGGCGTCTACGTTTGTGCTGCTAACAAACCGGGGACACGCGTTCGCAGGACAGCTCAAGGACGACTTGTAGTCCAAGGTGAGTTGTGGATAAAATGGGGTTTCCTTTTACTTATGGATGTTTTTACATGAGGCCAGGCGTAGCTAAGGTCACATGATACCATACAGCTCAGAACCAGACGGCTTGATTACCATAACTTTAACAGAGTCATTTATGCCTTAAGCTGAAGAAATGTCTCAACCATGATAAGTGTGAACTCTGTGCGACAAGTGCGCTTCATGTGGGTGTTCTTTAATTTAAATTCTGAGCTAGTGGGTGGTTCCAGTCTCTCATACTTACAGATTTGGCATAACTTTACCCCAAAGGAAAAATGCAAGTACGTCATGCTCTTTCTACCAAAGTACAGCAGCAGTTTCTGCTTGGTGTTGGTGTTCCAGGTGAGGGGCCGTCTGGGATGCATTTCTGTGTACCTGCATCAGAAGTGCGAAAAACCATCCTCCCATGTTGTTTTTGCAACCCGCTCCTCATATAGGCCTCATAAACATTGCAACCGCACAATACTGAGCAGATGACGGTAAATTACTTAAAAGGTCATGATGCAAATCTTTGGTAATGGCAAAGCAAAAATGATAGACTACCTGGGTAATTGTTTAGCATCATCCCTCAATCCATTAACATTAGCTAACAAGAGCCTCCCTAGTAGGTAATCACATCTGCAGTATGACATGAACAAGTCACTTCTCTAAATTATTCTGTAAAGCTGGGTGTAATCACTCAAACACCGAATGGAGATAAGAGTAGCTTTTAATGGTGTTAGCCATTAAACAGGAGTATTCTATCAAATGCAGAGTATTACATTTATAGAGGTAAGTCTGATTACATCTTTTATGGCAAATGGCTTTTTTTCCAGATAGTGAGAGCAAAGACTGTTTTTCATTTGTAGGCTCTGAGTGCAGAATCTGCCGTCACACCGGGTGATTGCAAAGAGGACTCAAAAGGTTTTGTCAGCATGGGAGTTTATAGAGAGAAATGTGGAGTCTATGAGCAGAAAAAGAAGTAGAGTAGACTAACCACAAGAAAAACATTAACAATCATTTTTGTGTTATTATTCTAGTCAGGACAAACTTTAAATGCTCCTCCATTTTGTAAACCTTTGTATCCACAGCTTTAACCTAATTTTATTTTCCTTCACATTGTTTATCAGGTAAGGTTTCCGTCCCTATCTATTTTTCTAAATATGAGCCAAATATGCAGCCAAATTACTCATGATATGTAGTATTTTATTATATAAAGGATTTTCCAGACATTTTCAATAAACCTCAGCAAGCAGGCCAGTAGATATCTTAACATATCATGGTGCAAGTGTCAAGTTGTTATACCTTACCAATACAATTTTACTTTTTAATGGAAACTTTATCATTCCTCAATGCAAACACATTATGACTGCAATTAATAGTCTTTATATTGGTGGCTTTGTGCAAGAGTTACAGGGAGAAAATGTCCCTTCGTTATCATTTCTGTGTTGAATTACAGAAAAACACAGCCACACCCAATCACATCAGTTGCCGCCTGTCGTGGTCCGTTGGAAAATCAGGGATTGTATTTTCTATAATTGTATTACTGCTCTAAAATCCTTGCCAAAAAGGATGAACGTTTACATAAAGCCTTCAAATAAATTAAACTTTTATTGCAGTGGCACACTCTGATGGTGACATTTGGCTTTGATCTCTCTTACAAACTTCATCAGCGAGTGCATCGAAAAGATCAACTTTAGAGCTCATCCACAGCCTTTTTACCAAAGTTTTTAATTCTTTGGTTTTAACTGTGACCATATATGTGGGGAAGTTAAGGTGAGGAATTGTTGTCTTATACACATTTCCCTCAACACACGTCTGCTTTACTTGAATGGCATGTTGTCTTGTCTTTCCCATTTTGAGGATTTGGCCAGGAGAAATGGGCCTCTTTCAGGTCATATTAATCCCCCATAAAAACATGGAGGTATGGATTACCAATTAAAGGTTCATAGACACATTACTCACCTTCAGTCCCCCCGAGATGTAGTGGGTTAAGTCTTTGACGAATCCCGGTTGCGTCAGGAAGGTCATCCAGCAGAAACACTCTGCCAAGTCTGTGTTGTAATGACTTGCTGTAGCGACCCCTAAATAGGAGAGGAGCCAAAATGAATCTCTCTTTCTGACACACTGATCAAATTATAAAAGTAAAATATACATTAAAATGCTTCAGTTTAATTTTATTTATTCAATGGGATCCATTGATTAAGAGGATGCTGATAAATGTGACAGAGTAAAATGTGCTGAAAACTGTGATTAATTTTTCCCCCCACGAAATGAACGTACACAAATTAAAGGGTTTACTTACATTTGTTTTTCCTAAATGTTCAGTGTTAGATTGTGCCATTTTAATACATTTTAAACCAGGGATAATGATAAAAAAAAAAAATTTAATCTACATTTGCAAATTCAAGTTTTTTATTATTTAATCCTACACTGTGTTCTACCTCATTATTGTATTGGTAGCATTTTTATTCTCTTTTCCTCTGTTCATATTTCTTAACACCCAGTGCAGCCTCCTCGTTGTATTACATTTTATTCTGTGGTAGAAGAGACATTTGTTTGTTCAGTCACTTTTTTTCCCTCAGCAAGGCCATTTCATATCCATATGCTGTAAACAATGCCGCTATAAGTGAACTGTGCGGATATATCTGAGCTAGCTTTTAATCTTTCGTACAAGACACTTCAAAGATTTAGAAATCCGTAATCCTGGTCTCTAGTCAGCCTTCAGCCCTGTGGAGCTGCCCTGTTTATGTGCTGTAAGGTTTTATTTAGTGACATCCCAGCGTTGGTTTGTTCTTCACAGTATTGAAGAGTGTGACTTAAAGGTGTTTGATGAAAGCTTAAAAAGATTGATGGGTTTTTTTTTTAAACATTTTTAGCATGTGATGGAGCCAGGACTTGGTGGCCCTGTGCATTGATTGTCACCAAGAAGGAAACAGCCAGCTCACAAATTGATCAAATAGACCACACTTTGCTTCAGCCCATCGTGGTATTGATCCTAATCAATATTTCATTTCATCAGCCTGGCAACTCTAAGGCGCACTCTTCCCTAGGTGGAGACGGCATCTGAAAGCCATAGATGTTAATTATCTGTCAGTTTCTTTGTTTTTTTTTTCATTGATTTGTGAAAACAAAGGCGTAATGTTAACTTCAGATAAAAAAAAATGTGTTTTGGCCCTGGTTTGATATGAGAGAACCATGTTTTATTGCAGGTCCTTGAGGAATTGGCGCATTGGTTTGAGGAAACAAGTCACTTGACACATCTGTGGAAAAGAGAGTTTCAGTAGCCATCCGTTTACAACACCAGTCCAGCAGGCGAAAAGTCAAACTCTCGATGAATGCAGACAGGGGTACTTACAAAACCATCACATATCAGGAAATAGACTTTCTCAGAAATTATGCTGTATTCATTTTTAGCCCCTTGCCGGTACAAAAATGGACTGAAAGAAGAGTCAAACTGTTAGGGCCAGCTGTGAAAAGCAAGAGCAGGATGGATGACTGCAGCACACGGTCTGACCTACACCTTTAGAGGTCCAAATCAATATCATCCTGTGCGCCTGCTGATCTCTGCCTTTGAGTTAGTTGACAAAAAAAAAAAGGTAGGTAAATAAAAACTGCAAGTGAGGGTAAAAAAGACTATAAGGTTTGGATGCAGACAGATAAATGAAAGGAGCATCTCATGGTGTCAGCTTCTCTTTTATTTAACTTCCTAAAGGCACGTTTGCTTTTTCATTGGAGGAAAGGAAAAGCATCAGATAACGGGTGGTGTAAGAGGATGGGAACAAAGAGCAAAGGCTGAACAGCGGGCAGGAAAAGCTAGCATGAACTTGAGGTAATCCGGACAAAGAAACGCATACTGGAAAAACAACAATAATAGAAATACAACACTTATTTAACTATTTTGTTATTATTCTGTACTTTTGATTTTGGCTATATATAACCTGAAAAGACCAAGGCATTCATATAATTAGTCCCAACAGGTACTTTCTGTACTGATTTGCTACTTTCCCCCAGCCACTGCTCCTTATTACAAAGGGTTATTGAAAGTGATATGTAATTTCTCAATAACTTTGAACATGGTTGTCTCTGTTATTCTTGGGAAAAACAATTTATTTCATTTGCGTTCTTGCTAACATGTTAAATATGTCCACCTGCATACATCTGAGATTTTACTTTAGAAAGAAAATCTATAATATCTCATCTGTGTGACTGTGTATGGTCTAATTTAGACTCCAGCTAGTTTGAACATTGGTCTATCTTTTGTTTGCATTTTATTATTACGTATATCGCTACATGTACCAAGGCACCCTAAAAGTCACGCAATCAATAGGCCCAATTATATGTTTGGTGAATTTTGTTAGTTTTAAAAAAAAAGGAACAAGCATGTTAAATGACTTCTGGCCAGCAAAACCACGCAAATTGAAAATATTAAAAGAGAAATTATTATTTTAAGGTAAACTGCAAGTTGGCTATCACAAGGCTAATTTTAAAAAACAGTGGCATTTATTTATTTCACCAATGTAGGAGAAAGGAAAGGGGTCAGAGAGAAAAGGGTGGAGACATGCCGTAAATGGCAAAATTGCCCCAGAACAGCAGCACTGAGAACTGCCAGTCTCTGTAAATGGGGCACCTATTTTACCCACTAAGTGACACTTGTTATTTAAAGAGCAGAAAGTATTGCTGATCCCTGTTTGTTTTTACTGGGGTACATTGTATCCCTGACAGTAAAAGCACGATGCACTGTGGTCACGAATATCCCCATACCAGGACCCATCTCTGCAGAGTCTACGCCTTGTCTCAAAATCCAAAACACAGGCTCTCTGTAAGACAATTTCCTGTACATAATGATGTGAATAACTATTCATATGCACTTGAACTTCCTGTTAAATCCAAAGCCCCTGGGCAGTCGATAAAATAACTTTGAGAGACTATTTGAATGTCTGACAGTGTGTGTATTGACATAACTGGCTTCATCCAGGGCGGATAGTTTTTCGGAGCGATCCACTCTCCCAGACTAATTTAGCTGTCGCTGCTGTCCCTGGTTTACGGCCGTTGTAATTTCTGTAAAATATGTCCTGTTGTAACCTCGCCTTGTCATGAGCATTTTTATTATTTTCCGAGCCCAGTGAGACTAACACCAGCCCCGGGCTACTCATATTGTCAAAGCAAAAATAACAAAGACGAAAAGACCATGTTAGATCCTTCAGAGATGTTCTTAGCTAACACTGTCCATAGGTCTGTATAAAACCACTCAAATATGAAATAGCACTTTAATATTGTTATGTCATTATCCTGTCAACAGTGGGGTATAAACTTTAAAAAATTCTATTTGCAACAGATATGTTTTTATTTTTGCCTCCTGGTTGGGTTTTTAGGAGCTAATCTTTATCACCAGGACACCTAGTTGTTAGCTGAAAGGCAGCTATCAGTTTTGACTGGTTCACCGACAATAGAAAATAGTTGCATATAAAAAAAACTAAATTTTTATATAATATATTGATGGGCCACGTAATGTATACTCACCAGCAATTTTATCAGGTACACCTTGCTAGTAATGTGTTGGACTAAGTCGGTGCATAAACACAACACAATTTAAGATCTGGTGACTGTGAAGGCCTTTAGAGTCCAGTGGGCTTGTTGTCATATCCAAGAAAGACAGTTTAAAATTTTAACTTTTGACATGATTCACTATCCGTCTTGAAGTAATTGTTAGATAAAGGGACGGACACGGTCAGCAACAATGTTCAGGGGGATTTTAAACAATGCTCAATTAGTGCTGAGGGGTCCAAAGCATGCCAGGAAGATATTCTCCATATCATTACACTACCCCAAGGCTTTCATGCTGTTGAACTCCTACATCTACTACCTGATTACAGCTGAAACTAAGACTTGTTGGACTGGCCAGTTTTAAAAAAAAACTGCTATATTATCCAATTTTGGCAAGCCTGTGTAAGTTGTAGCCTCAGTTTTCTGTTTCAAGATGACCGAAGTGGCACTCTGTGGTGTATTTACACATGGCCTTCCACATACAGTGGTTATTCAAGCTATTGTTGCCTTTCTTTTTACCTCAAACCTGTGAGCCCATTCTTCTCTGACCTCTTTGAACAGCCCGTCTGGCACCAACACGTGCTCCATATTTAAAGTCACTTACATCTCTTTCTTACCCATGATGGTGTTCGGTTTGAGCTTCATCATTTCATCTCCACCACGTCTACATGCATTGAGTTGCTGCCATGGGACTGGCTGATTCAGTACCTATGTTAACAGGCTTTCAAAACAAATTCAAACCCTTTAAATATATCAAAATTGTGAGGTAACTGTACTTTAGTACTAGCTTAGTTACATATTAACATAAGCTTAACATAAATACTGGAGCATAGGAGACAACAATATGTGCAATATGTTGAAAGATATTTTTTTAAACACTAATAAAAACAAGAAACTGCTGGATCTCTGATGAGACTAAGCTGTTGATTCACAAATTTATAATTAGCATAATGTTCATGTACGCCTAAATAATTAGGCCTAATAAATCTTTGAAATGATAACAGATTGGGAACTGCATGCATGCAGAGGAGACAATACAAATATATAAGCATTAAAATGACTTAAACTAAAGCATCTGTGAAGTTTCAACTATACAACAGCTATGTGAAGAATTTAAAACAAGTACTTAAAGCAAATTAGGATTGTTGTTAAGTAAGTTGTTTTGCTTTCCTTCTTCCACCCTTCTGTTTACCTCCCTCACACTCCTTTTCTATTTACCTATTAGAGCATCGATCTTGTGTCTTTCATAATCAAGGTAATTGACCCTTGCCTGAATTATAGATTTAAACCAGTATTTACACCTCATATACCCTAGGACCTTATTTTTTCTTACTCCTACTTGCTCTTTCAGATTTATCTTGACACCTCATGATCTTGTTAAAAATCTTAGTATTTTATATCTCAGGCAGTTCCCTATCTCACCCAGTATCTGCGACTGAGCGAATGATGTTGCCTGATTAGATTCTCGATATCCCTCCCCTTTCAGCTCCGGCAGAGTTTGTTCAGCCTCCACAGTCCATCGCTCGACCAGTCGGCACCACGGCCATCTTTACCTGCCAGGCGCAGGGCGAGCCTGAGCCTCAGCTCACCTGGCTGAAGAACGGACAGGTTCTGGAGCCAGGGGGACACGTTAAACTCAGGAACAACAACAGGTAAAAATAGAACATTGAAAAACGTTGCTTGCATTCATGGAGCTCGGTTTATAAATACTACCTACACAAAATGTTGTTGGAATTGATTTGAAAAAAAACCATATAATTTCTGTGATCACAATTACAATAATAAAAGCTGTTTGCTTTGTTATATTTTCCGGAAAATAAACAATAAAGTTGAGAGCGTTGCATTCTATGAAAAATAGTTCCACTTGAGTTATTTACTGATAAAAACCTAAGAATGTGTGGAAAGTAAAGTATTTCCTATAAACGCCTTTGGATATGTTGATGCCAATTGTCATTGCTACTTTCAGCTTGATGAGTCTCAAGGTTTATGCCTAAATGATGTGCATGTAATCATCACGGTGTGCATTCATTCAAGGCTCCATGCTAACACGGTTGCAGAGCACCAACTCTGCAGGGTCAGAAACACTGAAAAAGGCTCTGCAATTCATTTGAAATCCAGTTTACGCTGTTCAGGGTTGCAGGAGGGTTGGAGCCTCTCCCATTTTCCAATTAGTGAGAAGGGATGTAAAAAGGCTTAAGGATGATTAAATGTACAATATTTGCAGAAGGAAATCAGTGCTGTCTATATGGAGACACCAATCTTCTGCACACTGGAATATTTAATAAAATATTTTCCATAGGTAAAATATTTTGGTTTTCCCTCATTTAGTTGAAAACTATTCATTTTAATGTGATTTACAATTCTGAATTGACCTTAGGGTATAGTGTGCCTGTGTGGGTAATTGTCTCATTTGTCTCTGTTTTGGTCCTGTTATGGACTGGTGAGCAGTTTACGATGCATCGCAGCTTTTGACTGCAATGATAGGCTCCAGGCTCAATCCTTGCTGATCACACTCCGTGGAAAAATACTTCCTGTTCTGATACTTTTGTTTTTATGTGTGCGTTGTTTCTATCCTTCCTCTAATCCTTATGATAAATGATTGGAAACTGAAATTCTCCGTGGACATGGATCAAAATCCCATTTTATTTACATTTTCTTTATGGATTACATCCCAGCCAAAGTTCAATTCTCCCAGTTGACCCTTGACACAGTTATCCAAGCACATTATTATTTTTTCATAAGAGAAGGATGAAGTATATGAATCAAACAATGCTGGCACTTCGCTGCAGTAAGTGAAAGCAGCAGACATACTGTATCCATTGCTCACATTCATTTCTCCACTTCGACTTGCTTCCACCAGCCTGTATTAGCAAGACAGATGGAATAGGAGAACGCTAAAGGCAGAAAGAGGACAGCAAAGAAATAGACGAGGAGTCTGACTGAAATGTTGAATTAAAAAGGGTAGATATGAATGAGGGCTTTGGAGAGAAATGATGAGTGTGCAGGAAGAATGAATGGGTGAAGAGAGAGAGAGACTAGAAAGATGGAATGAGTAGTCAGAGCATCACTTCGTTTCCTCTTCCTTCCGCCGCAGATGACCCGCTGCAATATGAATCCCATGCATCACAAACTACACTCTGTGATTGGGCACAGAAGCAGACCTTAGCTCGAGTTCCACCATTAGCTAATGAGCTCATAAACTCAGCTGGTTGGCTAAGGAATGCAATCAGCCATGTGGAGCGCAGAGCTGTTTCAAGAGCATCTTAAGACTGTGTCACTGAGCTGCACAGTGGGAGGAAAGACCATGAAAAAAAAGTCATTCCTTTTCACAGTTGGGTGCAATAATGTAGATGTGAAGGTGTTTAATGCTGTTCGAAGAAGCACTCTTCCATCCTGGGAGAGGAACTGTGTTCTGCCTGTATATTCTGAAGGAAACAAACTGGAATTAACTTTCTTTTTTCAAACAGAGTTTATGTGCACTAAGACTACAGTATGTCTGTAAGTTATTGTGAATGTCCAGATGATGCCATGGCTTTGTAAGCTTCTGATAATTTACAGCATATGAGTTAATTAGGGCCACACCTGAGAGCATACTTTAAGGTAAAATCACTGCTTCCTTGTGTGACTTTATAGGAAAATCAAAAGAAATCAGCTAAGATAGCAGGAAGAGGATTTCAGACCTCCACAAGTCTGGTTCATCCTTGAGTACAATTTTGAGACATTTTTTAATTTTTTTAAATAATTTAACTTTTTGCCACCAAATTAGCTGTGAAAGTAAAAGTGAAAGGACAACAAAGTCAAGGTTTTGGAGAGGCCATCACAAAGCCTGAATCTGAATGCGGCCAGAGCCGAGCAAGTGTCTGTGAGCAATTCAACCAAATATATGGGAAATGTATGCAACCTTCTGAATTTGAGGTCATTTGAAAAAGAAAACATCTAAAAAGTCCCTCTGATATTATCGTGGCATTTAGCAAATTTAAATTGTTTTTATAACTGATGTAAAACAGGAGATGTTACGTCTGATTTAATGTCTGACATTGATGAAAAAGTTCAGTGTCTTTTACACAATGCATGAACAGTCAAAGTCTACTTTCACCTTCAAACATTCAAAAAGGTGAGTACAAACCGTTTTACATGTTCATAAAGATGTAATTAATGTCAACCCATACTTAAATAAGACAAGTGATCATTTTATTGATGATTAGAAAATAACAAATAATATTAAGTAAGAGCTTGCCCTTTTCCATTCCTTTTCAGACATGTAAGGTTTTCATGGGTATACATGGACTATGTACCTGTTTGAAATCTAATTTTAAATTAATATTTTACCAAAAGAGATTTTAAAGAAGCTGTGATCCTATCTCAGAGATTAGGATTGGACCAGCTGACGCTTTTTGCACATTTGTTCAGGGAAATTCTCAATAGGATTGGTCAGATCCATTTTAGGATGTTTTAATCATGCAAGAGTGATGGTAATACATTTTCAGGGCATAATACATTTTCTGCAAGCTTCCTTACTTGTTTATTATCAGGGTTTTTTTCAGTTTTTTTTGTGTGACACAGGATAATTTGAAGAGCCTTGATTATTAAGTCTCGTATTTTACCGATCTGTATATTGTTGTATGGATGTGTGTGCCTAAACAATATGAAGACAGTGATCAGCAGGTGTTAAATTTGTCATTATAAATACAAAAAAAACCCACATTGATTCGGAACTTCAACATTAACAGCGTTTAATTTTTTTCTTTTATTTTTCTTAAAGCATAAAAGCTTATTTCTATTTCTAACAGGCTAAATATTACACATGATCAATTTTCAAAATAACATAAAGCAGCCTTAAGCAGTTATTTTTTTATTTGGATGGTGAGTTAAAACGTTAAATGATATCCACAAACAAATAATGAAGACTGGAAGATAATGACCAAACGTGGATGTGGTAATTTAGGCCTGAGGACAAACAGGCCAGGTTTGGAATATTCACCTACAGCGTCGCAGAGTTAGAGCTGCGCCACATGTTGTGGATTTGATGAGAAAATGTTTGTTTCAGTCGTTAGACACTTAAGGCTTGACTCAGATTTGGGGGGAAAAATTACTTGTAAACATTTATCGTAATAAATGATGCGTACTGTGGAATTTGGGTCCTACTTCTTTATATATCTTCTGGTTAAGGCTTTGTCTGGGAGAGCTTTGAGTTCAAAACGTATTTCCCCATACCAATGGATAAAGGCAACATTTAATGCAGTGCTTGCTCCTAACCATGGGGCCTCCAGTGAATATTTATTTGAATTAACATTGTTGGAAGGTTTGCCGAGTTTTAACTGGGGTCCTAAATTTTATAACTAAATCAGATCAGATCAGACAAAAGTCACCCTTAAGTGGAACCCTAAAAAAAAAGCAACGACATGTTAATAAATTACTCCTCATTCCCATGCGTCATCCACACACCAAAAAACAAAGAGGTGGTAGCTGGGTGAAGATCCAGTGACAGTATAGAAAAGTCGACTTAGTGCTCATGGTGAATCATCACACCTCAAAAGGTCCTGTCATGTGTAGCGGCGCACACTCCCAAACACAAACAGACATGCTGCTTTGTAAGAGCTTTCATTATCAACCCTGGCTGACCAGGCTCCTGTGAAACATGGTTTTCAAAGCCTCTGTTAAAGCCGCTGCTAATTATGGATTTCAAGGCTTTGCCTCATTCTTATGTCTCCAAAGCGGCGATGCATGATCAGCCAATATATACGTGCTGTGATCTCTCATCAGAGAGCCCAACAATATGAAAGCCAGCCGGTATTGTTGTAAAGAGATACCGTTGCCAGTGATGGGAAATAATTAACATGTGACGTGTTCCAAGTGAGCGGGTGAGCAGCTAGCTCTTTAAATAAAGGCCAACATCTGAAAGAACAGGCTTCCGTGGGAATTTGTAATTGAAATGGTCTCAGAGTTTTTTTTTCCCCTTTTAAGTTTTTGCCTGTTTTTTTATTGCGTTTTTTTTTCTCTCTTCACCCCAAAATATCCCTTCCTGCCCCCCAATAACGGGAGCTGTGTCCTGGGCATTGGCCTTGATCCCTGACCCGCCTGTAATCAGTCATATCCCTGGGCCCTTCCCTCCTTTCAGGCCACAGACAGCTTAGTTCTCCTCCCCTTCCCCCTCTATCCACACCTCTTCCCCGTGTTCTCCCTTTGTCCGCATATTTTCCTCCTTCTCACTCTCTCTGAATCGAGAACGGCCCCGCCGCCTTTTGATGGGGCGCTGCTCGGAAACAACAGAGGGTAAACAGAGACTAAGCAGCTGAACAACAGACCCCCAAACCCCACTGTCAGCTACCCCTCCGCTCTGACCCACTGCCTCATCCGTCAATCGGGTGAAGTGACCTCAAACTGATGAGTAAATGATGGTGTCAGCTTGTCAGGACGGGGCAGCTTGGTTTAGGGATCTTACGACAAGCAAACAGCCTGAATTCCAGCCTTACGCCTCCCATATTCTTTCTTCTCTGTCACTCAGACGTTGCCTATTGTCCCTTGCACATTGTGTACATCCAGGGTCTGATGTTGCATATCAATGTGAACTGTGTGATTGGAATAATCATTTGAATTGCAAAGCTGACCCCATTGAGCTATGTCTCAAGGGAATCATGAGAACTAACGTAAAGCGCAGATGCGTTCCGGTTTTGGGAGCTAAATTACAGAATGAACGTAACGATGAAATATAAATGTATAGCACGCTAAAGGTTTTGTCATGATTGACAGCTATTTTTATTTTGGCCCACACTTGTGTTTGTATTCCGGTCACATTAGTGTCTGTCTAAAATATTTAATTCCTTCTAATTGAGTTTCTTAGTTCTTTCTTTTGTCCTCTTCTGTGTGTTTTGGTTTAGTCTCTTATGTTGGTTGTAGTCCTCAACTTTGGTTAGTTAGATCTTGTGTTTCCTTTCACTTTCTCCAGAGCCCATCATTCATTCTTCGCTTAGTTCCTCGCTTAGATTCTCCCCCAGATACTCTGCTTTCCATTGATTGTATTCACCATGGTTCTCAGCACATATCCACAGTATTTAAGTCTCTCAGTCTTGGTCATCCTCCTCTGGATTATCCTGCTGTTGTGTCCCTGGTTTCTGTCCGTTCTCCTCCTGTTTTGTAACTCTTCCATCATTGAATCCTTTGCTCCAAAAGTCCATCATACATCTGCTGACGTCCCGTCGCCATTTGGGCCCACGTCAACAAACTAGCAACATGACAGATGTTTAGAGAAAGTTTTAAAATTAAAAAAAAAAAATCATGGATTATAGGTTACTTTAGGGGATCATAAATTGGCATTAGGGCTTCAGCCTATTTTTCTTTTGGGGTATGATTGGGGAGTGTCCTGTATATTATTTCAAACATACATAATGCTGATTTTTTTTATTTATTTATTTATTTATTGGTTTGTTTTTGCACACTAATCAAATCCTCCACGCCCCTTATAAGCAAATACATTTAATAAATTCATTTAGTATTTCAAAACTCGGCAAATTGATGAAGTTTGGGTAAAATATTTCTTTCCACCTCTTTCCCATTGTTGATAATGTGATTTAAGTAGATGAACAAAACGGATTCATGCATAAAAATCAATAAAAATGGTTCATTTTTACAAATGACGACATTTTCTTTTTACACTCAAAAGTCAGATATTCTGAATTTGCTGTCAGAAATACAAGTAGACAGCCGATGAACTTTGAATTTCAACCTGGAGAGTTGGGAACTGCCGGGCAGTCCTGAGTTTAGTATCCGATTTAGCCTCTGCACCTACAAAATGTAGTTAAAGTTGCAGGTATAAACTGTATACCGTATATTTGTAGACATGTTCTTTAGGGGTTTGAAACCAAGAAATTGAGACAAAAACATTGATATTGGCTTCTGCTGACAATAGAAGTAAGTGCCAATAACAAAAATAATATGCCACCCTCACTGGTTTTCTAATTGGCAACCAGAACCCACTCAAATTGTGTGTGACGTCATTCCCAGATCCAAATCGTCGAGACAAATCAAGCTCACCTTTATACCAACAAGTACTCTAATATGTTTCTGTGGTATGTTACGCATGTTCATTTTTACTTAAGCTTTCATCCCACAAGCTGTGAAAGAGTCTTTTACGGCACGTGTGGAATTTCATAAGCTCCACTACAGCAGGATATGACCACACATCTGTGACTTGTCACAAACCTTTGAATGTTACTGTACCTTGTCAAACGAGCAGAAAATCCCCCCACCCCACCACCCTGCTTCCCTTCAAGCACCCAGGGGGGGCCATCAAGTCCTGGTGGCACCGGTAGTGCTTCCCGAGAGGCCTCCTTATTTTCCCTTCTTCTCTGGCATCTGGTCAGACTGCGTGCGTTCAAACACTCCATCCATCGCAGTCACAAATGTGGTGGTTGATTGGCAAGCTGAGGGCCTGTGTACAGCCACCGCTGGGGTCAGAGGTGAGATTAGTTGGACCTCTTTGACCTGATAACCATACAGATTGGATCCAGCTGGCAGGCTTGGTGGAATAATGACTGTTCCTCCATGTGGCCTATCTTGATGCACATAACTGGATCCTAGCAAATCCATTTTGAAAAGGAAATAGATGGATTTAATTCTGCATCATACCTGCTGACCCAGAAACTGAACCGTACTCTACTGTTGAGTCCTGAGATGCCACTTTTTTTTCTCTCATACCCCATTTTCCAGATCCAGGAGGCGTTGAAATTTAACCCTGCAGGCTGACATGCTGATCTCTCCAAACAATACTCGCTGTTGCTCAGTGGAAGTTCATGGTGTCGTGATAAATTTTGTTTTAACACTCCAAGGATGTATCTCGTCCATCAAAGGGAGATGACATTTTGCTTGACAGGCTCTTACAAACAGCAGGTGACAGATTAGGGACATACTCTGAGAGGTTGAAGTCAGGTGCCGCTCACTTCTCCTGTTTAAACTTAAAGCAGAACCAAAATGCAGCTTCTTATTTTTTTTAAAACGCCTCTGATTTCTTTCTAATATCACCAGGGTTCTTGGCATCAGCTTGATTTCCATAAGACTTCTGTATAACTCATTCATTGTGAGTTTGCTCTTCCGTACATTAAACAATAGCTTATGCAGAAATAGCCTTGGCTTGAAACAGAGAAAAGAAACACATGAAATCATAGCTCCTCACCTCCGTGCGAGTGAGAATGTTTTAATTTGTGGAACTGTTTGTGAGTTCTTGTCTTAAAACTTGCAGACATAAAAGCATATGTGCTATATATATATATACAGTATATATATATATATATATATATATATATATATATATATATATATATATATATATATATATATATATATATATATTGTGCATACCTGCACGCCATCACATACAAAGCTACCTTATATGTTTTCTTTAAGAAGATACCTGCCATGTGAGTGGGAAGGCAACCAAGCAGAGATGGAAGCGTGAGGATAAAGAGCAGTGTGTGGCAGCAGTGCAATAGAGAGTGGGGGGCATATATACTTTACATGTGCGAATGTGTGTGTGCGTGTATAGGTGCATAAATTCACATGTGTGCAGGCAGATGAAAGCGTTTTGCTCATGCAGGAAAATGAAACCTTTTTTGAAACCCTGAAATAGATTTATTGAACCCTCGGGGAGTTTCAGGAGACAACGTATGCGGTTTGCATGAGTGAGGATAGTCCATACATTCTGCTGCTGTCTGTCACGCAGGAATTTGTGTCACAAATCTCTTTGCTCTCACTCAGCAGAGCACAGAGCTTTGTGCGCTTTTCAGAAATAATGTCCCATTTATATTTTATGCTGCATCCCCTACATGTTTCCCAAGATATGATGCAAATCCATTAGGTCCATTTGTTTAAACGCAGAACTTATTTAGCTTTGGACACTTATTATTAAATTACATAGTGTTTCACAATATCTGAGCTGTGCTGCCACATGTCAGAGTTAATAATAGGAAGAAACTACAATAAGTCAGAGCTATAAATTCAATATTTACATCAAATGAATTATGGTAGAATGTGTTTTGCTGTTGCATGAAACATTATCTATGATCTTTTAATGACAAGAGTTTGATCCATGTGAATCAGACTGGACTGCTAATAAAACATATGACCAAAGTGACTTTTAAAAACCTGAATTACGTGCCCCACGTACCCCAACGGGTGCACAAGTTTGAATTTAAAATAATCCATTCCAGCTTGAACACTTACACAAACCTCCATGAATGTTTGGATGAATGCCATTAATCAAGCTGCAGAGAACCAACATCAACAAGCCATCAACAAGATCCTAGTACAGCAAGCTGGATGGATATTTGATGTCTTCGTGTGGCACAATCTGTACAGCTAATTTAAATGGCCGGTTTTCCTGGCACAACGCTGACTTCTAAATTTAATTCATACATTTTCACTGAGGTCAGAGCCTTTCCAAAAGCTTAATATTAGATCCTATTTGTTATTTTCAAAAGCCAGTTTTGATATACATTTATGATGATTGAGCCGTTGTCCATCATGTTCAAGTTTCCACCATCTGACCCAGACTGCCCTCTCATAGGGAAGGAAATGTGTTTGGTTCCTCCAGAACAACCTAGGAACCAGCAGTGCTCCAGCTTACTGTAAACTGATAAATGCTTGAAAGTCACTGAAAGGATATGAACCGAGAGGGTGCTGACCAAGAAAGTAGCTCCATAACAAACACCCTCGGGTTTAAAATTATAAATTTTTAGCCATATTGTACATGGAAAACCTAAATGTGGTTGGTTTCCTTCTTTCTTGCTTTGTCTTTTATCTTCAGCGCACCCTATTAAAATGTTGGTGCAAAAACATTAAAAAGGATACATTTAATTAAATATGTGTGGAATTGGTGAGTTGGAGTAAATTTCAGACTGGCACTGTGTGTAACTATTCATACTTTATAATACTATTAGTGCTATTTGATACAAAATTTGGTTTAGCTGCTGAGCAGCTGCCTTCACAAATGTTGTTCCTCAGTTGCACAATTTTACGAGCAAAATCTGATCTAATATGTGCCCATAACACAGCGCAATGCAGCAGTGCTTCCTTTTTTTCCCAGCAAGGAGCCACCAAATTGTTCAGGGCATAGCCTAGTATCATAAAGTGCCATAACTCTTGAACGCATGCATAGCAACACTAAGTGATTCCACAAGGTTAGATGACATTTCTGCCATCGGCGGCATTACATCAACATGATAGATTCAAATGGTCCACACCTCAGTGGTCTGCATTCTGACTCACCTGGAAATGTGTCCTCATGTACCCAAACATCATTTATATATCATGGCTGCCATCAGGCAGCAAGCACAGCAACTGTGCTGCAGTGGCACTGAGACAGCGTGTTTGCAACTTAGAGCGTGGAATCACAGAGATGCCATTTTTTTCACCTCCTCTCATTCAATGGCAATTGTTTTGCAAATACTAACATATAGAGCCCTGCAAAAATATTCATACATTACTTACATTTTGCCTTTTTGCATCCACAGACTTTGTTGTGTTCATTTAGGATTGTATGTTATAGATCAACTCAAACTAGTGCATAAATGTAAAGTGGAATGAAAATGATATATGGCTTTTTTTTATTATACTGAAGATAGATTAATTAAAAACAAAATTCCAAAACTTTCTACGACTAAAAAGAAAACTGGGGCATTCTTCTGGGGTCGGTCTGGTTTACTTTGGTAAATCTAAATAAAGACCAGTACAACTAAATGCCTTTAAGAAGTCACCAAATTAGTACATACAGTCCACTTGTAATTTAATATTTGTATAAAAACAGATTTTCTTTGAAGGCCTCGGGGTTTTTTTTAGAGATTATTGGTAAACAAATATCAGTGAGCACACCAGACATGTCAGAGATAGAGTTTTGGGGACTATAAAGCAGGATTAAGTTAAAAGCAAAATACAAAGCTTTGACAATCTCACTAAGGGCTGTTGATAGAATGTCCTAATCAAAGTCCAGATTTGAATCCAATAGAAAATCAGTGGCAAGTCTTGAGAACTGCTGTTAACAGATAAGCTCCATCCAATCTGACGAAAGCTTGAACTTTTTTGCAAAGAAGAATGGGCAAAGATGCTGGTGTCTGAATGTGCAAAACTGGTAAAGACACACCTAAAACAAATGCATGCATGGCACAGTTTTTTTAAACATAGTTATTTTTCAGTTAATTTAAAAAATAATAATAAAATAACGTTGCATCTTTTCCCTTCACATTGGTTATGCACTTTGTTGTGTAGGCCCATCAGTTTGTTGTTATAACATGAGAAAAATAAGATAAAGTTTAAGGGGCATGAATACTGGTGCCATGCACTTAAAGCAATTGACGTGCAATGTTAATGTAACCCAGTGACACAATGAGTGGTGTTACTATTCAGTCAATTTTTCTAGAAATTCAACTCCTCCTCCATCCAACTTTCTCTGCTCCCTCTTCACTCTCACAGCACCCTGACGATATACAGCATCAACCAGGAGGATGAGGCCATCTATCAGTGCATCGCTGAGAACAGTGCCGGCTCCACTCAGGCCAGTGCCCGTCTCACCGTGCTCTGGGCTGATGGACTGCCCGGTGTGCCCACCCACGTGCAGGCCGAGGCCCTCTCCCCAACCACCATACAGGTGTCCTGGAGGGAGCCCAACCAGAACACTCAGGACATCATCGGATATGTGCTCCACATTCGCAAGACATCAGGTAGGGCCAGGATAAAGGCATCATATCTCATATATCTCATATGCAGAGGTGTGTAGTAACTAGTTTACTCAGTTGCATTTACTTGAGTAACTTTTTGAACAAAATGTACTTTTAGGAGTATCTTTACTGCACTGTACTTTTACTTGAGTGATATTATTACTCAAGTATCGCTACTCTTACTTTCCGGCTACTTTGCCTATTGTGAATAAAGAACATGCTTGCTTTAAAAAAGATGCACCAGAGAGATAAAAACCAAGAGTTTATGTTAAAGTGAGACTTCTTATTTGTACACACGCTTTGTTATTTTAATAGTTTTTTTTCTACCTGCTGAGCTCATTGAGGCATTTGGAAGTCAAATGAACATTCAGTAAGCAGTACATATTGTCAATGGAAGTACTTTGTGCTGTTCTAACGTACTGCAAATACATTACCTGCTGTAAGTACTGCTTTCAAGTTTAATGTTGATAAAACCGATTTAGAAAAGTGTTTCTTTTGTTTTTACTGTCTTTAGTGTATCTTTTGTCTTTAAAATACCAGAATTTGCACATACTTTATATTTTTGTCTGAAATATTAAATCATCATCATCAGCATGTCATGCCTTCTTACTGAATGCTTTTTTACTCTTACTTGAGTAATGTTTTGGCTGGCAACTTTTTAATTTTACTTGAGTAAAAATATGTTGAAGTAGTGCTATTCCTACTTGAGTACATTTTTTGGCTACTCTACCCACCTCTGCTCATATGCCACTTATGAAATGTTCATGAGTCTGTTGCTTTTTAAGGAAATAGTTTTCATGTCTTCTACCTACACAAAATGCTGATTTTTTGATTCTGAGGTTAATTAAAATGTTTTAATCTTAAAGGGGCGCTTTTTTCTAACCAAATCTTTTTTCTTGTTAAATTCATAAAACAGATTTCAGAGATAGAAACCAAGAATCCCCAATCCCAAGGATGCAAACTAGAGAAATCCAGACTTTTTGTCCTTGCTTTTACATTTAATACATACCGTTGCCTTGGCTCTGTTTTGTCACAGTGACAGGTCCTGTTTACCCAGAGAGCCATAGTCGTGATTTATTGTGTGATCTGATTTCAAATGTAGAGCTTTAAGTAGTTTTAAAGCTATTCAAGACACACTGGTATCCAATCCAGATGAGTTCTGGCGTCCGCGTAACTGCATGTCTTCAACACAGCAAATGTATTTGCACCTTGAGCTAAAACAAAAGCCATCTGATGGGATTGCAAACATGTAAGACAGAATCAGCAGGGATCTTCTCTTCACGGGCGTCTTGACGAAATTAATTTAATGTAAAAGTGAGTCTGAATGCATCATGTGCCGTGACATACTTGGCCTGTTTTGTCTTTATTTTTGCATCAAATGAGAACACAAAGACTTTGAGTGCAGTGGCAATGCTGTGAAATCATTCTGTGAGTCCAGGGTACTGCCGGGTGTAGCATCTGTCGAACGTTTATATGTGAGACTTGCACTGGTCTTTAGTCTTCTAAACTGGCATTTTAATTCAGCTCAGAGCTTGACATGAAGCGTGGGAGGGAGGAACACGTGTGCTGTTGCACCAAGACGCACATTAGCTCTATGATGGTGAACACAGGTTGTCAGCGTTCGAGGCTTTTTTTTATTATTATTTCAAGAACCAGAATGAAAACCGGTGAGACTCTGAAGGCTCCTTTTTGCTTTCCAAAAAAAAAAAATGTAAAAAAAGTGTTGGTGTTTTAATTTATGAACATGTTTGACATATAACATGTAGTAGATAAGGATGGAAACGCTTGTCAAAAACAACCATTAAACTAACTCAAGGTGATCGTAAATACATTAGAAAAACATCCAGTTTGTTCCCCTTGTTGCAGAAAAGAGCACTTTATTACAAAGGAACATTGTAACATGGAGGTTTGTGCGGAGACACATTTTAATTTCAGGCATAAAATGATGCACACTTGTTGGATCGCCAAACACATGCGTAATTGGCAGGACTGAAGGTTGTGAGTCTGTTCACAGCTTTTGGACAAGTGTAAGTGTGTGTGTCAGTGTGTGTATGTGTGTGGGAGAGAGCCGTAGAGCTGATGATAACCTCACTACATCTCTGGGATGGATAATTAAGGGCCCCGGGGAGGGCTAACCAGTAGGTTCTGCTGTAATTACCGGTATGGCCCAGTAGATTGACGAATGGGTGTAGAAAGCAGTTATGGCTGGGTGTGTCTGAAAACCAATAAAAATCCTGTAACTTGTACGACTCCTCCATTTTCCCCGTTTATCCACCCCCCACCCCCACCCCAAAAATTTACCCCATCATTGAATCTTCACACTCTCAGGGCAAAGCTGGATTTGCTGTTACCTCACAAAAGAAGTTTTGTAAAACAGGGAACATTTCTTTCTTTCTTTTTTCACAAAAATAATGAATTTTATTTCTATTCATATTTCTGTCTTAATTTTTATCTTCTCTAATTTTAATTAAAACAATTTAAATTTCTTTACCCATTCAGCTCCTGAGTTTGACCCTTTTAAAGTATAACATCTTTTTCTTCCTCCGCCATCTTCTCTCTTTCAGATCCGCTGGAAATGGAGTATGAGGAGGCGGTGAGCAAGGCGACGCTGCAGCAGGTCATCCGCGACCTGGAGCCCTCCACCAGTTACACCTTCTATGTCAAGGCCTACACATCCCACGGAGCCAGCAAACCATCAGAGAGCGTTGCAGAGAGTACTCACGGCGAGGGTGAGTTTTACTTGGAGAGAAAGCTCATCTTTACTCATAAAATCACTTACTGCAACATGTTACAGCACTGGGTCAGGCCAATTATCTTGGGATTGCTTCCTTAATACCATAAGCCTGGTTAATGATGTTGGTTAATCTGGTTTAGTTTGGCTTCAGACTCTCTCTTGTTAACAGCTGCTCAACTTTTGCTTGTAGAAAAAAAAAGACGAAAGTTAGTTATGAGGAAAATACAATAACAAGTCCATTATTAAAGTCTTAGGGTTTTTGGTTGTTTCTTTTGTATGTTGTTGAATAGACTTTCTAGTTCTTTCCAACCACTTCTCCCCTACTGCTGTTATCTGCTTTGTCGCTGTTGTTCTGATTGACATCCTGTTTCGGGTTTCAGTTCCCGCCCCTCCTTCCCTCTTCACCAAAGTGTTGAACAGCAGTGTTGTCCAAGTAACGTGGGAATCTTCCTCCAAGATGGGCCACCATCAAGGCTTCAGACTCTACTACAGGAGAGCGCACACGCCGCTGTTTATTGGACCCTTCCCCTTTCCTCGCAACGTCACCCAGTACAACCTCACTCAGCTCGGTGAGACCTACGGTTTCATAGGAAATGAAAGTTATGACACAGTGCTGGGAGACTGGGCGTTGTTGGCATGCAACATAATGCAAAGAACTGCTGCAGTTTTCTGAACATTTCCAAAACTTTATCAACAAAGACAAAAAAAATTCCAAATATGCTACATGAACATCTTGGTTGGTGAGCAAAAAATGGTCACACGTGACGTCAGCTGTGCATAAATAGGGACAAGTCTGTCTGACCAGGTCAAAAAGTGAGTGTTTAGAAATTTCCACTTTGGCAGGAATTTTCAGAATTATTTGTTTTAAGAAATGTAAAATGGAGTGGATGAACCTAACCGTATAAAAATGTATCCGTTTTCCTGAGTAGACTAGGCTGAAATCTCTTCTTGGGACTTTGGCTGCTTTTTACACATTTTAGTCCAGTACCTGCCAATTTCCGGATACATATTTTTGTTCGGATCAGTTGTCTCTTTAAAAACAATAATTACATTTACTAATTCATGTCACCCATCAATATTTCACGACATAACTACTCTCAGTGTTATAGTAACTTAACTTTCTGATGCATATTTTCTAAAACAAAACTGAATGAACACAAGTATAAAAAGAAAGTCAGATCAGACAACCTCACCTGAGTTTGATTTGAGTTTCTGTGAGCTGCTGCAGAGATTTCAGGGCAGTAAGCACCACTAAATTGAGTGAAAAGAATTTGCCTATTTTACACAAATGTCATGTGAAAGTTGTTGTTTAGCTTTCCTCCATCCCAAGACCAGAAAGGTAACATATTTGGTTTATTGATACATGACTGGGAAATTTGATTGTTTGTCAAACTAGTTTGTTGTCTTGTGCACATTCAATCCACACAAGAAACTCACTGCCTTTGCCTGACAGTTGTGGCAAAATAGTCTCGGATCAGTTTTTTTCACTATGCTAAAGTTGCCAGTTGTTTAAAATGATTACCTATCCAAAAAGACTTCTGGGAAAAGAAATTGTAAAATACTATATTATATTTTTTTTCTACAAAAAAAATTCATTTTTATAGCATTTGATGAAGTGACCCTTTTCTGTGTTTTACTCTCTTCAGATTCGTCTATGGTTTATGAGATAAAGCTTCTTGCATACAACCAACACGGAGATGGGAACGCCACCACCAGATTTGTTTCACTTCGGGAGGCACTGGAAAAATCTGGTGATATATTTCTTTTCGATAAACCTCATGTTTCACATTATCCTTTTCATTTAGAGTCACTTAATCATCGTCATGTGAACCTGCCTGTTCTCTTACCAATGCGTGCTGTTTCCTCAGTGCTGGACGGCTCATGTGACTGCATTAAAGATGAACAGAGTAAAACCTCCACTACCGGCATCATAATTGGCATCCACATCGGCGTGACTTGCATCGTCTTCTGTGTGCTCTTCCTCGTCTTCAGCTACCGCGGCAGGTCAGAACCAAAATCCCCACCAACACGTGGAAACAGCGGAATCACCTTGGCAGCGTTTTCTAGAGTTAATGCTCATACAGGAGTAAAGTGTGCCATATATGTGTGTGTTGGTCTAATCTCCAGGCTAATGATGTGTAAGACAGTTCAGGCCACCCCCCAGGCAGGGCACAGTGCAGTCCTGGAATCCTCTTCCTCTTCTCAGGGGGCCTCTGGGCTCAACGGGGCTGCCAGGAGAGAGATGGAGGTCAATGGCAGCGCCGCAGGGAAGAAAGTGGTCGACAGCAACGAGCTCCAGAGACTCTTCACTCAACCCAACGCACAAGATGCATGCATGGTGAGTGCTGACAATGAGAGCTATGGCTCAAAACTATAGTAGCGGTTCTTTGCGCAAACGTTTGAACAAAAATGACCATCCTTTAAGGGTAGATTTATTTCACCTGTGAGAATAACATTCAGCTGAAAATATACAACCCTAAATTTTAGCATTGTGCAAATAAACCCAAATTATAAAAAGCCTTACATTTGGTTTGTTGTAGTTTTATTAATAAACTGCAATACATGTACCTCTGTGAAAAATGCAACGATGGCTCTTACCACCTGGTCACTGAGGCACTTTTTTTTTGTCTATGTTTATGTATTTGTCATTTAAGAATAAACACGGAAATATACCTTTCTGTGAATTATTATGATATATTCCAAATACTAAATTAATAAATATTTAGGAAAGAAAAGACAAATGCTTTAATTGAAAATAAAATAAAATTCAACTAATTAATACAGGTGAAAATGTTGGTACTATTTTTATTATTTAACCCAATTATTTTTTCCAGAATATTTTATCACCTCTTTTGGCAAAGCTAATTTAAAGAGGATAATGCATTCATTTGTTTGCTAACAATTTTAGGAGTTTTATCTGGAAAAACCTTTGATTGCAAAAATAATATAGTTCCACATTTACAATAGATGTTTGTTATTTATTATACATAACAATGTCTGAATCAGTTAAAAAAAACATAATTGCCATCAAGAACAGCTTTTGTCGACAGAGTTTTAGGTTAAACTTTACCCTCCCTTATAAATAAATGCTTTTACTAAAATATACATTTTCACATTGTGACGAAACAACTTTAAGTAATATGTTGAACTAAAACAGTGAAACCAGTAAGGCGTGCTCGCATGCTGATGCGGACTTATAACTACGTCCTGGCTCGTGACGGCTCCTCCGTCACACCACCCCTCTCCTCTCCAACACCACTGATCAATACATCCTGGGAAAAGGTTTGACAATAGTGGGCACTGTGGTGCTTGTGAAATTAACTTGTAGCCATGTTGGTATCTGACCACTAACTCCTGTTTGCTTGTGTTTCTAGTCCAACTCCTACATACTGAACGACACCCAGCTGTCTACGATACCTTTGGATGAGTTTGTAGAGGAGAGAGAGACGCCGTTTCAGGAGCATCCTTCTGCCAGAGCGGCTCAGCCGGACCAAGGCTGATCATGTATGAAGGCCCGTTCACATTCGACACTTTTAGTGTCCACTTAGACTTTTCTCTCACTCAGGTCGACAAGTGTTTCTTTTCAAAGTATTCTTTCCTTTTGTGCAAAGACATTTTTTATGAGTAAGTTAAGACGTTTTTGAGGATCTGTGACGGTTTATTGGCGTGTTTTTGTTCATTTTCTGGTGTTTGGCAGCACAGTGAATAGAGACTCCTGAATGTCTTTGATATAACTTTATTTTTATTTTATACATATATATATATATATATATATATATATATATATATATATATATATATATATATATATATATATGTGAACTCTCCCTGGGAAATTTGAAGTAGTCATAAAAATGTATCAATTTGTGTTCACAGTTAAAATTTTTGCTGATTTCTGCGAGAATCAACAAAAAATAACGATAACCTACAGAATCAAAGCCACGATATTTCATAAAGTGACAAAAGGAGTGAATTTTGTATGTTTTGGTGGATGGTGCTATACAAAAAGGTTGAGCTGAAGGACCCAAAATATAGAAAATGCTTTGTCCTGCTATACAGATATCTTTTCCGGGTTTTGTGACTACTTCACATTTTTCTGTGAGACTAGGCTTTGAGATGAACAGAAATACCTACACTCTGATGGTATCCTCCATTCGTTGAAGTGGTTATCAGTTGTTGGTCTTATCTCTGTGTTTCTGTGGATGTCAAACACTCGCTGCCTGCTCTTAACCACCAATGATTCCACCTCCGTACTCAGAAAACCTCGACATTCTTCCAGGGATTCAGTACATTCTGTCTCAGGACTTTGTTTCAGTAATATCAACATTTTTATGAGTTCTTGGCCTTCATACAGATTCTAGACTTGGCTGTGTGAACCTCACAAGTTGACAAAAGCCTACCTCAGCCGGAATGAATGTGTTGTGGGAAGTTGTTGGGACTTTGCCTTCCCCTGTGCTCGTGATCAGTCTGCAAGTTTGGAGGAACCAGAACTACAACGTCAGGTGCCGCTCTACCTCAGAAGTCAACTATCGTCTCTCCTCTCCTTCTTATCGGCGTAAAAACGGACAAAAGAGCATCCAACATAAAGCACTTCCAAATGCTGAAATTATTGTTCTACCTCAAGATAACAAAATTAATGTTGTCTCTGTTCGTTGTTGTAGTTTGTTTTATTTTTTTATCGCATAATAATGAAAACCCTTCTTTTTCTCCCTTTGTGAAGTCCTGGCTCCTCCCCTCTGTGGTTGAATATGATGTTTGTAGAGTGTCAGTACCTCATGCAAGTTGACAGACTGATGACATTATATACAATGTGTTGAAAAATATGTATGAATTAAGCTGGGAGCTATCTTCCTGCATGTTATTTTTAATTTAAAGGCCACATTTGTCAGTAGTGATAGGTTGAGTGCAAGGAAAGGTTAGAGATACACTGCATTGCTGTTCTCATCCTTGGGAGAATTTAGGAGGAATAAGGTCCGATATTTATTGCCAAACTGAACAGGAAACCGTAGAATATCGTGCAGCTGCAGATGGTGCAGTGATTAATTGTCTATTTTTTTATTAAATTGAATTATTTCCTGCAGGTAAGGTGGATGTGCTAACTAAGAGATGAGGGAAGTTATTTTTCTAAAATTATTAGTGTTAAGACTTTAATGGCTACTTTGACGTTTTAGTAAGGTATGGCCGGAGATGAGAAGATCAATTCTGCTCTTTGTATCAGCATAACTTGGCAAAAACACCCCAACAACAAAACTGTGGCCAGTTATCCTAGATCCCTCTGCTTGTGGTTGGGGGTATTTTGTTTCTTTTTTGTCAAGTAAAATTGGCGAATATGTTGATATGTTCTGTGAATACAAGAGAGGCAGCAGCATGTAAGAGCACTGGAATTAGCTTATCCACAGTGCTTTGCAAACGTTTTCAAACTCCCTAAACCTCAACATTTTGAAACATAACCTCATACACCATTGTATATTAGTGGGATTTTAAGTGATAGAACAACACAAAATAGTGTATATTTGGGAAGTGGTGGAAAAAATGATTAGCTACACTGTTTAAAATTTTCTTTGCAAAAATTATGAAGTGCTGTGTGCATATATATTCAGCTTAACGGGCTCAATACATTCTGTTAACCATTTTTGACGTGGTTACAATGGGGCATTTCTCAAATGACGTCCCATTTTTCCCGTGACAGCCCGGTTTCCCGGCTGGTCGGACAGGAACAGTGCAAATTATACTGGAAACATCGTATTACCAATCATTTTGGAAGATGACGACGTCCCAGGAGCTTCATTTCAACCTGCTTCTATCGAGAAACCCAGCATAGAACAGCTGGAACGTTGGTTGAAATGTAGAAGGTTCAAAATGAGCGGAAAGAAAGCAGTATTAGTAGGAGACGCTGTCCTCTCCTCTCTTGCAACGGATCAAAACCAAGGAAGAAACCCGTTAAATCCGCGTAGTATTACAGCTAATCTAAGAAAAAATACATGTATTATTACAGGCCTATGTTGTCATTTATTATAGAGCTCAATGCAGAAAATAGAAACAGTCAATCATCCCGCTGTAATCAGACATTCAGATGCCGTCTCACCTTCACACACACGCGCGCGCACACACACAGACACACACACACACAAGAGACACACAAACATGATCACTGTGAGAGAAACATCGACTTGATCCATGAAAAGAAGCGGAAGACCAGCAAGAAAACCACCACACGCTGCTTCTAATCATCACAAATGCATGTATTCAGCTGGGGATTTTTACTGGTTATAAAAAGTTGTTGTGGGGGAGGGGGTTTGAGCCCCCCCCAAAATAAAACTCCATTCATATGATCACGATCATCATATCGCTAGTCACTCCACCAGGTACCAACGTAGCAGCGGTGTTTTGTTGTTGCCATATTATTGTCTGTTGAGGCGATATTCAGGACAGATCTGTTCACTATTTGTCTCATACAAGTAAACTATTCAAGCGTCACCGTTCTGCTTGCACGACCACAAGATGCATGTGTCTAAATTTAGTAATCTGACGTCATTTGAGGAATGCCCTATTGCATAATAATTCCCAGTAGGTTTCTAATAGCTTTGTATGTCTGGAGGCTGGGATTTTTGCCTATTCCTCTTTACAAAGTAGCTCAAGCTTTGTCAGACTGGATGGAGACCATCTTTCAGTTTTCCAAGTCCCGCCACAAATTCTTAACTGAATTTGGAAATTAACTGGGCTATTCTAAAACATTAATATGCTTGGATTAGGAACATTTCATTGTAGCTCTGGTTCAATAATTTGACCCCAATTTTTAGTCTTTTGGAGCGACTAACATCTTTTTTTTCCCTTCTTTTTCGGGTTTGCGTTGCATTTAGCTTCAACCTTCTTCCCATCAACTCTGAACAGTTTCTCCTTTAGAAAAGCATCTCCACTGCATGATGCTGCCACCACCATGATGTCCAATGGGCTAGGCTACAAAGTACAGCCGTGGTCTAATCTGACCAGACCTACCAGATCTACCTGGTACCTGCTGTGCTCCCATACATAGATTATGGAAAAATGCAAGCAATAAATCCAATGGCTTTCTTTCTACAATGGCTATTTCGTGCCATGGTCAGAATTTTGGTGTACAGAACTAATAGTTTTCCTGTCAATAGTCCCACCTGAGCTGCAGATCTCTACAGCTTCTCCAGAGTGGCCCTGAGCCTCTTGGCTGCTTGTCTGTTTGATGTTGTTCTTGTCCAGCTTGACAGACGGCCATGTCTTGGTAGGCACCAGTTGTGCTCTTCTCATTCCAACATAGCTCTGAGATGTCCAAAACTTGAACTATCGTTTTATAATCCCCTTCAAATGTATCCCTAACCTGCTGGGTGTGATCCTTGTTCTTTATGATACTGTTTTTTTGTTTTGGTGTTGAGGAAAAAACTGAAAACCGCAGATCATTTCCTTTTTGACTTTGAAATTAAGCGCTACTTTGTTGTGTTTTATCATACAAAATCCCAATCATATGTGCAGGAGTCTGTGGTTGTAAAGTAATAAAATGTGAAAAAGTTTCAGGGTAATGAATAGTTGCATGGCAGGGTAGGACGTTTTAACTGGTTGTAATAGAGCTGAGCTTTTTTAAGCTTATTTCAAAGACAGAAAATGATGGAGGAGGCATTAATAGGTCAACGAAATCCAAGCACCACCACCACTGATCTGGTTTATGTGAAAAAAGAAGCATGCAGGGAGAAATCTTTAACAGAGCAGTGCTGATCCCTCATCGAGACCAGAACCTAAATGTTCATTTATGCCAACTATTCTGTCAACAACACACATGCCGAATTGATCTTTATAAAGAAGACCAAATATGCATTTCCAAAAAGGGAAAGAAATATTATATTTTTCATAATTCAGACAGACAGCAGTGTATCTCTAACTGTTTTTATGAACATTTGTTGCTGCATTACTTCTAGATGTTTTTTTCCCCTTCTGCATTATATCACCTGACAGTTTTATTTTAAAGAAACAGTAGCCTTTTACACATCTGGTGCCCTGTAGACGCGAAATAATCCATGTCTTGCTCGTCTACTGTGAATCTTCCCAAAACCACCATAGCTGCTCACCCATCTCTCTCCCGACTCTTCAGGATCACCTGCCTTTTACTTCTCAGACTCTGATGACTGCAGACAGAGAGCTGGCTGAGGGAGACACACACATAGAGATTGTTGGGTAGCTGCGCAATCACAGGGACTCTCTATGCAGCTCAGTGCTCTCTGTCATCACAGATGCATTTTGGTTACCTACCTCAACCCTGTTATTGGCCTTTCGCTCAGGTCGTAATGAAGGAAGCTATATAGCTGGAACAGTGAAGCAGTGAATTTTAGTACGTAGACGAACACAGAAACAATGCTCAGCCGCACAAACGGAGGGAGACCTTTTCAGGACCTTTATGTCATGCACTACTTAGTAAACACATCATACTTCATTTCGAGTTCTAGATGTGAATGTGTTTCATGCTTCTTTTTTTTACTTTTTTTAAATTCTATTTTCTCTCACTTGTAGTTTACTTGTGCCAAGAAAACGGAGAAACAAAGCGGGAGACACTTACAACTCACACAACTCCACACGATTGGTTTATTGAATTTCCTCTCTGGCTAAAACTGACTTATGACCTTAACTGGACAACATTCAGATTATTTATAGGAGTAGGAAAATACAAATAAAAACTTTTCTCATAATTCAGAAGGGGAAACAGTGTTGCAAAAGTTGCACGTTTAAAACTCAATATTCCAAAAATGTGGATGGTTGATTTGTACGAGTCCCCTCTGCAGTCATTTTAATTTTTTATGCAAACCAGCACTTCTGTACTATATAAGTGGTTACCTTCTTAGTAATCCTAGATCATCTCTAGTTGTATGCCTTTTAAATTATGTACACTTAATTCTCAGCGGATGTTCTTCTTGCATATATTTCTTGTACTTAATTGTTAATATCACATTGGAGGTGCTAGGAGGGGGGGAAAGCAGTAAACTGTTGAAATCAAATGTCAAAGTTAGATGTCTCCTTTGTGTATATTTATTAAGCACCAATGTGATATTTTCCTTCCAGGGCTGCTTGCAGCCAGAATCAGTGTTTTTATGATAACCTCTTTTGGGAGTAGCATCACTAGGGATCCACTGGACTTGTGCTTCAGCAGTGATCTTGTTTGTGCGATTAGACTTTAATAGGTCAGGCTGTCATGTTGCAGAATCACATTTGAACTGAGTTGCTCAGAGCTGTCATCACAGAGCGGCTGCCGCTGTCACTCCATCAGCAAAGGTGCTCCAACAACTCTGGCTAACAACTAGCAACCTCCAAAAAGCGTCTGGTAAAAAGTGAAAAGTGGGGCTTTATCCTAATTGTTTTACAATCAACTCTTTTTTTCTCGCTTTGTTCAAAAACCTTGCATTTTGGTCAAAGACATGGTGTGCTCAGGAACTCATTGATCCTTGCTCATATAACTCAAACGTGTTTTCTTCATAATTCTGCATTATGTTCAGATCGGATTTTCTGTGAGGTGCAATTATCTCTGTTGGTCATCTAAGTGAATAAGAATCAAATTCGGACTATAATAACTGTTTGGTGTTTTATTCGCCAGGGGAAAAAATTACTCTATCTGCCTCTGTAGCACACCTAAGAGGGATAAGCATTAACATCAGGTTATACAGCTACCCAGGGAAAATAGTGTGAGAAACAGTAACTGAAATAAAATGTAGTTTTCTGATGTCTATAGGGACATTAAACAAAATATATTCAGGTTTAGAATAAGAATGAGAAAAGTTGAATTGAGCTTTAGAAAATTGTGAAAAGTTTAGATTTATTTTTTTGTTTTACATAGAAATCAATGGAAAGATTGATCTATTATCATTAAATCACTATTTTCTGCCATGAATCACGCTCAGGTGCTCACAAAGGGTGGCGCGGCCTGGGCATTCACAGGCCTGGGCATTGAGTAATTATCTCATAATATTCATCATGTAAAAAAAGTAAAAAACAAATCATGTCAGACGGAGAGAAGAAAAGCATCTGGCTAGATTGGTAATATGTTTTTGTACGTAATTATGTGGTTCTGTTCTCAGTGCAACGAATGTGTATGAAACCTGAAACTTTTTTTTCCCTTAGCGCTCTCACACAATGCAATCAGCTCTTTTCTTGAAAGATCCTTGACATTAATCAAACTGGTGCCAAATGACCACACTGACATGGTTGTGAACTGCTTACATTTCCAATGAATTTACCTGTTTGTTCTTTGGAGAACTCCCCCCCACCACCACCACCACCACCACCACCACCCCCAAATGACCACACACTTCTAAAACTTCTCCTGGGTTTCAAGACATTTTAAGTAATTTGTTGTCAGACAGTAATTTGCTGTATCTGTTCTTCGGTGTTTAAGGTCAGTATTATATTTTTGCATACTTCTTTCAAGAAGGCAGATTAAATCCAGTGTATTTAAAAGTAGTAGGCAAAGTAAACTCTACAGTAGATCTGCATGAAAAAATAAAAAGTGAGAAAAAAAAAACAAGGAAGCTAATGTGTTATTTTAACTCGATTGAAACGTGTTAGTCAATTCTTATTGGACTTGTGATGGTAACACTGTGATATTCAGCCATATAATGGCAAAAATAATGTTGTGATCTCAGTATGGTACTATTGATGGTCCTGTCTCACATTGTCAGTCAATCTGTTTTATTGGTGTGTATTGATGAAAAAATGCTGAATGACCTTTTTAGTTGACAAAGTCTGTCTTGCCCCTCCTTGGTGCCTGATGATCACCTTTTCCTCATCCTGTTCCCATCTGGCATCCTCTTCACATGATTGTCTCCGGGTGAGGTCCTGTCAGTCTTGTTACCTTGTTACCTTAATATTACATTATATCGCTATAACACATTGTGTTCATTGTTTCCCTCACACACCATCTTTGTTTGAGGAGAATGTCTGGGTTGTATTGCTGTTGCCAACAGGAGCTTAAGCTACCCTATGCGCCTCAGAAACAGGAAAAGGACTCCTGGGTGGAATTTGCTCTGCCAGTGAAACCGATTACATAACACCTGTCTTTTGAATTTAAGATCAAACGTTACAGTCAATAGCTGCCACCTGGTAAAAAAAAAAAACTGCATACTCAGACATCTATTATATGTATATGAATAGATAATTGAACAGCAGCGTCACTCCTGCTACACAGCGTAGACAAGATAATCGAAAAACCCCTACTGGGGAAAATTACATGGATAAGTTGCCAACATAAATTGTAGGAATAAGAAAATTTGATCTGCTCTGACCTATTGCTGTCAGGGTTCGATTGAAGCGTTATTAGCACAAAACCGAACAAAATAGGAGGTTAGTATATTCGTAAAGATGCAAACTAAATTCTAGGTTTGTAACCAGTAGGGTTTAAACATTTTAAAAAGAGAGATCGCAAACATAATCCAGTAGTGAAGTTGCTTATTTTTAATACTGATCCCAAAGTTACAACAGAAATAAATGAAAGTATTTAACGTTGAAAACAGCTGCTTATATTTGACAGATTTGACAGAAACTGGTCACTGCTCTTTCAGTGTCAACTTATTTTCAGTTGTTTTAGAGAGAGTTATCTGCAAAGCTCTCTGCTTTGCTTCAGCTTTTACAGAGACTAAAGATGGATAAAAGTAAAAACTTTAATTTCATCTATGCAGTTTAATGTCCACTATGTCCTACAGGGTTCAAACACTGTGCCAACCAGAAAACAGAAACTATACACTGTGCATTTCCAGCTGTTTCATCTGTTTTCTGTCTCTAATCAACTTAGCTCGTCATCATGCATAATCATGTCTGTTTGTCCGACAGATAATTTTTTTTTTGTCAGTCTGTCTTGTTGTACGTCTGTCTGCTGAGGTCACTGCCAGCATCTGCTTTTTACCCACAGTTTGATTCAGGTCAACACAAAAATGTTTTAACTAGCGTTCACAGAGCATTGTCAGGGATCTCTGCTCTATGTTTCCATAAGGTTTTGTTTCTGCATTCTCCTAAACCAGGGTGAAACAATTCTAAACTATAAATCTCTATACATATCCACATATACTGTATGTACTGTACTGTATGTGTGTATGTATAAATGTACAAAAAGAAACATTTTTGTGGGTTGTATCGTTTTAGGGTTCATTGTGCAACACTGGTTGAAGGAAGAAAATAATATCAGTGGTAATAAACTAGCTCTAGTAATAATAAACTCTGTGTTTGTCTATTGTCTACAAATCTGTGTGCCTTGTGGAAAGTATAGTAATTTACATGAAAAATATGTGTTTGCCCGCTTCCTTCTAGCGGTCCACAGAGATGCAGCTGATCAATGCACTTTTATCGTCTCTCTATCGCTCTCTCTCCTTTCTCTTCTCCTGTTTGCCACATTAACTCATGGCCTCCTGTCCAGACAAAGACTATCGAGCACAAGGCCCAGAGGTCCTGGTCGATGAGGTTTGGTGCCAGACTTACAATCGTGCTAAATCCCAACGCATGACTGCACTTTGAGACAAACCCAGAGTCCAATATAAGTCAACTGCCTCTTTATCTGCCTCTTCTGAGTAACGCACCAAAGACGTTTGCCTTTTGTTGGGCTTTTTGACTTCTCTTGACTGTCACTACTCTGAGTATTTACCATTTTACCAGCATATGGGATGCAGCAAAATCACA
Organism: Fundulus diaphanus; assembly: GCA_037039145.1. Classification (NCBI taxonomy): domain Eukaryota; kingdom Metazoa; phylum Chordata; class Actinopteri; order Cyprinodontiformes; family Fundulidae; genus Fundulus; species Fundulus diaphanus. The sequence continues at coordinate 30,333,050 of CM073122.1, read as the reverse complement.
GCATTATTCAGACCAAATAAATACATTTTTAGATTGAATTTTATCATTCCAGCTATAAATGCAGTGGGACAAAAACTAACAATGCATTTTATAGGATCCCAATAACCAGCTAATGAGCTGAAAATGTCCTCTACAGAACCCCGGGAGATTTTTTAAACCCAGTTACCTTCTTCCTCACTCGGCATGATGGATTCAATCCAGCCTTAATATTTTTTTTTTATTTCAATCGATTTAACCTTTAACAGTTGCTCTGACTTTAGATATGAGATAGTTTAGTCAAATAGCTATTTTATGGTCATTGTCTGACCAGTGTGTATGGCATATCTAAGGGCCATGTAGCTACCCCAGAGATACAGAGACATGGATTATGAATCATTAGTTATTTAAGTCTGTGATCAAAATAAAACGGCACAGCATACCTAAAAACATTTTTTTTAAAGTATGCCAACAGTCAGAGGCTAGACCCGCGGAGTCATGATGTTTAGCATTAGTTTCCTGACCCACATGCATAATCAAAGAAAGTGTTAAAGGTTTATTTACAAATATAATATGCAAAACTTTGAGGAGATCCAGAAGCCAAGGACTAGCACAGTCTAAGGAGGACAGGGGAGTGGTTAGGAGGAGCGAAGTATTTTTGTATTTGGAATGAGGAGAAGAAACTGAAGAAGTTGGCGGAGGATATTACAATCCAGGCAGTGAGTTGTTAACCTGAATCTCACCATATGGATGTAGTTCCGCCGAGCTCAACAAGGCTCAGCATATCCATCTGGAATCGCTGCCATTGGGAGGGATTTCAATACCACATAAAATGGACGAGCCAATCAGGATCCAATGGCCAATAACCAATGGCGGCTCACAGGGAGGAAGCAAGGGTGACCAGGCATCCCAGAGTCCCCGTTTTGGATGACCTGTCTCCAGCAAAAGCTGTCCCCAAAAGTGTCCCCAATTTCAGTGTATCATGATGGAGTAAAAAGGTTTAACGTAGCAAGAGGTGTTTACCCTGTCCTGCCGCTGGCCCGGTGTAGAAGGAAAGTTGAGTCGAATGCTCCTTCCCCGCCCAGTCGGCATTGCAGATCAGGCAAAGCAAACCACCACCCCGACAGAGACTCTACGCCCGCCCACTTAGCAAAATCAGAGACATCCCTGGTTTTCATTAGAGAAATCTGGTCACCCGGTGACATTGATGCTGCTATTTCATCAGTGTTGTCCAATCTACCGAATATTAATTCTTTAAAAGAAGACCAGAGAATGGCTTTGAAGGCTTTTGTTAGTGGAAACGATGGTTTTGGTTTCGATGTTGGTTTCGATATGAGTGGTTGTAGTAGCACGTCAGTAAAGATGACAGACAAGTGGTTTATCCAATCATATGCAAGGATTTTTGATAAGGCCCCTCCTTCTGTAATACATCTCCAATGGAGCAATCCTAGATGGATGTGTGGAGCTCTGCAGAACGAGATCCATCTGGGGAGAGTCAGGTTAGTGGTTTGTAAAACGAAACATAGATACAAGACTGTGGATTCCAGTAAAGTCTTTGTAGCCATGGATGTTGCCAACAGGGAGATACTTGAATTTCGGAAGGAGACTGAACATAGCACTGGAAGCGGGTAAGCAGGTGACGACTAAGAAGCTCCAGAGGACATCCGTGGAGTGTGTGAGTTTTCCAGAGTTGACCTGATGAAGGGCAAACGATCCGAGGAATCCAAGGTAGAAATGGAAGCCAACATGAGCTTAAGCCTAGGAGACACAGAGGACGATAGGAGTGAGTTGAGCTCAGGTAAATAAATAGCAAGGAAGGATGATAGCCAAGAAGACACTAGAAGAAAAACTACATTGGTGCTTGACTCTATCAGAGAGGCTGATTCTCAGGCAAGGTCTGGTCATCCAACAGCTAGTTATATCCCCAGCAGCCTGATGAGGGTGATTGCAGTAAGGTGGGCGTGCCGCAGGATCCTAGCCATGCCCTCCTGTAGAAATCCTCCATTCAGGTAAAGGTCTCACATAAAGACAAATTCACACCCCAGGATTATGACATTCAGGGTTTCCAAATGAACATACTAAGGATGTGAAAATAACAAAAAAGTTATCGACATGAGAAATAACAAGGATCTGACAACAAAAAGCTACTGCAAGTATATATAGTAAGATCAACCAAGCTAAGCCAAGCCTAGATCATTTGTGAGAGAACAACAAACACCAGGACTCTTAGAAATAATTCAGAGATAAACATGGAGATGAGACCAAAGCTATGCATCAGAAGACACTTGTAAACTTGTCAAAGCCTTGTGAAATAATGAATAAAATTATTAGAAGAAGGGGAAAACATTTTGTGGAGAGCTGCTGTTGTTGAGCCACATGGTGTCACTTCTATGTCATAACATTATTACAGTAGTTCCCCTTAAACAGCTTTCCCCTCTTCCTCATATGGACACCAACAGACACATAACATTTGAGACCAAAGCTGTGAAACCTTATCCTCAACTGGACCCCCTCAGCAGAGCCATGGTTCCCTCTGACCCCACAGCATTTAGAGCGAGACCACAATGTCCAAGGAGATCCCAGAGGACAATAAGGTGGGGCGCAAATGTCTTTTTGGTTCCTCGCCCCAATCGCTTTTTAGCAGCTCAAAGGGAGCAGCCGAGGGAGAGAGGAGTCAGAGGTCAGAGCGACCACAGCCAGTCAGGCTCGTCTACCTCTGATGTTCGCAGTTTTCTTTCTGCCTCTCCCTCTCTTTTTTTTTTACTGCTTCCAGATTTCCTCGCCTTAATGCACTTCCCAGGTGACATCCCTCCAGTCACGACACAAATAATAAAAACCCTCCTGTCAGCTCCTGTTTCACTTTTTTAATACCAATCTCAAGATGTGTGAAGTAGCCTTTGTGTGACAGTCTTTGCATACATTCAATCCATGTAGGTCATAAATGGGACATTAAATCCGGTTGTATTCACTTGTTTTTAAAAGTTTTTATGGTTTGCAATAGAAAGGTATTAATCTGTAGAAAACTGCAAGCATTTTCTTTGAGCATTGACCAAAATTTTCTAAGTTATATTTAAAAAAACGTGATCCAATTAAATTGCTATGTTAATGGAAACTCCCTTTTTCTGTGTGGGGGACATCTCAGAGTCTGGTGCTTCTTGTTAAAGGGAATACTAAAAAAAGGATACAATGCAAACAACAGAAGGAATGGGAAAGTCACAAACAGCTTATCAAAGTTCCTGATGAGTCAGACTTCAAGGATATCTTTGTGATGGTCGCAATTACACTTAGCAGCTTATACCTCTCTACACTTTATATTACACAGAGTTTATAGTGATTCATTTTATTCAACCTCTGAGGAAGAATAGATTCAGAAAGAATATTTTAATCCAGAATAATATTCTGATTGGACAGACTGGCAATTTATCGAGAGTGATCAATGGAGAAAGGCACCAGTGCCCCTGCAACTTTGCTGAATTAATTTAGGATCTTTTTTCTTAAATATTTGGCCAGTTGGATATTTATACATCAATACATTAAAATTATATTAACAGATAAACTCAAAAAATTTTAGAAAATACCTTTTACATTTTTCTATGTAATGTAAAAGGGAAAAAAGGGATGACGTTAAAAATGAATAAAAATACATACAGGTGAATCACATACGGTGCCTGTGATAATAACATCGTTACTCTGTGTTTTGAAAGAGTTTACTCTGGATTCACACGCAATACAATCAAGCTCATTCAGGCCATCTGTGCTTACCAATCACACTCATACTACTCACCTTAAGCCCAACAGCCCCACATGTGGGCCTAGTTGAGACAGTTGTTTTAATCCCACCTCTAAACAACGTAGAACAAAGCTTTTCTTTTCTAAGTGGCTTGCAAGCAGAGGTTTTAATGTATCCAAAACAATTCCCTAAAATACTTAGGTTACAACAGCTATTTATACACATCTGGTGAGATTTAAAGCCCTCTAAAAATGGCAAACATTTAGGAAAAACACTGCATAAAACACGCATCTACCGCCACAAAAAGCCCATATCTGGTATCAGGTGAGTTTCATAAAGGTTGTTTTTGTAATGGCATATCTGGCGACATCAACTCCATGCACAATTGAGCTTATGGTTTAGCGTTACGCATTATTTTGATGACACATAGTGTAAATGTGTTGACCAAAAACTATTTCATAGGCACAGGGGTCCTACAATGGAAACCAGCACTTTTATTTCACCAGATTCCATTTTATGAGGTGGAAAACACATTTAGCATATTTGGCTATATTGTGCCAAAATCACAGCTCCGCCTGGCACGCTGCCCACTAAAACGCCTGTGGAGCAAATATTCTTCAACCGATTCTCATATTTTCTGCATTTATAGTTAAGATGTGGATATATAAAATCTGATGCTTTCCCTGGGTTTTCAAAAGGGTTTTCATGATGTTTCGTAATGTTTATTTAGAAACAAAATTTGGGTAAGGCCCAAAAATGTTATTTTTTTGTTCACCAATGAATCAGCGACAGTTGCAATAGAGGTTTCACTCAAAAAATATTCCCTTATGGCTTACCGTTACACATGTAACATACATTTAATTTATACTTTAAAACTGTGGAGCTGTACTTGATTCAAATCAGGTATATAATTTTAGGCAGAAATTGCTCCTTTAGGGCTTAAACTATTTTTAGCTCCCTAGTTCTCTTTGCTTGGTTCTTCTGTTTGCCAATCAATATGCATGTCTGTTGCTCTCTCTTGGTGTTCCCCATTGCTCAGGTGTCTCCATTCTCTCTTACTTGTCTCTCTGTTTTTTCAACTATACTATGCTGGGTCCTGATGCAGTGCCTGATGCTGATTTTCTTGAGTAAGAAATGTTTTTTTAAGTTTTCTTTCTTTATTTATTTTCCTATTGAACACACAGCCTATAGTTCTGCTCTGTATTTGAGTCTTTTTCTGACCAGATCATGACAAGTTTAATAGAGAATGGTCTAAGATTTATCAGGTTTTGGACATGAATCAGCCCTAAAGTTCTGATGCATTAGAACTTTAACAAAAGGTAATGCACATAATCTTTACAGCCCACATTATTAACAAAAAAATAAAAATGTTGTTCTTTTTTTAAAAATTACACTATTTAATCCAAGTAAATACATATTTATATTTCTGTATATGTAATTGTGAAATGCATTACAGTATTTAATGCACTGTCTAATGACCTTAGGGATGTTTTTCTTTTATTCTTTGTTCTTAACACTGTGTTGAAAGGTCCTTGAACAAGAACAAAAGAACAGTACAAATAAGAAGCAAAATAACTGATTTGAATAAACAGCTCTGTGATACAGTCCATATTTTACTGCATTTCTTCAAAGTGAAACTGTGAGAGTGTTCTTGTGGGTATGTTTCAAGAGAGGGTTTTTGTGGTTGAAAATGATAGTATCATTTCTGCCACTTCTCCCTACCCCACGCTGTTGCCTGTGGCTCTGGTTTAAGATGGACTGTCTTCTGGTAAAGGGTGACTGATGGAGAATGTGCACATTAACATGCTGAGGCCACGGGAGACGTGGCACTGAAAGCATTAATGGAGTAACTGTTTCTCAGAAAAAGAGGGCTGATGTGATTGCAATGTGTGTCGAGGGAATCGTGCTGCAGATGACCATGCAGGCAGGACTACTGACCTTAAAATACATATATTCATATTTAAAGATAATCTGGGTGGCCTTTACTTTTGGTGATAAGTGCAGAGCTCACATGCAGAATGGATGTTTATCATCTAATTTCTCTTCACTCAAACACACACACACATGCACATGATTAGAGTACTCACAAGTTGAGGTATAACAAGGTACCCGAGCTCCCTCAAGAAAGTAAAAAGAGGGTAATGGTAAAGCATGGGGAAGGGGGAGGGGGAGAGATGTTGGATCCCCTGTGTGCACACTGATGTGCAGAGCAGGACAAAGAAAGGATGAGGGTGGAACAAAGAGCAAAAGATGGAGGTGTGAGGCTTCAAGCTTCAGCTTCGACAATAAAGAGCGATTAATGCGGGAGGTAGCAATGCATGGTCTAAACTGTGAAAATCTTAAACCACCAAGAGATAGAGAAATCATACGTGTCTGTTTAAGGTTTAAATCATAAAACATTAATAATTAGGTTGAGCATATACATCATGGGCTGATATTTTCACAGTAGGTTATTGGAATTCCTTTCAGAAGTTCATACGATAAAAAAAATTAAAAAAATCAAGTGAATTTCCCCTGTGATCGTCTATGACATGTGAACATCATGTGGGATATTTTCTAAACAAAGAGTGGTAAATTGAACACTTGAGAAGATTGTGCAGAAATATTTCCAATAGACACAAAAGAGCCCTGAAGCACTTGCTAATTTCACAGTGTTATGGCCCTGAACACTGTGTGGAAATCATGAAACTGGGAAATTGTTCACTCTTTGGTTTAGCAGCAGTAACATCCATTCTGGGCAGACAAAGTGTTGCTGAATTTGTATCCACAGGTCAAAACTCTGCATTCTAGTTGTAGAGGTCACTTGGTGTTCATGGAAAGCCAATATATTTATATTTAATGTCTGTGTGCAGACAGTGTGTAAAACCGAAGTCAAATTCCCTGTTTCGGTGCACAAACATTGGGCAATAAAGCAAATTCTGATTCTGCAATCTCCTGTATGTAGTAGATGGAAGCTGTCCAGATTGGGCCAACACAGTTTCCTTAAAATGCATCTTTCAAATTGCCAACAGAACATGACCCTTCTAGGGTGAAGTGGATGCTATACTCCCTTTAAACTAACCAGGAGCAGGAAAGACCTCCTGTTAGGTGGAAAGGCATCCTCTTGGTCCAGGTTGGTCACTAGTTATAGCTCTATGTTGTCTTGTCAATAAGGGGCACTAAGGGTCCATCCCCATCAAAATTGCAGGAAGAAAAGTGTAGATACAGTAAACATAAATAAAAGAATAAAAAATAACAATCAGATCTGTTCACTCATAAAATGTGTCTGAATTTAGATTTTTCAGCAATCCTATTTCATTTTGGTTTTATAGTTTTGTTTAAGTTTAAAATCCATACATTTCAAAGGTGAGGAGCTCCGTTCAGCTTGCTGAGCTTTTATTGAATCATTTGCTCTGATGCTGCTGCCCCTGGAGATGATGGTAGAGGAGATCACACTCTCCACAACAGACTTATAGAAGATATGCAGCATCTTGCTAAAGACCTAAGCTTGCTCGAGAAGTAAAGTCTGCTCCATCTCTTCTTGTAGACAGCTTTACGGTTGCATCTCTGGTCGACTCTGTTGTCCAGGTGAACAGCAAAGTATTTATACTCCTCCAACGTCTCCCTTTCTTCTCCCAGGATGGAAATAGTATTTGACCTTTTCCTGTTTCTCCTGAACTCTACAATCATCTCTTTTGTTTTGTTCACATTCAAGATTACATGATTGTTACCACACCATACCTCAAAGTGGTACACCAACTCCCTGAACTACATTTCTTGTCCATCTCTGATACATCCCACAACTGCAGAGTCATCTGAGTATATCGCTAGATGACAGGAGTCTGTCTTGTACTGAAAGACTGAGATGTACACACACAGTGAAAAGGGATGGTGAGAGTACAGTCCCCTGTGGTGCTCCTGTTCTGCTGACTACGTGGTCGGACACACGACCCTTCAGCCTCACAACCTGTGGTATGTTTGCCCGGTAGTCTTTGATCCAATTGTTGAGGCCTCCACCTGAGTCTTCTGGAGTTTCTGACAAAGCAAATCAGGCTGAATTGTGTTAAATGCACGAGTTAAATCAAAGAACATGATTATAACAGCGCAGGCTGCTTTGTCCAGATGACACTGGGTTTGTTAAAGCACCATCTGGACCTGTAGCCTCATTCTAGTTCAGTTTCTCCAGCTGCCACTTCACCTAACTTCAAGAGACATACACATGGAAGGGGGAGGCAAAAGGAGCATCGACGTCTTCAGATTTTGGTTGAAGTTAAACATGTAAAAGCATGTAAACAAAACATTTAAAACCATTTGAGGTGTAACAGGAAGGTTTTGGGTGTAAGGAGGGTGGGATGTCTGTTTGGCTTTAGGCAAGAGAGGAGGATGCTGAGCTTGTTCCTGAACTCAACCTAATGAATGTTTCCAGTTAATTGGCTCTGCGCAGACTTCCATCGGTCCAATCATCCATCTGCTCAAAGCCTAGGTCAAAGCCCATGTTTCAACAGCTCACTTTCCCTTGTCCTGACCACCTCAGCAACGAGCACTGCTAAAAACTCCCACCGCTCATCCGTGTCTCTTGGAACTTACCACTTTGGTGCCATTTTCCAAAATGTGTCTGGAGGTGGGGTAGAGTCTTTACATGAGGGTGAGTTACACTTTAAACACTGTTGACCCAGTGTTATGTGAGTTTTTTACATTTGTTTTTGGAAGATGTTAGTGTAGTTAAATGGTTTCCAATACTGATTTTTGAATTTTGATGTAAGAAAAATGCAGCTTTTTGTCTGGTTTTCAAGAGCTCCAAATCCTTGGCTTTTACAGTCATGATTATGTGTGTATTCAGCTAAGGCTGGGTGATAAAACACTCATTTACTCACTCTCACTCCTTCCCACTCGCTGCTCTTCAGTGCTTATTTTTCCACTTCTACATCTTTCTGCCTGTTGCCCTGGTCAGTTGCTCTTCACCAGCTCACATCTTCCTCCTCTCCATGCTCAGTAAAAAGCATTTCAAGGACTGTGATTTGTTTTCATAGCTTTGTTCCATCACTTTTATGTGTGACCTTGTCCTTTTATGGGGAATTAAATGAAAAAAGGATGGCTTTTACTAGCTATTTGGCTCAAACATTTTTACTTATTGATTTTTCAGCATCTAATCTTGCTTTGTGCCAAGGATGACTTCCTGTTTCATTGACCTGAACAGAGAAAAGTTGTGGGAAGTAGAGTACGATAGGTTTGTCTACTGATTTTGAAAAAAATAAGTCAACTCTGCCTGTTTCCAGTTTAGATTGTATGTTCCTGCCCCTCTGTCCCTTCCCTCACTCTGCCTGAGGAAGCCATATGGAAGCACAGTGTGTTGTATTAATTAGACCCCAGGGTGTGGGCCCACACCCGGGACAGGAATGGCTCCAGCAGTTGCTATGCCAGCAGCAGAAATATACCTCCCAGTATAAACTGGAGAGGATGGAGGTATGGCAGGTGACATGTAGGTGGGTCTAGTGCAGCAAAATATTTTTCCGGTAAAACTGATGATAAAGGACCACAGACTCGAGATGAGCCAGAGGCTGCCAAAGCTCTGGGGGATGTTTCATTAGCACTGTATAAACTGTAAATAATATCATTTTAACATTATTTGCTGAAAACGTGAGCACATGCAGAACCCAAATCAACGTGAATTTAGATGTTTTTTTTTCTCTTATTATAGAACTTTGTAATATCAAATAGCTTAATTAAAAAAAAAAAAAACATCCAGCCACAGATGGAATTTTAAAATTGATGTTTAAGGATTTAGCCTTTATTTATCTACCACTAAATTAATTCTCAATGAAGCTCAGGTAGATGTGCTATATTATAATTACATCTTTACAACAGATGATGCCACCGGGAAAAAAAGTAGACTTTCTTTGTAACTGACACCACCTTTACAACAGAGTGAAGCCAATATCAATGTCTTAAAAATATTCTTTACTGTATGTCTAAAGCTGAAAATTATAAATAATTATAATAAAATGGGGCAGTCAAAAACATTAGGTAAAATTAATTTCATGTGTTATAGTGGCATTACGTGCACCAGGTTTACTCACCCCATTCTAATTCTTCTTATCCCACTTCCATTTCTTTATTTGCATAACACAACCAATGTGTCTACATTGAGATCTCTTAAACATTAGGGAGTTTGATTAATTAATTAGATAAATGTTTATTAAAGAATCTCACATTTAATTGTATCTTTTTAGAGGATTGTACATTATGCAAAATTCCTCCTGATTGTGGGCAGTTGAATGTTATGAAATATGGAATCACAGCCATATTTCCTTATTGTAGTCTATGAGTTTATCATAGAAGATCACCTTAAATTATTGGTTGTCAAAGCAGGTGTGACATAACCCTAACCCAAAACTGCAAATACACAATAAAGAGGGAAACTAAAGAACCCTGAAATTTAGTTATTAGTTGTACACTGATGGTAAAATGGTTTAGAACCATCTTAAAGAGCCAAGCACTTACGTATTTGTCAATAAAAAGGGCAAACGTTCCGTGTAAATTATTCATACAATCTAATCTGCAATGCAGGCAGATCTTCTCATCTTGTGGTAATGGTGTTGCAACCCAGTCTACATCTACCATAGTTTGTGCAAAAAAAAAAGTGTTTTTTTGAAATGCCAAGATGAGAAATGGTAGATGTCTCTAATCTATAATTACTTTTTTTATTGGTTTTGAGTTTAGTAAAAAGTTTAAAGACAGCACAACAACCACTAAAAACAGCATTGCAAATGCAGTCTAAAACCTAAATACTATTTGAAAGAAATAATGACATGCTGTTTTATTAGTGGACACTATAGAGGTGGAATTCCAGATTTCTGCCAGTGTTATATAGCCAGAGAGGTCAAGTGGGAAGAGTTCACTCTTGGGCCCAGGGCTAAAGAAGAAGTCAATATGGAATACCCTTTAAAAACAAGAATAATTTGTACCATTTATATAGTGTATATCTCTGCATTGACCCATCATCATTGGTAATGAAGTGCTTGACAATGATGTTACCGTCATAAATAGATCTCTTCAACGTGATTTGATTCTGTTAATTTATAAGATAAATTTTATTTTTTATTTTAAATGTGTTATTTTCACCCTTATTACAACTCTGCTTACCTTGAGATGGTAATGATATGATCTCCCATTATATTATTCCATATTACACTATTCTGTCAGTAATAAGTCATGTTTTTTTCTGTCTGGGTGGATTTCTTTCAGCATTAATATCACCAGAGTCAGAAGTCAAATTATGCAATGGAGCAATTTAGATAGCTATATTGTCAGTGCTTTCTGACTATTTTTATTCCAGCACATTTTACCAGATCAAATAAACTGGTGGTTTGGTCTTTGATAAATATGATCATGATTATCAGCTGGCAGGGTTGAGGTGTAATAGGTAAACATTGTATGAACTGAGTTCATATGGATCATTTGGATCCAGGAGAATAGCTGTCTTAGGGGCCTTAATATTCAGTTCACAGGGTCAACGAGGATGGTAAACCTGCTTTGGCTGAGACCCTGCAGAGATCTTGAGTTTGATCACGCATGTCGAAATTAAATATGCTTTCATGCCCATTTTGATTGAATGCAGACTTTTGTTCAACACGTACAAAGGTTTTACATTCATTGTTAATTAAGGCTGATATTAGTGTTCTTAACTATAAATACATATTAAGCTATTCAATTCCTATTAAACTTTTAAAAATCTAGGACCGGTCTTTCTTTTGACCAATCTTCAGTGTATGCTTGGGCTCTTAATTATTTCAAAGACCTTAGTGCTCACATCATAGACCTGGGTGGGCATCAGCGGCCATGGTTTTGCTAATAAGGTGGTTTGTTGAAATAAAAAAAGGGGCCTGACTGATGGAGCAAAGGGGCCTTAATAGGAAGCTGGTGGGGGTGGGGGCAGATTAAGAAGCTGTAGGAAAGGGGCACACACAGGGTCAGTGTTTGCCCAGCTGTCATCTGGGCAGCTGAATGGAAAGTTTGAGTATAGAAATGGTTTTGAAGGTGGAGATGCCTCAAAGCTTGCTAGCTGTTTCTTGGTATCCAAAAGTTGCAACATATGATAAAATACCCAACTCTGGCCACTGTATACTTGATTACTTCTTTTCAATTGCTATAAAATTCTTTTGCATCCTATGATACAAAATGTAGCATATAGTAGACTTTGATAACTAAACCAAAATAGTGTCTGGAAGAAGATAATTACTGATAACCCTCTGTAGGGGAGCAGGTGCAACACAGCAACAGAATGATTTTAGGACTCCCATTCCTAATATGACCAAAAAAAAAAACAGAGGCTCACAATAAAGAAAAGCCTAAATTAGCTCAGCTCAATTGACAATTACTTTAAGGCAGGGGTATCCAAAGTTCATTTTTAACTAGGGCAAAATTATTAAAGAGTGGTAACATCACTGTATAAACTATTCCATGTAGTTGATATTGCTGCATTTGTAAATTATCCAAAGAATTGAATAAAAAAATCATGTCACCTTTTTGTAGGGGGTTGTTGTGGCACACCAGATTTCCCTCCTCAGTAAAAGGGCTGGGTACCGTAATGATATGCGGCTCTACCTAGTTGACTTCACTCTGATTGGCTACAACCATACTTGGTAAACAGGTCAAACGCGCCCCCACACGCCCTTGCCCCCTCCATCCACATCATTATTATAGTATTTTGGCTAGAGGAAGTATTTGTTCTGCAGGATGTCGAAAGGCTGTTTGCTAATGGTGTGCTCTAATTGAAGAATATGAATTACGTAGAAAGATAAACTATGTAGAACGATAAACTATTCTCTGATTTGTCTGTTTTTGACTAAAGAAACAAAGCTGACCACCCATGAGCAGATCCTTTGCACTCTTGACAGACACACAGTCTTATCAGTGCACAACACATCATATTGGACCCCAAAACCACAAAAAATGACATTTGTTTATAGCCACATTATATGCTTATAAAAAAAGACCAAAAACTGTTTGATCATGATAAAATAAGGTTATATACACGAAGCATCCATCCTGATTGTGTTTTGAAAGTCCTTTGTGAGCCTATATATAGCCCCACAACGGACGCATTGAGCCGATATAAACCGAGGTGGCGCCATCAACTGGCAGTACTGCAGAACTATCAGAACTATCATATGGCAACAAATAAATCAATAAATCAAAATTAAATAATGCCGGACCGAGCCTGACCCACTGAAATGCCTCACGGTAAAGCAGCAACTCGGCGTGATCAAAGACCAACCCTTATTGATTAAATAAACCCATCTACAGGAACTCTAAGAGCCAGAAGGCTTCAAATGCAATTTCCGCCTGAAAATACACAGCTGAAATAAATCAAAAATACCTAAAAAATTATCAGGTCTAAATGCAACGTTTTGGTACCGGTGTACAGGTAAGACATACAATAATATTTTTCCAGTGGAACCCACACCACAACTGTTATTATGTCTGATTTACTTATGATTGAACAAAGAAAAAATATTTAAAAATTTTCTTTGCCTCGTCTAAAGTTTTTTTTCTAAATAAACAGTGCAAAACCTAAGAGACACCTCAAGCCCCTTTCACACTTACAACCTTACCCAGTAATTTACTAGTAATTGAGTGGGTCAGGTTTATGTGTGAATAAAGCCAGAACTGATTTACTGGGTACAACTGACTCGGCAATTTATCGGCTCAAAACCCAGTATCCATCCATCCATCCATCCATCCATTTTCCGACACGTTTATCCCTATTGGGGTTGCGAGACCCAGTATCATACCGAGTAAATTACTAGGACCACTCTAGTGCGAACAAAGCCGTTACATTCCTGGGTAAGGCACGCGTTTGCATGATTATATAAGATGTTCGTAGTGATGCGTTTCCTGGCAACAGTCCTGACTCTTGCTGCATGGTGCTAACCTCTGCTAAAACAGCATCACTTCATATTTTTGGCAACAAAGGTCATATTCTAGTCTTCGTATTGAAATCGTACTGAAATCGTATTTCTTCTGTAGATTTTATACAACTACTAATCACTGTAAGAATCACTGGTCCTGAATGACTAACACCTAAGCTAACCGGACACATAAACACTAGAAGAGTGCGCATGCGCAGCCAGCAAATGGAAACAAACAAGGAATGTGCACGCACATTGGCGTTATCTGAGCGCGTCAGAATTATTTGCATGTGAGACAACCGATAGATAAGGTGATACCCCTGGAACTTGAGGAACTGAGGGGGTGTTGGCAAGACCAAAACTGATCAATCAGAGCTCTCACAGAAATCTTTTGACCTCCTTTCTCTGAAAACATAATTACCAAATATAGCTTTAAAGCCTTCCCCTCTGAAGGCACTAAATATTGAAAGCATCTGCAAGAAAGTGGTGTCTGAGAAAAGAGTTCTTGATGAAAATAAAGGGTCTCGTGGAGTGATTTATATCATTCCTGTTGAGGAGGATCAGGAGAAATCAACATGAAATATTCACAGTGGCGAGGTGAGGAAAATCAGAAGATTGTTGAGAACAGTTAATGGTGAGAGAGTTGACAGTTTGTGCTCTTAGAGTTTCAGGAGTTTGTTTTGCCAGAATGAATAAATATCGGTTGCATGAATTTTATTGTTCGACCATATGTTCCTCCACCTCTTCGTTGCTATAAATATCAGACGTATAGACACATAGCTGCAGTCTGCAAAGGGAAACAAAGATGCCCAAGATGTGGAGGAGAGCACAGGTTTGAAAAATGTAAAGGGGACAAACAGATGAACTGTTGTAACTGTGGAGGTCAGCACTCAGCGACATACGGAGGTTGTGAAGTTGGGAAAAGGCTTTGGAAGTTCAGAAAGTGAAGGTGGATAATACCATAAGTTATGCTGAAGCAGTGAAAAGAGTGCAAGGAAAAAACTCAGCGGTGGAAACAGGAAAAGTGGTTTAAAGCCTAAGATCAGAGAGCAGCAATAGAGGACATATTAAGACATCAACAGGTATAATAACTGAAAAGCTTATTCTGTTTATAGCCTACGTGATCAACTGCACAGACCAAGTCAAACATAAAGCGGAAAAATTTTAATAATAATCAAAGGAGCTGAAAAAGTCTTGGACATGAAGGATTTATCATGGGAACAAGTAAACAAAAGACTAGAGACAGATAGGAGGCCAGGAAGTGGTGAAGAGCTGCATGATTATTCTGCAATGGAATGCAAGGAGTTTAATACAAAATGGTCAAGAGTTCTTACATTAAAAATCTCAAAAATAAACCAGAAATTATATGTATTCAGGAGACTTTGCTGAAACCAACATTAGATTCTGTTATTAATGGATATAAGAGTATACGCAGGGACAGAGAGGAGGGTCAAGGAGGTGGATGTGTGGTATTTCAACCAAGAAATGCCATATAGAGTTCTGAAAAAAGGAGAACATTTGGAAATTATAATAATTGAAGTTTGGAGGGAAATTGGGGCTGTGAAGATAGTTAATGTTTATAATCTATGTAAAAGGTTATCTTTGGAATTGTTAGGGGAATTGACAGAAAACTTGAAGGGGAAGATGATATGTTGTGGAGATTTTAATGCACATAGCACATTAGGAGGAAGTCACAATGATAATAATGGAGAAGTGATTGAAGAATTGGTGCAGCTGCAGGATGAGAGGCTGATGGTGGATCTTCCCCAGCCAGAGGAGCACCATCAGCCTCTCGTCCTGCAGCTGAACCAAGTGACTTCTTCACTGAAAAAGGTCAACACCAACAAGGCAGCAGGTCCAGACATGGTGTCAGGTCGGACGCTTAAATCGTGTGCTGACCAGCTGGCAACCTCTCCCTGCAGCTCTCCACGGTTCCTGCCTGTCTGAAATCATCCATTATCGTCCTGTTGCTCTGACCCCCGTCATCATGAAGTACTCTGAGAGGATCTTCCTAAAGTACATTAAGGATGCCATTCCTGCTGGCCTGGACTCCTGCAGTTCGCCAACAGGGGGAATCGTTCCACAAGGGACGCTGTCTCATTAGCACTTCATTCAGCTCTGACTCATCTGCAGCATCCCAACACCTATGTTAGGATGCTCTTCATGGACTTCGGCTCAGCCTTCAACACCGTGCTCCCAGACATGCTGGTTCTGAAGCTCCACAACCTGGGATTATCCACACCTCTCTGCTCCTGGATCAGTGACTTCCTCACCAACAGGCCCCAGGTGGTGAGGATAGGGAAACGCACATCTGCTCCACTGGTCCTCAACACAGGAATGCCGCAGGGCTGTGTCGTTAGCCCTGCTCTCTTCAATCTTTTCACTCAGGAGTGTTCTGCTGTCGACCCCACAAACACAGTCCAGTGCTTTAAAATCACACCCACTGTTACTAGCCCCTTCATACGCTACTATCACTTTAATGTTACTGCCTACTTACACACTATCATTTCAGAATATCTAAATGCACATTGCTGTAAACGAAGCCTCAAATCATCATTGTTCAATAAGCACCCCACTACCTCATTATGTGTTTTCTGTGACTTTCCTGAATGCTAAAAAAAATAAAATGTAACCCTTGTTCTTTGCCTGTTTGTCAGTTTTTGCCTTCATTATGTGTACTCTGAACCGGAGTGGCCAAAGAGAAATTTTGCCATGGTGACAAATAATATATTCTTGATTCTAGCTCCTGTTCCTTGACCTTTCATGAGGTCAACAATAAGCACTCTATCATGGGAAGGAAAGGAGCTTCGGACTGTTGTGCCGAATTCGGACAGCCTTTAACTCAGGCGTCATCATGTGACGGAAATGCACATCGAGGATGCGAGTCAAATCCAGGCCTACTGTGCTGATAGGTCATGTCACTGAAATGATTGTGTTATACCTAAAGGGGTCGCTGCGGTGTTCCTAGGCAAAACAAGCCGCGGGAGGGAGAATACAGGCTACTTTTCCTACCTCCTTCCATACTGACTGCTCTATTCAGACAGCCCTTATCATGGTGACCAATGACACACTTCCGCTTTGGCTAAAGAGTCCTTCCTCTATAAGGGTATTCAGATTGAGCCCCAGATTGATAATGTGCAGAACGCAGAGCGCTACACATCGATCTGGTAGGTCAGGTAACCAAATAAGCTTTTGCAGTTAAATATTTTAACCATGACTGTTCTGTTTTTATGGTTGCATTTTAAACGTGACTAATAACAGCTCTGCACAAAGGACAGTGTACTGCACATATGAGTGCAACAGCTTGACCACATGTTGCCCACACAGCAGACAACAGATGCTGCTCCAAAAGGAGAGGGATTGATTACTTTTTTTATCCTTTGTCTTAAAGGTTTGTCAAATAAAATTCTGTTCCAGTCTGCTGTTGTGATACATACTGAGTTCAAGTCATTTGTTCATAAAACAACCCAATTGGGTTTAAAATTCCGAGAAAATATGAACAAAAGCCCATGTAAATATTTATACTACTATCTGCTCAATGCCTTTAGGTACTTGTAGAATAACAAATGCATAAATCATCATTGGGTATTGTAGATTCATTTTCACAGATTAAACATTTTGAACTTGACATAAGTATACACATAATACACGTTAAATGTATTGCATTTTTCAAACTCAGAGTTCCGCTGATATTTGTTAAATTCACAGCTTACTATTTTTTGTCTCATATTTGAGTTGTCTAATCATGTCTAATCATCTTGAATTTGTTGTTTCTCTGCTTTAATTTTAATGTGCACTTTCCTTGACACTTCTGAAGAAGCATATTGTCTGTTAGTGTTTGACTTAATAAGTAGCTTGTTGAATCCCCTTGCCCTCATATGTTTCTTCACCTAAAGATCTGCAGTCACTGTTTTACTTCTAAACCAAACCTCCATTAGTCACCTGGCCGCCTTCCCTCTCAGAGGTCCCAGGAGACTTTATAGTCACTTTCTCATCCACTTTACACAATACTGCAAAACAAGCATCTAACATATAAATCCTTAATTCTGTTAGCAGCCTCTCCTACATTTATTTGTTATGATGGAATTTCAGTCTACATGTTAGATACATTTTAGAGAACAGCTGAATTATTCAGGTACCAACACTAGATTTTCTTTTTGTAAATCTGTTTGATCAGGATTTTTTTATTCTATCTGAGGTTGGAGCATTGTCACTAATAACTCTCTTTAATCCTCTCCTGTCAAGGTTTAACCCCAACAGAACAGACAGCTGAACAGACAGAAAATATGTTATGCATACAATACCATTGAGTAAAGCTTTAGGACAACAAACAAATAAAAGGACATAAAGCTGGTGAGTTTGTTTTATTGACAACAGAAACCCATAAACATGAGGACTGGCCCCAGGGCCCACTTTAATCCTGTGGTTCACCGAGATTGGATCATGTGGAATGATTGCTCTCATGTTGCATCATCACCCGCAGGATGAAGGATATTCGCCCTAATGGATGTTCCCCTATACCGAAACGCAAAGCCCATTTTTAAGCCTCATGCGCTCATGACTCAGGTTCATGTGGAGAGAAGTGAGTGGGAGGGAGATCACAGAAGAGGTGTGTGTGTGTGTGTGTGTGTGGGGGGGGGGGGGGGGGTCAACCCAGCTGCTGGTTTGTCTAATCAAATCAGTAGGTTGGTGAGGAGGAAAGGTGAAGGTCAGGGTGGGTGCTTCTACTCGTACCCCAGTCCCTGGTTCTCCACCTTGAGGCTCCTCTGGTCAGTGACCTTCTTTACCATTGGCAGCTTACTCAATAACTATTACCCTTAACAGGAATACGAAGTGGGTGGACCCTGCTGGGCTGCTAATCACACCATCAATAAGTGCCCATAAAACACGTGTGTACTCACCAGGGGGACCTCTTTTGCATAAAAAAGTTGGACATTAAAACAATAATTATATAAATCTGGCAGATCAAGACAACAATAACACGTGTATTGTGTATTAGACACAGATTTAACCTTTTTCCAAAAGTGGTCAAGCTTAAAATTGCATCTTTCTCTGATGAACATTTTTTTTGGGCTTGATCATAGTGAGTCACTCGAGATCACTGGCCTTTGTCCTGTTATTGCAGCCATTACAGGGAATGGCCTTTGTTGTCTCAGGCTATGGGCACAACGCTATTGGTCTGCATTCTTTGTAATGTAAGGATGACGAAATACAAAGACACCTAGTGATGCGCAAACACAGGGGCACACAACGTAGTCACACCACTCTCCTCTTATTGCACAGGGAAGAGAAGCATTGCCACCTAACGGTCAGGGGTAGTCACTGCATGTTTTATATAACAATACATTTAATAATAATAATACTACTACTACTACTACTACTACTACTACTACTACTACTAATAATAATAATAATAATAATAATAATAATAATAATAATAATAATAATAATAATAATAATAATAATAATGTGTTTGGTTTTAGAATAAAACTAATAAAGATCTAGATATTAATCATTACATAAACAAGCAGGGGATATATATAATAGGGTTCTTTAAAAATAAAATATTTTTGCTTTGATTATTCTCAATTTACTGGCTATATTGATACAATTTTAGATATAAAAAGAAAGATTCTAGATTTTGAATTTGTGGTCCTAACCTACTGTTCAGGAAAACTGTGGGAATCTTGGTGCCATTTTATTGCACAGAAAACTGTGTGACATAGAAGCTATGTAAAATATTAATCTCGTTTCTGATGCATGCAGACTGCACAATGTCAATATCATTTCCATTCTAGAGCTTGAAGCAATGTATTTAGTAAGCTTTTCTTTTCAAAAGGTTTTGCTTCAGGCAGGGGTCAGTGGCCACCATAATGCAATGTTTATAGATAAACAAAACTTACTCATTCCAATTCTGACTTGCTGGATTTCTTGAATATGAACTGAAAGAGAATTTGTTGTTTTGTTTGATGAAATTATTTTGAATGTAATATTATTTTAGCCATAGTTTTAAATGAATAAAGCAATGCCTTTTCAACAAACGGAAAAGCACCCCTACTTGAGTACAACAAGAAAAAATTAGAACCCAGTAAAAAGAAATAATGGAGGTTACCCATTAATGGCTTAAAGGGAAAAGTCATGCCTTTGTACCACGGTCTCATTTATCATTTAGATGATAGATTATACATTTAGACAGTATGTGCAAACATTGCATAAAAATATACAACAGATCAGCTAAAACTAGAATAAGAGGGATTTCTCAAGTGCAAATTTTGGGTGGGATGCCAAAAACATCATACATCACCAGATGGTAATTATTATCATCTGAATCAGAATAGGCAAATATCTGATTAAGTAATTCAGCCATAGTCAAAATTTGTGTTGACATTTTGTGTGCTTTTCTGTTTTTTACCCTGAAGCTTTCTCTATCTGCTGTCACTTGCTCGGCTCGCTCCTTTCTCTCTTCTCAGTTTCAGCAGTGCTCAGCCGCTCTCTGTACCCCATTTGTCCAGTTTCAAACTCTTCTCAAACAGTTTCTGAAAACCTATCACTTAGAGGGTTAAATATTAAAGGAATGCTTTCACCACCAACAAAAACAGCTCAAAACTGTCCAAACAATCCTGCTAGCTCTGATTTAAGGCACATTAGACAGGAGTCTGTATCAAGATTCAACCAAAGTAATGAGGTTAACAACATACAGTCTGACTCCAAAAGTAAATATGTTTCTTCTTATGGAAAAAGAGAAGTAAACCAAATAAGTGACATGTCTTTTGGTTCAATTAGCTTCACTGGGGGTCAGTTACTTATTGGCACTGCTGAGATAGTTTCCAGGTGTTTGCTGTTGGTACAATGGACCAAACCAGTGTGGTATAAATGTACTGCGTTGCCTAGAGTAATGCAGGATTCCCCCTCCCCCACTTCCCGTATTTTTCCACCTATCTGCAGAACTGAAATTAAGTTTCTTCACCTCACTTTGTAGACAACACAATTGTAATGGTGCGTTCAAATTGGACACTATTGGCGCCACAATGTCGCCACATTTGCTCGCTGTCGCTCGCCTGACTTTATCGCTGGCCGTTTGCACTGTAGGCGACAAGTCAGAAATACAATAGTACAATGGTGCCATGTAGTGACGCTTACACTTACCTGCCACTCCGGCCTCCTCGCTCACTTTTCTCCAGGCTTGCTCCATTCTGGACTTGTTTTTATGTTTTTATTGTGGAGGAGAAGGACATCTGCTCCATCAGTTTTGGTTAAAAGGCCCAGCTCTGTAAGAGGTACGAGGTTCCTACCGAGTTTAAATAAGTTTAAATCCTCTCAATGTTTCTGAGTGCCAGCAACTTTTCTGATTGATGGTTTTTCCAGGCAGATCTCAGCTTGTCTTGAATCTGGTGCAGATTCAGAATTTATGGATAAGAGACTGGCTTCTTCTCTCAACATCCAACTCGCCGCTCAAAGACATGACGTTTTGGCCATTGACGGTCATGTGTTGCATCAAATTGCTCAATAAACTATTCCTGTCAAAATTATCCTTTCAGGTAACCATCACAAACTCATCATTTTGGATTATTGACTCACCAGATATTCCCTTCGTTTTAGGAGCTACCTGGCTATGAAAGCATAACCCCCACATGGATTGGGTTAAAGAGGAGATATTGGGTTGATCACCCAAGTGTCGTGCTGCTTGTCTCCTAGCAGCCAACTCTAGCTCCAATCCAGCTTCCAGTCAAGAGACTTCCCCTGACCTGTCTAATATTCCCACAGACTATTATGATCTCAAGGAGGTATTCAATAAGCATCAATTTATGTTTTAAAGTTACACAGACTGAGGAGGAGCGCCTGTTTGATTCTTCATTCAACGCCCCTACCCCATCTGGTCAAAGCCCCAGTACTCTCCTTTTTCCCTGCCCTCTCTGAGAACATTGAAGTGACTGCTCTTTGGAGAACTTTAAAGCAGCCCAGTGCCTCCAAGGAGGGTCCAGTACTGAAGTTTCAATAAACCTTTTTAGTCTATCCATCCCTGTGTTTTGGCTGAATTTCTGGGTCCCCATTATGAGTCTTTATACAAATGTTGAATTTTTTTGTCTTAGCCCCTAACCAATGTTTTGATTTTCAAAGACTATCTAAGAAGCTTTGGTGCATGACTTTAACAATAGCAACTGAAAACCCGTCAGAGTAAAATAGGTGCAGAGGCAAAAACAAAATTCAGCATAATGTCAACCAGGCTTCAATAGGTTAAAGCAAGAATTGTTCTCCTACCAAAACCTAGGTTTGGGAAATGGTTGCATGGAGGTATCTGACTTCATCGAACTTAGACCCCCACAGAGTGAAGCACCATGGGAGTTTATCCATTGCAACCTTCTAATAAGCTGGCCTCTAAAAATCATGCCATGTGAATTTGAAATGTCCATTGGTCAAAGTAACTAGGAGTAGTTACTGGTTGACAATAATAGATTTTATCACAAAAAGGGAAAAACTGAAAACACATTTAAAAAAACATCAGCTGTGGTTGAGTCTCTTGATATTTTATGTCATAGTTTTACTAGATTTTGGACCTCAGTGACATCCTTCTCCTCGTTAGTAGATAAGGCAGAAAAAAATCCAAAGCACCAAATTCTTTCATGTCTTTAGATTTAAAATTTTCCCATCACGAGAAATGTTTAAATGTCTAAAATGAACCTAGACGGATGCTGAAATCCAAATGAATGAAATAATGTATTTTGTTTTATCAAGTTGGCATTATTAAGTGATATAAAAGTCATCATTAAAAATGGTAATTCTCTGTTGATCAATATCTTTGTAGTGTTGTTACAAAATGCAGCGTGCATTTATGCAAGGACAAAAATTGTAATTTTACCCATAGATTGCTGCTTCAGTTGGCTAGTTGACTTTGTGCCCTGCAATGAAAAAAATAATCTATTTACACAGTCAGGATGTATATGTCCATGTGAATGTGTTTGTATGTGCATATGTTAAAATGCAAGTTGGGAGCATGCAGGTCGTGGAAGCTGATTGACTATCTAGTGGAGTATTGCTGATGGCCGTGTGGTTTCTTTCTTTGTCAATACAAACAGGCCTGAATCTTGCTGACCAGAAGGACACTACACACACCCACACATTCACTTCCTCAACATTGTCCAATTGCAACAACTGTAAACCCTCCCAGGGCAATCAGTCAATTACTGCTGCACATTGCTGTGAACAGTAAACCCAGCAGCAATATGGCTTCCACAGAAACAAACACTGTCTACTTTAAGTCCATGTGTCTTTGTCAACACTTTAACATCCTTCCAGCTTCATCTGCCCTGTGCTGCTGGTACCTGTTTTAGTGTCAGGTTTTAGAAGGATGAGTTTGGACGTGTGTCCAGCACCCGATGGTTTGGAAATCTCAAACCACTCTCTTACATCCATTTACTTTGTTCCCTTGTCTACAAAGTGTGGATGAAAAAAAAGTAAGAAATCAAGATCTGCAGAGTTGCACATCTGACTTGTTAAGCTTGTCCCACATCTTTGAGGGGAAAAAAGCCTTTCAACTTCGAAGATAAATGATAAATTTAAGAGGGAAATTAGAGTCAGGCAAGCAAAGGACAGTAGAGTAATTTAAAAAATGCATCATATTTTACACAAAAATCCAATTGGTATCAATGTACCACAGGCTGCATGACAAATTATTTAATAATAAAAGCTTCACTGTTTAACTGAAAATTTTAGAAAAAGCGGAAAAATGCAACACAAATAGCAACTACAAATCTTGGAGGTGGAAGTGTCATCAGTTCCTCTCTTGTTGCTTGTGAAGAAGAATTAGTTATCACTAATGGAAGAGAATACGCTGAATTGATTTTAAAATATTGGTCAGCTGAAGAAAATGCCAGTACACCCCTCAGGATATTTCCAGTTATGTTAATTCATAGAGTAAAACAATGATATTTCCAAAGAGACAATTTATGTGAGAATATTTTACAATAAACAATATTTGCTGTTCTTTGTGGAATAGAGGAAAATAAAATTACTTGATACCTATCTTAATGTCTGTTTAGTCTAAAATGCTAGATAATTGTTATTAACTCTGTATTATAAATTAATCTCATCTGCAACTGGCAGCAAAAAAACTGAAATCTTTCCTAAATACGTTATGTATAGAGTTTAAGATGTTAAAAAAAAAATTTCTCATGTCATATAATATCTACTAATTGTGTCAAATGACTCCAAGCTTTCCAACACTATTACATTTTGGTTTGATCTATTTAATCCCGGTTATATGAAGGTGGCAGCAAACAGGCTTAAATCGGAGGCAACCAGACTTTCGCTCAGTTTTTCTGAAAACGTTTCGACACCTATCCAGGAGTTTGTAAAGTGCCTTGAGATGACATGTTTCATGAATTGCCGCTATATAAATAAAATTGAATTGAATTGAGTCTTTGTGTGTTCTGGCAGCTCGCACTTGAGCAACCTGCAGTTGGAGCGCTACTGTTTTTAAGCACATGGAGGCCCATCCATTCCAGGTAAGATACAAATCAATGACCCGCCCCCACTGTCCTGGGTCGCTAAAGTCATTACTTGGTGTGGTCACCCGATTCATGATGAGACCGCCTATGTAATCTCTTTGGGAAGTGTTGCAAGACCGAGCTTTAAACACTGAGGAGTTGGAAGCGCAATCCTCCCCCTCTGTTCAGTGTTGGCTTTTCTTTTTTGACCAAGATGGCTTCTTTCACAACATTTTTCAAACCATCTGTTCTCTCTGTCCAAAATCTGGAAATCATTGTCGTCAACAGTGTGTCCTTTGTTATTGGGGTGCAAGTGGACTGCTGAATTCAGCCCAAAGCTGCAAGCTCTCCGGTACTGTACCATGTGTTTTTGTAGTTGTCTGGTTTCTCTCAGTCTGGAGCTCTGTAGCTCACCAAAAGAAAGAAAAGGAAAAAAAACAGATATGTTTATAATATACCGCTGGCTAAATAGTAAATTTAGCAAGGTATGATTTGCTTACGAGTCCGGGACAATCCACTTTGGTACAGGCTGAGGTTCATCGGTGAAGTGACGATCACAACACAAGCTTGTGGGTTTTAGCATGCCCCAAAAATAAAATCCAGTCACTTCTGGCAATTAGGCTCTTGTGTAGGAAGACTAAACAAAGTCAGAGACCGATATTTCCGTGACTTAGACATTATTAATAGCTAAAAAAAAGAGCAGTCACTGTCACTGCTTATTAGGAGCTGAAAAAGCCTGTCTCTCTACTTAGAACAACAATGATCGCGCTCTGCCTCACATCACCGCTCGCTGGTTGGAGAAAGTGGGTGTGTTGTTTACTGGGCAGAGGCAGCATAGTCAAGGTAAGTACTTCCCGGACAGGGTGGGTGATCCACTCTCTACATAGACCTGTCATAGCCACTAATTTTCCAGGACAGGTAGGGGCTGCTGCTCAGTGAGCAAATTCACCAGGATTACTCAGACATACATGAATCATGCAAAGCACCACTTTGTCCCTGATTTTGATTAAGGAATAGCATAACATAGTTGAAAGCTCAAAAATGTTGATGTGTGATATATGCCCTTTAAATACATATTGTTTTAATGTGAGTCCACATTTTGTATCATAAAAGGCAACAACATTAATGTAATTACTTATTGCTATTATTGTTTTGATACATCTTCAGCGTAACATTCATATTTTGGATTTCTCAGTAAGAGGCTATTAACATTTAGCTCAAACTGTGGTCTTGGGATTCATCCTTTCTCAAAAACAAAAACATTTTCAAACCTACTCTGGGAAGCAAATTTGCTTTTCTCAACGTTGCAACTGGGAACCCAATTTAGTGGTCTACCAACTAATTCCCAGGATAAAGGGTTGCAGCTTGAATTTTTAATGCACTGAGTTCAACCGGCATCCCTGTGGTTTAGTATTCAGTCATGAGGGACAACAAACATTTGGGGAAAAGTTTGAAGTGAACAAGGTCCCATCTAACCAACGGCCTGGATGTGAGGTTGTTGTTTTTTTTTACTGTAATGTAAGTATTGCCGTTTATATTAAATATAGATGATCTTTATGTTATGCTTTCTGGTGTATAACTGTTTTTCTAATAAACATCTGAATCTAAAAAGTCACAGGAGTTTATTTAGACAACAAATATAAGATGTATATAAGAAGATGATGTTTTTACATTTCACATACAAATATGTAATTTGTAATGCAAATTTTATTTGATGTCTGTATCCCTGTGCCTTTAGAAGATGGATTTGAATAACACAGAAAAAAATGGGTAACTAATGTGGGTTTTAACACCAAAAGGCTTTACATATGTTTGGCTTCTTGATTTTCCCCACTGTGTCCTCCCTGTTTTATTGGCCTGTCCTGTATGCCTTGGATTCCTTACTATTGGTTGATGAAAAGGTCAGAAATGGTGTCAAGGAACCCTTGAAAGGGCACTTTTACCTCTCCTCTCTTTGTGTTTCTGTCCTGTCATTTCCTCTGTTGGACCTGGAAAAGTCAGTTACTATAAACAACAAGATGACTACGAAATCAAACAGTGCGCACAAATGCAATTAAACACACAGCAGATGTGTGTGGACTGTTAGAGAGGACTGATGGGTGAACTATAAAAGCAAGTGGAGTGAATTTCACTAATCAGCATGTGAATGTGTTTAGCTATGTTAAGAAAAGCAGTTACTTCTCCTCTTAGATCAGTTAAGGTCCTCCACCTTTATTCAATTATCGCAACTATCTCCCACAATTTACATACTGTACACTGGCACACAAAGACAGATCTTGAATAATTCATTATGCATCACATTGGCAGCACTTTTGATATGGAGATGGGAGGAAGGGAAGTTGGAGTTCAAGGCTGGCTAGTTTTAATTGTTTATGCTCAGCGACTACAAATGCAGATGCTTCGGCATACAAGCACAGAGAGCAGCAGGTTCAATGGCCAGAGACTAATGCCCAAAACAAATGTAACCTCCCAAAAAAAGCAACTCAGTTGAAGAAAAATTAGAAAATGAAGGCTGTCTCCCACATGGATTTAAAACTCTCAGTCACTGTCACATAAGAAAACATTAATCTGTCTCAGGAGGAGTGCACGTCTGATCCTGACATCATCAATTTCTTTTTTCTCTTACATGTTCGACCCTTCTTCCTCTGTATCTCCACTTCTCTTAGTCAAAGGCAATTACGAAATGCACAGTTGGTTTTGATGAAGTAAGAAGGCTTTAACATTCAGATGTATCACATGCATTAGAAGTATTTTCCACAGATTTTAATCCCATTTTGCCTCTTAAATTCTGAGTACATATAGCTACAATATGTTTTTGTTCAGCCACTCTTATTTGATATGAAGTATATGATGATGTCTCCCACCCATGTGGGGCTCCTCGAAAATTTGCATTTCAATAAATGGGGAGCCACATGTAGTTTCAGAAGAGATAAGGCCTGTCAAGCAAATGGTAAAAACACAGTTTCTTTTTCTTAGCATGATTAATAATTGAGATACTTAACTGATAGAGATCTTGCTGCATGGTGACACATCGAGGAATCGTCTGCTCAATATGTATGAGTATATTCATAATACAGAGTGATAAATTAGTCTATAATGCTTCATAGTTTGTTAGAAACCATGGGTCCTAAATGTCTGTAGAATCAAGTAAATGTACCCACTTCTATGTGATCTCCACTGTTCCGTTTTATGGTGTTATTCCCTGGATCAAGGTGTGCCACTAACCAAGGGCTTACACAAAAAAAAACAAAGTTTCATGGCATAGCATTAATAAAGAAAAATTTAAATGCTAGATTGCTTAACTGATTTAAACTAAATATCACAAATGAGAGAATAAAGGAGAATATGATGATACGCTTTCTCTTTTTAACTGTCTTGTATTTTAATACCAGATAGCAAATTTTATTTAATTTATTCATTTATTTAAAAACAGATGTTATATAAATAATTACATGGTACAATTTGTGAGGAACAGTTTGTAAAAAGGGCCACCTTTCAAGCTATACAGCTTCAATAGGCTGTTTTATTTGAAGAAAAAAAAAGGAATTTCAACATATAAATATACTAGTTTTACTGCATGATAAAACTGTTGTTAAAACAGCCTTGAATATAAACTTTAATCTACAAAAGTGTTGGTAACTCCAAATGGCCTTGTAGAATCTTAGACACTTCCTGAGTTTGGTTTGACTAAATCTATTATCTTGCCAGGTTTGTATCCTTAGTTTGAC
The DNA here is from genome assembly GCA_037039145.1 of Fundulus diaphanus. Taxonomy (NCBI): domain Eukaryota; kingdom Metazoa; phylum Chordata; class Actinopteri; order Cyprinodontiformes; family Fundulidae; genus Fundulus; species Fundulus diaphanus. The sequence goes on along the minus strand of CM073122.1, from coordinate 30,305,242 downwards.
AGTACAATATGTGAAAGACACTCTTAGTCAAGAGCTTGCAAAGAATTTCATTGTACGTGCCTGTGCAAATTCTCAGTTGGTACGGTTAATAATCTTATTTTGTTTAACAGGAAAAATCTCAAATGGCCCATAACAAACTATAAATTGAAATATTGACTATGTAGATTTGTTCTCACTATGCAGCCATACTCTTGAGGCTAGTCTCCCTGTCCAACGTCCCTATCCAGGCGACCAACATCCCCCACAGCTTTGAAAAGCTTGCTAGGCCATTGTTCAGTGTACTGTTTGCTAGGTTAATACCACCTGTCACATGTCATCATTCAATTGTCACCTCCTGAAGTTTTCCCTTACTCACACAGGACCTAAATCAAATTGCCAATCAGAGTTGATTTACAGTCTTTTTCTTCCTAAAATCAAATTATGTGACACATTAAACTGATAAAACTCTTGGTCTCTCATATTGAATGCCTTTCACTGTGTACAAGGGAAAAAAATCATTATTCCTCCAGGTTTCTTCAAGGCTTGATCTATATGTCCCAAAGGTAATAAAGAAGGGTCTTACACTTTCAAGGCCCTGACAATTGGAAATCAACTATGATTAATTGATCGGTTTGGTCTAGGGAATTTAATCTTGTCATAAAATCAATTGGCCCTGACCAGAAGGGGACAAAAATTGACCAACTGGTTCAGAACCCTCATCCACTGGGCTGCACTGCAAATCAATTGGAAAAATTAAAAGGTATCAAAGCAGAGGTATAGATTAATGATGTTCTCAATTTCCATAACAGTCTGTAACCAGAGGGCAGTCACATTGCTCTGTTAGTAATCACCAAGTCTGGTGGACACGGGCACCCTTGACACGATGAGCTAATTTAGCTGCATGAAATGATTTCTTTCTGCTGTTTTCCTCTGAAGGGAGGTGGTCTGATGGACAAAATGAGCCGAATAACAGAGGTGACAAGAATGAAAATGTCAGGAACAAAACAAAAGACTGAAAAACACCTACAGGGGAACTGAGATATTAACATACACTGTATAAAAGAAAACTTAACCCTTCTTTTCCTCACGGTCAGACATTAAATCTGGTAAAAATATGTAAATAGTGATGGTTTTCAATTGCCTTGCTTCTAGCAAATATAAACTATTTTGGTAATCCTGACTTAAAACAAGAAATGTCTATTCTCAAAATGAGTATAAAAAAGCAAAAACAGTGTCAAACAAAACTGTAGCCATTCAAATGTGTCTTGAAATGCATATATTCAATCACTGACTGTGAATTCTGGTGAGAGCAAATTACAGCAACCAGGCAACAGATTCCCTGCTGCTCCATTTACAGTTGACACCCAATTAAATAAAAAGGAAAGCTTCTGTTGACATCCATGGCTGGCAGTCAAAAGACGTTCTCAGTTAAAGGGTAAGGTTGACAAGGGCAGTAAACACTGTGGACAGCGAGTTGATGCAAAGCAAGGTAAGACGGTTTAAGTTGTAGCACATTTTTATACAGCTACATTCTATTTTATGTCACAGTTCATTAGGTATATGTACAGAAATTCATATGCACACAAATTTGTCTTAAGTGAATAAACAGTCATTGGTCTCAATATGGCCCATTTGTAGTCAGTGGCAGTCAGTTTAAATGCATGTGCTTTGTCAGATTATTACTCTCACTACATGTTGCCTTCGTAGCTGAATGACACGTGTCACTGCACGTGTTTTATCTTCTTTACATCTCTCCTGTTTGACAAAGCTACCATATAATTATTTCCACTTGGGTTTTGACTCATTCTGCATTTCTTTAGATATCCACATTCTCTAGAATACTAGAGCAAATAGGATTCGTTTGTTTTTTTGGGAACACGGACTGAAATAATTTTTTATGGGAGTTTTTTTGGCTGATGCAACCAGTCTACTTCCAGGTTTTTGGATCTTTTGGTCACACACTCAGTCCAGTGGTTCTCAATTATCTTTAACGCTGTGGTTGTAAAATACCAGATTCGGACCCAAGATTCAACCACAACAGGTCAGTGACGTTTTTAAACAGTTTGATAAGCAGAGTAAAAAGGCGCCGGCTCTCTGGGCGCGCAGCTCTCGCCAACAGGCTGGAACTCCCTGGAGGCAGAGGGACAGGTTAGAGGCTGCAGTGGCAGGTTAAGCAGTCTGGAGCAGACTGAGAGACTAACCTGATAGTGAGGGGAACCAGAGCGCAGAGAGTCAGTCTGAGACAGGCAGGAGGGTTCGAGGACAGGAGCCGTACGCAGGCTGGCGGGGACAGGCCGTTGAGCGGCCGGCAGGCAGGCAGGCAGTGCGGGGCTTTCCAGGGGCGTTTGTCCAGGGGCAGTCCGGGTCCGATAACGGAGAGTCCAATGATCCAGCAGAGGTACAGAGGGGAAATCCAGAAGAGGGGTCCGGGTCCAGTTCCAGGTCCAATATCCAACACACAGAGAGTTAAAGCGGACAGGCAGGTTCCAGTACTCACAGGCAGGCAGGGTCAGAAACACAGGTAGGCAGGATCCAGAGGCTGACAGAGCAGGTCTCAGGCAGGCAGAAAAAACAAGAAGGGATCAGGCAGGCTCAAAAACAGAGGGCAGAGACGGGTCGGGCAACAGACCCGTCTCTGCCTTTTTTCTTTTTTTTTTTTTTTTTTATAATGTAACTCTTTTTGTCCCATTATGAAACAATTACAATTTTAAATGTAATGGAAGGAAATATCCAAACTTAACAGAAGAAGAAACAATATACTTTATGCCACGACGACTTGAGAAGGGAGCCAACAGCTAGAGCATCAACCCGACAATGAGTTTTTTCTCAGGTAAGAAAAAGCATTCTTTTACTGTGGTTTTTATTTTCATTTTTATCACTTTTTAAAGTCTTGCTCACAAAACGTTTCCATCCTAAACCTGCAAAGACAAGACACCTCTGAGCTGCCTCAGGCCATTCATAAACAATAGGACAATACTGCCCTATTCAGCACAGCTGCGAGTTTTCATACATGTAGCCGGCAGTGCAAAATGACAGGTGTGTTGTCGAGTAACACTACATGTAAAATCTGTGTGGGAAGTCTCCCTCTAACATTATTTGAAAAAATAATAATAATATGAACTCAGTGTAGTAATCATGATGTTGGACAAACAAAAGCTTTAAATTCAAATCATCTTACCTTTTGCTGTTCTCGTCGATTTCTGAGTCCTGTTTATACTTTTAAATCCAGCTGCTGGCTTGTCACACAAACATGTCCTCACGACGGCACTCCCTGGACCGGCGAAGTCTGCTTGCCCTTACTCTAGTCAGCTGATGTGACTACCTCCATTGGCAAGTCAGTAGCGTGACGGAGGCAGGCTGATTTCCCAAGGAACCGACCTAATGCACCTGGAATACAGTCGTGAAAATGTTTCAAGCACAAATCAATATCCCTTCTATTCGATCCCTCATCCAAAAATAGAAAGTGTATAACGACTTCAAACCTACTACGTAAGACATGGCTGGTGACCTAAACTGACTTGGTAAGGTGCTGGTATTGTAGTGCTTGAGGGATGCTTTTGTTCAACAGGAACTGGGAATCTGGCAGTGCTGAAACAAAGATGACTTGAACGAAATTCAAGGCAATCCAGGAAAAAAACCTGTTAGAGGCTGTAAAAACCTAAGACTAGGATAAAGGTCCGCCTTCCAGCAGGATATTGAACCCAAATATTCAACCAGAGCATTTTTGTGTATAGAATTGCCCAATCAAAGTCCAGACCTAAATCTGATGGAGAATCCGTTGAAAGACTTGAACATTAATGTTGACAAATACTTTCCATCTGAGCTCAAGCTTTTTTGCAAAGAATAATGGGCAAAAGTGTCTGTCTCTATATGTTAAAACCACATAGAAACATATCCCCAAAGACTTGCCAAGACTTGATGGTCATCTGTGCTCTGCCTTTCAAATTTCTATTTGTGAGAAAAATTGAAAACCATGTATGATTTTTTTTTTCTTTCCACTTCACAAATATGTACTACTGTGAAATGGTCGTGATATGTTTATTGTTGTAAAAAAAATATAAATCCAAAGGACATGAACAATCTAGTTAAACATTTTATCTGACACGTTGTTGGCGCTCACTTCAGGACTGCATTCAGAAAAAAAAACTGTTTCAGAGAGCAAAGGGGGGTGGTTGTAATGAGAAGGTGAATGTGAGCAAGCGAGAGAAGGAGAGAAAAAGAGCAGAGAAAGAGGTTACAAGGCTAACAGTGAGTGAGAGTTAGATGTGTTGGTTGATTGAGGATGATGTCTGTGCTGCATTCCTGTCAGACTTATTGGCTGCAGGGCACTCGACATGTTCTCGGCTTATCCACCTGCACAAGGACAGCGTAAAAAAAAGCTTCAAAAGAAATCTACAACATAATAGAGTTCTACTTTGCTCAGAGCTGGGTCAGTGTTTGAACCGAGTGTGCAAGGAGAGAGACCTTTTCCTTTTATCTCCTGCTGGAGACGAGGCCACTTGCATCTTTACATCCAGTTTCAAGACCAGCAAGTGGCAGAACAATCCAAGGTCCGGGATATTACTTCCAGTCTGTATTTCCTCCTTTCCCTCCCCTTCTCAGTGCCGTCTCTGTCACAGATTAATGATAGATGGAAAGAGTGTGACCCAGTCTCTCATGAGTTTGTTATCTTACACAGTAAGGGAGGAGCGAACACAGAAAGGTGTTCACCAGTGATCCCTTTCACAGTGGGAACTTTCTCAGAGCTCCAAAGAGGGGCAGAAGGGATGCTGGTCCAAAAGAAAAAATGCAGGTCAAGAGTGTCAGGCACAGAACAGAACACTGTATTCACTGTGCAAAGACATTTCCACAATGACACAGAGGAAAGAGAAGTGTACCAGCAACTGTCCCAGTGTTATGGAAATGCCCGATTAAAAGGGTGAATTGTAGTTTTTGTTTCACTAGTGGAGGAGTTTTCGGAGCAAAGCTGTGCTCTCCTTGCCTGTATGTGTGGGTAAGCAGTGAGTGTTACAGCGTGCATATCTGGCAGGACATTGTGTGTTTGTGCACGGACTGTTGTTTGCTGCGCTATCAGTGTGCCGCCAATTGTCAGACTCTTTCAAACCAGCAACAAAAGCCTTTTTTTCCAAATGTTCCCTCATCACAGATACACTGCTCTCTTCCTGAATGAAGCTAAGCTAGCACTACACAGACAAAGCCCGGATAAACGGGGGAACACAAAAAAGGATTTATCAACTCATGTACCCAGAAGTATCTCAAGAGGTGTGAAGAAAGTAAGATCCACAGAGCGGAAGGAAGGGAATGCATGGGAAGAAAGAGCCCCACTGTAGTGGGGAAATGTTCCCATAGCTGCTTTCGTTAACACTTATTATGATCTGGAAGAGAGTTCTGGCTACGTCCCGTGTGGTCGCTGCTACAGTGTGACCCAGTGCAGATGGCCTCTTCTCTTTGTCACCCCTCTGTGTCTGCCACACACTGCTGGGACGGCGACAGACATGCGACATAGCTAACTGCAGAAAAGGTACAAAGATAGAGAAGTGGTATTTTTAAAAACCAACAAAAACCAAAAGATGAATTACTATAAATACACGACATGCATCAACAATTAAAATTCACTGACTCTGTGAATCAGTGAGTTCTTAAGTCTTACCAAACGCTGAAAGTTGTTTGGTACATAGCATTGTGATTTTCTATAAATAAAATGTTCACCAAATATTTCTAATGGATAAAAGTTTTATATTCACCAATTAACTCTAAAACTAAATCGTAAGGGTAGAATTTTATATCTAGAATCAAATCTGAATCTAAGAACTAAAACAAAATGTTTGCAAAAAATATATAAATGTTCACATTCAAATTAAGATATCAGATTTAACAACATAAATCTTTTAAAAACAAGACAGTTACGAATAACATATTTAAAGAGAACCTCTATGTAACGTTCTCCAAAAGCCCTCTGCTGGTGAGACTGATGCTGCGTCCCATTCGGGAAGAATCAACTGGAACAAACGCTAAAGTGGAACTTCCCCCTCGGAAAGGATAATTTTTTTCAAGGCTGATTGTCAAATCTAATACAGCAGCTCCTCTCATCCTCAACAGTAAGCTGTGACGAAAACATGTTTATTTTACAAGACACAGTTGTAAGACTGTGTCTAAAACAAATGTTATAGGTAGCAACTCTGAAATGAACAAATTAAAAGGTGTTTCTGTGTGGAAAGTACAGCTTTAAATGTCTTTCGTATGGAGTACTACAAACAAAACAATAGCTTTCCTGGTCGTCGCCATATTGGAATCCTGAGCTTTTGTTTTTTTTCTTCTTATTTTGGAATCCCGATTTCTCCGACTGCCTTAACTGGAACCCTGTTCACTCGGGTGTTGTGCCATTCCCAGATCCTAGTTCCGACTTCTGAAGCAAATAGAACACAGCATGAGCTCAAAGGACTGAAAAATACAAAACCCAAACATCTCTTGACTGTTGTTTATCTTAGCATTTCTGGCTTTTTAGCAGAAAGATGGGAAGAGCTGTTTTAATGGCAACAGAATTTCAGTAATGACACGGTGGAATCCAGAATAACACCAACGTATTAAGATTCACACACAAGTTTAGGTTTCCAATCCCTTAAATTGATATTAGAATGCAACCTGTTGTTTAGATGCTATACTTAATACACATGGTTTTTATATTGAATAAAAGACAAGATTTAAAGAGACATGAAGCATCTCCAGTGGCCACTGGATGAGGGCCAGAGATGTCTTTGGACTGTGGAAACCAGAGTATCTGGAGAGAATCGCATAGAGATCCAAAAAGTGTGAATCAGAAAAAAATATAATGACACCCAAATGATCACCTTGATCTTATCATACTGATTGTTCAACATTGTTCCATATAATGTTTAATCTCTGACTGACTGACCAGCATCCTCCGCGCCACCTACTTGATTTCTCACAGCTATTGCCCATATCTCATCTATCTAACCCCCAAACAGCTTGGCCCCTCCTGCAGATTGGCTCCTGCACTACGGATCCCCGCTCATCTATTATCACTCGCTGACAGGCACCCACAGCTGGTAACGAACTCCCAGTAAACATATGGGAACTTCTTAGACGCACCAGTGCTCAGTTGTTACTACAACCAGCCAGGATCAACCGTGTTGATGAACCACCTCTTTCACCCAACAGATAGGCCTTTCCCATTTGCTCTCTCAGTGGTGTTTTCACTCTCCACTAGCTGTCCCATCACTCATTCAGCTCACACTGGGCAGCCACATGAAGGCTAAATAATCCTGCATTTGCTGCAGTTTCGTTCTCAGAGGTTCTCAGCTTTATGTTATAATGTGCCATTGTCATCATGGAGAAATCTTAATTGAACAGTAAAACACAAAGTGTCCTTGACCAACTTAAAAGTAAAAGCAGGATGTCTGTCAAGCACTGTCATGATGCCAACATGTGCCTGAAACGATATACAGTAGATAATAGTCTGACGCTTCTGTAAATAAAATGGTTTCAGTTTTGATTAAAGGTATTAAAGATATGTGGACGACACCTTTGTCAAAATCCAGTTAAAAGAGGTGGAAGCCTTCACAAGACACATCAACCTGGTGGACAACAACATCAAGTTTACCAGAGAGGATGCCAACGACAACAAGCTACCTTTTCTCGACTGTTTGGTGAACATGGAAGGAGATGGAAACCTCAACATTGAAGTATATAGGAAACCCACACACACAGACCAATATCTTCTTTTTAACTCATACCACCCACTGGAGCACAAACTTTTGGTCATCAGAACCTTACAACACCGGGCCGAGCATGTCCCAACTAAAACAGAAGGGAAGCACAAGGAACAGAAACACATCAGAGATGTTCTCCAAACCTGTGGGTACCCTAACTGCGCTTTTGTCAAATCAGCAACAAAATCCAAAAGACCCGCTGCAGAACATAATGGTGAGAAAAATAAACGCAAAAACATCGTCATCCCATATGTTGCTGGAGTCTCTGACAAACTCAAGAGGATTTTCTCCAAACACAAAATCCCAGTACATTTCAAACCAAACAGGACCCTCAGACAGAGGCTGGTGCATCCCAAGGACAAAACCCCCAAAGCTAAGATGAGCGGAGTGGTGTATGCAGGTCAGTGCAGTGAGGAATGTTCTGATCTTTATATTGGAGAAACCAAACAACCTCTCCACAGACGCATGGCTCAACACAGGAGAGCTACCTCCTCAGGACAAGACTCTGCTGTCCACCTACACCTTAAGGACAAAGGACACTCTTTTGAGGACCTAAATGTTCACATTTTGGACAAAGAAGACGGATGGTTTGAAAGGGGTGTGAAGGAAGCCATCTACGTTAAGAGAGAAAAACCAACCTTAAACAGAGGAGGAGGCCTTAGGTTCCAACTCTCAAAAACTTACTATAGACCAGTTCACGCGTGTTGTCAGCGCTACATCCGGATCTCGGTGGTTGGCAAAAACAGCGCTGTTGTCGTCTACTACTGTGACAAAACGGGTGATTTAGAGCGTATTTTTAATTAGTTTATTTTTGGAATCTAAACAATGCCTACGACTTGTTGTGCTCCCGGTTGCACACAGAGGCATTCCAAATCGTCGGATGTACGTCTCTGTCGTTTACCGAAGGAGGAAAGACGAATAAAGAAATGGATATTTTCAATGAAAAGAGCGCAGGCAGACACTCACAATGGACTGGGGGATCCATCATACTGCGACAGAATATGCTGTCTACACTTCATCTCCGGTAAATACAACTTAATTCTGCTCTAGTCATTGTTGTACTTAAATAGCGGCGGAGGGGAGGTGGCGATCGCTACACGGGCCGGAGAAGCGGTAGCAGCAGCCGCTGACTATTCCGGCCCGTGTAGCGATCGCCACCTCCCCTCCCCTCCGCCCGTTCACGGGCGCTAGTACTTCTGTGTTTACGCTGCAATGTCGCCGACACCCCCACCCATTTTAACAAGACAAAAACACCAAAATAATCCGTAGTGAACTATGTTTTTTTTTAACCTACCGGGCGGGTCTTCCTGTCCGACTCCGCGTTCGTATGTTACACATGTCTGAACATCCATCCATCCATCCATGTTCTGACCCGCTTAATCCCTCATGGCGTCGCGGGCGTTGCTGGAGTCTATGTCCAGATATAATATAATTGCAGCCGTCCAGTGGTTTCATGCTTCCATGCTCTCTCGTGTGTACTGGCCTGCGTGTTTATAAGGTAGCTGTATATGTCGCGGTACTGAACGCTTGGCAGCATTTCACAGACTCGCTCCGTCCCTTCAGGCTTTTGCTGTGTGGATCTGGCAATCTGATACCATCAACCATCAACTTAGTCTTAAAACGATCTTGTGATACGTTATCTAAAGAAGAAAAATACGTGGAGAACTCGTCAGTTTCTCTGTTTGCGTCCGCCATTGTGTTCGTCTTTTGCCAACCAGTCCGGCGCGCATGCGCGAAAAACCCGAATCAAAACAATAACAATGAACTGGTCTATACAGCAATAGGATTAATTCCGGCCAATCTTCACCTTAACTCTCACCCTCATTCGGATGATCAAAACATTGTTCCTTTAAGCCAGGCCAATAACAACCCTAACGACTCCTCGTTACAGAGGAGTGGACCAGTTTCGGTCCAATCTGCTGGCTTAATGGCTTTAACGACCGCCCATTACTAAGGGGTGGAGCTGTTTCGGTTGAATTTGCATGTTATCTAAGCCATTACAAGGCCTTTGTTTGGCATTGGTATAAAGCTGGTTACTCCACATTACTCCAGACTTTTTGAATTGAGAAAGCTTCCTGGAGAGGAAGCGAAACGTCTTCTACTACAGATAACAAGTCCAGTTGACTTGTTTTTTACTTTTTTTGGAATGACCATGACCTGGATGACTGAGAATCTTCACCAGCAGATTAAAGGGAACCAACAATTTCTGAACATCTCAGGTTTTTGGGGTGTTGGTTCCAGAGCTGAGGAATATAGAAACTAAATGCTGCAAAGTAACCTTTGTTTACTCTTGGTCCTAGGAACATTTGGGCCTGGGAAGGTCTTCAGGTGTCTGCAGATCTTGCACCAGTTGTTCTGTCTTGTTTTGACAGGAAACCTTTTATTCTGGGAATGCTTTTAAGATGACAGTAAATGGATTTAGTAGCAGACTTGTCATTGTCAAAATGGAGATCCCAGTCCAAAACTACACCCAGGATCCATGCATGTTTGTGGTCTGTAACTCCATTGACTCTAGTTGAGCACTGATCACAATCCTAGCAAATCTTTAGTCTTCATCTGGGCAATTTCATCAGTTCACACAAGTGAAAACTGCTTTTTTTTTTTTTGGCAGTCACCGGCACAGAAGAAGAGCACTTTATTACTTGTTCTTCATTTGGTACTTTTTAGAGTCCCAAAGCAATGCTTTTGTTGTATGTGCCAGGACTATATTAAAGACTAAATCCGCCTGTACGGTTTCATCTGACTTATATCCAATGTTTACATACACATCACATAAAAAGGAAATTACATTTTCTATCTGTTGTTGTCTGTACCAAGATCCCTAGTAGGGGTATGTCTCTACCACCTTAAACCAGCTCAAACATGTAAAGACTCTAAACTTATCTTTTTGACACTTTTATTGCAAAATACCACCATCAGAGGTAAACGTTTAAAGTGAATCCAATCAATGTTATCTGCAGGTAAGCAAGCTCAGTGTGTTTATTAGCTTTATTAATGATTCAGATACATTATTTTCTAGATCCACCTTATCTCTTTAATATAGGTGGAAAAACAAACAGGACTACCACCAAAACATTAAAATAATATGTTTAAATGTTTTAAAATGGGTAAAACATTTCTGAGAGCCTAGATGACAAACTTGTTTGTGGAGATTGGTAGAACAAGTACTGACAGATTGCCAGGAATCCTGCTGTAATGTACTGTTGTTTCCAGTCGGTGGTCGCAGTGATTACAGTCGATGGTAGCATACTTGGAACCTTTGTTTTTAACAGTCAGCACTGAAGGATGGACAAATCAATACTTTTACAGGAGCAATTTGTCAGAGACAACCTAAAAAAAAAAGCGTGAAAGAGATGGTTAGAATGATAAACTACAAGTTCTCATTAGCTCTGCTGAGCTTTCCTGTGAGTTCAGCTCATTGTTTAGTAGTAAATGCAGCATTTGATGGTATGTATGAAAATAGACGAGTGAATAATATACAGAGTGTCATAAAATCCAAACATTTTTCATAGGTTTTCTGACTTCCCATTTCAAATTAAGTGAGCGCATTTTATGGCTTCACCAAGAGACATGCTGAATGTAGACTCACTGGTGCTGTTGTCGTTTCTTGTCTCTGTGTTGTTGACCATGAAACCAAAGCAGACAATTAGGAATAACAAATCTGCAACATAAGCCTTTATTGGGTGATTGGGAGAAGCAAGAGGCCTTCAGTGTCCCAGGAGGGAAGAGAATTGCCTATTAACTGTTGACTGTCTTGATCATTACTATTACTTATGGCATGTAAGGGCTCTATGCTACAGCAACCGTTTAATTGGATCCATCACTCAGGACTTGACAGCAAGTTTACACCTGGGGGGACATATAAAAAAGAGCAGAAAATCATGTCTGTGCTTATGTGGATGTACAAATGGAAAAGCTTTCACATGTATTTACACTTAGAAGTTCAATTCATTTCAGGTTATTTATATAGCGCCAATTCACAACACATAATCTCAAGACACTTTACAAAGTCAATTCTATCAATTCACAGAGATAGGTTGGTTAAAAAGTTTTATATTTATGGAAACCCAGCTGAGTGCATCAAGTCATTGACTTGTAACATTCATTCCCCCTTGGAAAAGCAAGTAGCGACAGTGGACTGTCACTTTGACTGTGTTGTTGGCTTTCCAGTTTTCCAGTTGTTGACCTACTGAGCATTCATGTAGCAACTGTGGAAAGGAAAACTCTCCTTTAACGAGAGGAAACATCCATTAGAACCAGGCTTAGTGTGAGCACCCATCTGCCATGACTGACCGAGTCACACAAAAAGAACACAGAAGCACTGATCCAGGAGTACTTTTTATGTGAGGTAAAGGCATTACCAGCTCAATCAATGGTTCTATCCAGGAAAGAAACACAGCTGAGCAGATAAGCTGAGTCAGTTTTCAAATCTAGAGGATGAAAGAGAGCACTTACAATTAGTTGCAGCAAAGCTCAGCCAATAGCTATGTCTAAGAGATAAACAGGGCTAAACACTGAAAGACAAGGCCATGTGTATCATCTATAGAGTTACGACCGTCTATGAGCCGATTTCCCCCAACCTCGCGCACTGCGCATCCGCAAACAAGTAGATTCTTCTTCGTTTTCTCAAACGAAAAAATAGGAGTGGAGAGAAGCATGACGGCGGTACTTGTGGCATGGAGTCAAACTACTGAGGAGCAACTCGTAGAATTTCCAAGGCAGCGCGCTTCGTTCTAGTGAGCCTCATGTTTAACAGTGAGCATCGACACTTCCGCCTTTTTCTTCTTCTACTGTTGACATTTGGCTTCTGGGTAGATGAGTCCGAGTAGCGCCATCTCTCTACGGGGCTGAGTCCGACGTGTGGCTTACAGACGTACAGTGTGAGCAGTCAGGTCGCATCAGAGCGTCGGGCCGCACAGTGTAAGAACAGATATGGTGAGCAGTAAACTTTTAAACCCTGCGGTTTCGTCGTACAGTTTGAGCTGTATATGAGTACCACAACTGAAAATATCGTACAGTGTACGCCCGGCTTAAATGATCTGCCTCCTATTCTACTTTTAGAGACTCTAGGACCCACCAGTAGACCTGAAGTCTGAGAGCAAAGCGCTCTGTTAGGAACATATGGAGTAACCAGATTTCTGATATATGATGAATTGGTTATTGTTAAAGGATTTAAAGACCATCAATTTTAATGGAAATTTGGTCTAAGAATGGAACTGAAGAGTTGGCTGGTTGTGTGTGCTGACATCAACGTTTTCCTTTAAAAAATACTCTGCATTTGAAATCTTCTGGGAAACCAATAATTACAGCTTAAATGATGGATCTTATTTGTCTGATGGCACGGCTGTCCCCTGACATGTTTTATAGAATATATCTGCATCGTAGTGACACCTAGTGGATAACGTGTATAGTGTGCCTGTTTGAAAAACTATCGGGGTTTTGTCTGACATAAATGTCAGTACTTCTATTTAGGTCAGCTTGTCACTGAAAATTATGTTTTCATGTCCTATTAGTGATCGGGGTACTTAAAAATTTTTTGCTTTGTTTATCCTTCATTTTTAAAATTGAGGTCAGGTTGTAAATTGAGTAAAGATCGTATGATATTTAATCTATTTTATCCGTTTTGTCTTTTGGCAATGCTCTATCACCTTGATCTTATACTTAAAATATACTTAAAAATACTTAATATATTACTATAGTGAAATCAAACTGGCTGATCAGTTTGTTGTGGCAAAAAGTCAAAAAAAATTTTTTTGTTTTTTCAACAAAGTGAACTATTTAGCAAACAAATCCCTTTGCAAATCATAAATTATCACAAAACCTGCAAATTAATCTACAAAAGTAACATCAATTGTGTCACTGGGAACCTTTCAACATTACTTTAGATTGTAATTTTATCTAAGATAAATACATACAACAATTGAAAAGGTATTTCATACACTGAGGAAATTACACATTTGTACAACAACTCAAGAAACTAACAGCCATAGATTTTAAATCCCCAAAACCTGTGGCTCATGGGAAACAAAATGATCTGGACGTAAACACAACACCTGACATTTAACTTTTTGATTTCCGTAATTGTCATCTTTAGAGAAGCAACAGGTTCCTCGTGTTTTCGGCAAATTGACATGAACAGCGAAATTATTTCTCTTTACACTTAACTTACAAATTTTTTCCTTCCGCTTCTTCTTCATTTTGGTTTTAGATTTCTTAAGACCAAATCTTGTTCTCCACTAGAGTGCAGCAGCATCTTTCTTGGCCATAAGAAAACTGACACAGTTTCATTCTTAGTGCAGCTGATAAAATCACATTTTAAACTTGTGGTTATTTCTGTACAGGAGAGACAAGTTTCAAAATTAAGAACTCACTTTCTCTGGTAACATTTGATTTGTGAAAATCACCAGAGGTGTTAGTTGCTGTAACACTTTCTAAAAGTGATGAAAACGCCACTGTTTGAGTGGCTTTGTTGGAACATTCGGGTTTGGTGCCTTTCCCAGCCTCAACATTTCCTGGTTTCTAAAACAAATCACTCCAAAGAGATTGTCCTGTTAAGCAGTACAAAGACAAGTCTTACACTTTGAAAATGCCTCTAACTCCAGTTCAAGTCCAGAAATGTGCGCATTAAGACACACATCAGTCAACATTAAACCCTGAAATCATCTAAACATTTTTTACTTGATTAGAATAAATTAGTCAAAAAGCAGGATAGGTTTATTTAAACTGTGAATAAATATTACAGTAGAATGAAGTTTTATAGCTCACAGCAATGCTGGCCGTGCGAGAAACGGTGATTACTAGAAATGAACGACTGAAGGAAGGAAATAAATACACAATGAGTAAATATCTTTGGCACTCACGCTATGTATCAAAGCCAGGAAGAATTTTTGGGAGAGCGAAGTCTTAACATTTCAGGGTTTTTTCATGTTATCCATAAAGCAATTATGTGTAAATTAGTCAAAGAAAAGTATACACAAATCTAAAGCCTTTTTACATAAAAAACAATGAAGCTGCTTTTCAGATCAACCTTTGTCAGAACATTTAAAAACACAACCTTACCGTGTCCATCAAGTAGCCAAGATTTGTTATATTACAAACAGATGCTGATCCAAAGAAGAGGCAATAGGTGATATGTACGCAACAGTCATATGGGCTTTTGTGTTTTGACAAACACATCAGCGTGCCAATGTCACAGCCAACAATTTTGTCCAAATTAAACGCAGGGTTTTACAGTATAATCACAAACAGAGCACTCTGTGGCCTAAAGGTTTTATCTGAGAAGCACATGTCCCGACCTTCAGAGATGAAAGCTTAGAGTTAAACATTACCAGGTCTAAATATCTCGGGTTACACCTTTAGGAACACAAGAGCTGAAAGTCCTTGTTTGTGTTGTAAGAGTGAATTATAACCAAGAAGCAGACATCAGATTTTTACAGATGCTCTGATAAATCCTGAGCTGGAGGAAAGAGAGGGATCTGAAGGAAATCTGTGAGGTCAGACATTTAGGAAAAAGACATGGTTGTCAAAGTGAGAGGTTCTTCTGTAAATCATCTATTAATACATGGCCTGTTAGGTGTCCAATAATCACTCAAACATATGAAAAAGTTTGAAAGACCACCAAAAAATAAAAATTTTATGTGCATGTGTCAGTTCAGGTATTTTAAAATTCCCATTAGCAGATTGTTAAAAGGGTTGCACAACATCCTATTAATGTGTCTTTGGCAAGATTTTACTCCTGACTCCTGACTCTGACGTTTGTCTGCACCGGTTTGGAAACATACTTTGAAGTAGATAATCATTGACTTAAAAAAAAGTTGGGGAACTTGGGGATGTTTGGTTAAAGGGGACCTTTCCATACAAGGTCCCACGTGTATGACTGTGTGTTACTCAGGGTAAAAGGGGAGCATGGAGGGTAAAATAGAACAAGAGGATGCAAGAATTTAACATGCTAAAGCTATAAAAACGTGTTTTTAAAGAGTTTTGATCAAAGTAGGAAGGTCTTATTCTCGCAGAATGTTTTTATTTTATAGTTGATCAGCATGTTTCTGCCTGTAAAACAACAGCTAAAACAGGGTTTGCCAGTGTCTCCAACACTGGACAAGTGATATTTAATGCTAAAATATTTCTTTCAAATCTTGTTTTGGTCTGTTTCAGATGTCTCAAGAAGAAGCCAAAGAGAGCTCAAAGAGAATCAACAAATTTCAGAAGAGCTTTGCAGGATCATTCTGTAGCTTCTCTTACACAGACAGGCCTGGCTCAGTCTTTTACTTTTTTCCACTGGTCTTGGTTGAAACACAAAACATTATCTGATTCCTTTGTTTTAACAACCTACAACTGTTTTTCTGATTACGCAATGCTAAAAGCGTATCCAGGAAAATAAATATTACTGTTCATGCAAACAATCTCTATGGTCGTATTTTTACAAATTAATCGCCAACAAAGAGCAAAAATAAAGTTGGTTCTCATTTATTCATTTCCAGTCTAGGACATTTAGGAGCACATTTAGTTGTACAATTATGATAATTCAACAGTTAAAACAAGAGTTTTTCTGTTTATTTTTCTTATTTTTTTTTGTTTTTTACAGAATGAGGTAAGTGTAATGGATATGGGTTATGGTAACAGTTTGTGAAGCAGGAAGATGACCAACACTGCAGGTTTCCTTTTCTTAATCAAAAACAACATTTTATTCTGATTATGTACTGGAGTAAACACCCTCCTGCTATGAGAGACTCATAGCAGGAGGGGGAACATTTGTCATTTGTGAAAGGGAAGCTTGATTTTGTGCAGCAGAATAAACGAAGAGCAACTCGGTATCTCAAACTTCATCGTTTACTTCTCCACCAGTTGTCAGCCTAATTTTTGTTTTAACTAAATAACATCCTATCATTTGATAAAAGAGCCTTGCTTTTTACATTAACCGTCAAATCCTTAGATATTATTTTACCAAACCTTACAGCTCCAATATAACTGTTTTTTGCTCTGGTTGTTGGAGAAATTTTAAAGCGTGCTAAACAGCAGCTTAAATCTAAAATTTAAAATTTACATTGATGACTAAAAGTAGATTTAAAGTTCAAATGTCTCAATGTTCCAGGAGAACATTTTTTTTCCCTCTTGTGATTATTCTCTATTTTTTTTCTCATTTTGTTTAGCACTGAGAATCTCCAGAGGTCTCTTCACTGCTCTCCAAGCAGGAAAATGGACATGCAGATTTCATCCGTCTTCTGTGTCGTCCCCACATGTTTCCAGTTTGTCACGTCTTCATATATTCATGAGTTGGACGCGTGAAGTAAACATGAAGGAGCTTTTCCTTTTCATAACATTTCAGCAGAAAATCCCACATCCTCTCCTTCAGCTATTCAGGTCTGCGTCTGTGTGCAGGTAAGTGGACATACGTTTCTGCTCCAAAAATGTGTTGGATAGACAATGATTTGCTCATAATATTGTGCAGATGTTCACTTTTCCCCCTTTCTCCGCAGAGTTATTAAGATGATCATCAGTTAGGCAAACAAAGTTGGTGCTTTTGCACCAATGCCAAATCAGTTATGCAGTAAAAACATATTTCCTAAGTTGAAAAGCACAGCTGTAAGTGTGTCAGCAAAAAACGATTTCACAGTCTGCCGCAGCATTTCCATTTTCCTCTCATCTGACAACTGTGTTGTTTCAGTCCTGCTGAATTAAGCCCTGCTTTGTCTATAAAATGTATGAAATGTCACATAATTCATTGATTACCATCTTTGTGTTAACTGGTAAACTAAGTCAACAGTTTTATTTACTTTCCTCGGTTGTGTGTACCAGTATATACCGCCTGTGGAAAACATTGTAGCTGTTCTAACTGGATTGAAATGCAGCCTGAAATTATAATCACTGCATGTGGAGGAAACTCCTGTTTGTTTGTTTTTTTTCACTGTTTGTTCCCTCGTGCTCCAAATTAGTACCTCCTTCACAGAAGCGACTTGGAACACAAACGTACCCATTAGTATTTTATGACTTTTTGTCTGAGTAACGTGCAGAAGCCTAATAGTAAGTCATTACAACCAGACATAACCAGTCATGTCTGAGGTAAACACTAAAACGCACTACAACAGAGACCAAACCTTTTGGTGTTGAGAATGAAAAAAGTAAAGTTAACCAAAAATAAGTACATCCAAATGTAACATAAGTAACCCTTAAGTGGGTTTGAATTTAACAAGACAAGATAAACACTTTAGAGAGGATGAACTCCTTCACAGAATATACTTTGAACAAAACATATACACAAATCGCTTGCTTACTAATCTACTCAAGATAACAATTACATTTGATTTTGACAATAACAATTCTGTTCTTTCCCCTCTTTAGTCTCATCATAGCCAAGTATTTACCAACTCATAATTCGAATCAAATCTGTGTTATGGGGCTTTAGTCTCTTCTTCTCCTCACGGGTTATGAAGTGATGAAGTGTAGCTGTCTAGTAAGAAAATTGTTACCTGACAAACTGTATGTATCAGAGTGTGTGTACCATGACAAACAAATCCATTTGGCAAGAAAAAAAATTTGATTTCGTAACTGAAAGAAAAGTCAAAAATAAAAGTTATTAATTGACTGAAGAAGTGAGCTTCACTGTTAAATAAAAATTAAAAAGATGCTTCATCAGCGTTGAGTGTGAGGTTTTTTTAGTGAAGAAAAAATTGGATAACGAACTCCAGACTACAAACGCATCAAAGTGATTTAGGCTACTTAAACTCTGAATTCTGTCTGCAAACAGAAACATTAGTGTTACTAATGTTAACAGAGCCATGGACTGATGCACGACTCTGATGAGCATCTTTGAAGATTTTGTAACAGAGTGCAGAAAGTGCACTCCATGAATTGTCTCCTTAACCATCAAACACGACAGTGATGAGAAGGAGACAAACGGCTGGCTACTGTTGGGCCATTTTAATGAATCTACCAGTGGAAATATGCAGACCTGCTTCTGCTCCTATCATTAGGGCCTCTGAGTCCCACATCTACTCCAGTCTACTTCCTTCCTGTCTATGGCATATGTATGTATATGTTTAAATATGTAACAAAATTTCGACAGCATTTAAAGTTCTGGAAAAGCATTCTGTGAGTCGGAAAAGGCAAACAGGGACCATCCCAAGCTGTTTAGAACACTGCACCATCTTTTAACCTGTGCAAAGAAGCATGAACACATCATTTTATTGCTCACTTTTAAGCACGGCTGCACAATGGAACAGATGGTAGTTGCAGCAAAAAGGTCCTGGGTTCAAATCCTGGCCCAGGGAATTTCTGCATGGAGTTTGCATGTTCTCCCTTTGCACGTGTGGGTACTTGTAATGGACTGGAGACTTGTCCAGGATGTATAATTGCCTCCTCCTCAGGCAGATGCAGAGACTTTGTCTTCTGCCTCCTCCCCCATTGGTAGATCAGTGCATTCAACTAATTTCTGTCCGCCTGGGTTTCCATTCTGGTGTAAATATAGATAACCCTAACCCGATCCATTTCAGCCAGTCCTCAGCCTTATACATGACTTTTTCTGATGGTGATATCTGAAACAGGTACATTTTTATCTGTAGACAGCCTATTAAGGTTTTTCCCTTTGGGCTGCCTCCTGGACCAGCCTGTCACTATTACTTTACCCCAACGGAAAAGAAAAAAAAACATCCGGTGACTAACCTCAGATGATATTTTCTCATTTATTTCTGGACTTCTGACACCTAGTTGGCTTGTTTGGAGGTACTCCAACACCTTAGGGAGGCAAAAGCTTTCAAGCAAACACACAACAGCCATAGCATGAGCAGACAGTGACCTTTTCTAATAGCTCCTCTGTGCAAGAGGACAACGCAAAGGTTCACAGCTAACTGGCAGGACCCATCACTACATGAGTACATTTGTTATTCTACCTTTATTTGGACAGAATAAATCTCATTTAGAAATAAATTCTATTTTTCAAGAGAGACCGTTCCAACTGTATATACAGTCATAAAAGTCACATACAGAACAACAGTACAAGTAATAAAAATACGGGGCCAAAATGTTTAAGATAATAAATAATCGTAAAGCCATGATTAAGAGCAAAAGCAGGAGCCTTCTGCCATTTTCTCACTATTTTTGATCCGCATGTTAAATTCACCCAGAGAAATCAGAGTAGAGACTTTCAGTTCCTTTTCAGGAGAATTCTCATTAATCACTTAAATTTATATCTAAAGATAAAAAGTCAGCTGATCTTACCCTTTTGAAATGCAAGAGGCATGAAGAGAAAATATTTAAGTGCATTCAAGTACTTAAATAAACATTCTCAATTAATTTCAACTACTATTATGTTTTAGTTACAGTGAATCCATAACTTTTTTAATTTGGTCTTTGTCTTTATATCCTGCTGTGTTCACGTACAAACATACAGAGAAACAGAACAAAAGACAAAGATCTAAATTTTGGAAACCCAACACTTTGAGTCTGTTCTCTCTTCAACTTAAAAATCGTCGCCCACTGCTGTTGTCTCAAGATGCTCTGAAGGCCGACAGTAAGAGGATGGAGTATTTTATTGTAAACTGTTATAAAAAACAAAGCTGCAAATACATATCCTCGTTTATGACTTGAGGTGATGACAAAACAAACAGATTTAGACTCTCAGTCCAATTAAAGCCTCCCCCAGTCCTGAATACCTCTAATGAATTCAGTAAATGAGCTTGAAGCGGCAAACAACTGTTTCGACCACAGTAATTACACGTGCATTAGTTCTTCATGCTCACCTGACCATGTTAATGAAAGCTCACATGTGTTTTAGACATGAACTAAGTACACTGTGAAGATAAGCTGTTTTTATAGCATTTTTTTTCTATTTCTTCACTATAGCAATTACATAAATTATGATGGTGATTTCCCCCCTGAGCATTGTTGTGATGCTTCAGCTGCCTCTGGACTACCAGCACTAATTCAGACTTGATGGTATGCATGTAGTTAAAGCATAATTATTCACTGTATCATGTAGTTATCGTTTGTTCATTCTGTTCGCCTGGGAACCAAAAGAAGCCAGAAAATACTGAGGTGCAAAAACAGGTCATCTTGCCTCCTGTGGGTTTTCTTTTCCTTTTAATTCACACGATGATGTCACCTAATGATTGATTTGTGGGAAAACATCACGGTGGAAACATTACAGGATCCCTCAAAAGGAAATACTCGCATTGTGCCAAGGTGTGTCAAAATGACTAAAAACATCTCAAGTGGCATCGTGATAGACGCATTTCTGTTTGACACAGAATTAATAGCTGGTTTTGTAGCTCCCTCCAGCTTTGCACCGGAGCCTTTCAGCTCGGTGCTTTAATTTTTTAGCCTTTAGTTGTTTTTGTCTGCTGTAAGCGCGGTCATAATGTGGTTGCTGGCAGCAATAGTCAGATGTTCTTGATAAAAGAATGCCCTCTAAAACCAATTGCAGACCATCTGCTTATCACCAAACACCAGCCATAGTCAGAAGCTCACTGCTAGACATAATGGAGCGATTAGGCAGCTAAAGAGCCAGATATGTCCCAGGAGAATTTATGTAGACTTTATACAAGAGAAAACCGTATTTGAAATAATAAATGTCTTCTCCACACATGTTGGAAATACCCTGAACATTTCTGTCTGCTACAAAGCTCTGTGCAGCTGCCCTGATTTTCTCCCATCAGAGCATTTTACCTCCTTCTGACAGCTTTCTCCTCCGATGTCAAAAAGGCTCCAATATAGAAATGTACCAATTAAACTTTGGTGATCATTATCTGATTCTGAGTTTAAGTAAACCTTTGACCTTTGATTTTAGCCTATTAGTTCCACTATAGGAACTATGCTATAAGAAGAATTAAGAGCAGCATTTATTTTTCCTAGCCTTTCACAAGTGGTTATTTATGTTAAGAGCTGAGACAACATCACAATAGGGGTGAATGAGCAGAACAGGCAATTACAAAAACTTTAAAAGAAGGACAAAATGATTGTAGAGTTGACATTTTAAAGTAATGATTAGCACAGTCAGAACATACCCCCGTTTACATGGGGTTATGTTGGTATGTTTAAGACTGAAAGTAGTATTTCATCACTAACAAGGTGATTCTTATATCGCTAATATCTAAAAACTGAAAACATTAGATAATCAACTGAAATATAATTCATCTTTGCTGTTTTTTTGTTTTTGTTTCTCAAAAACATGACTTTCAGGCACAGTGATCTGCTGAGGATACCGTTTTTGGGCCTGCCATGCCACCTTTCATCCTTCATTTGACCTATTTTCTTGATTTTAATCACACACAACACACTTGATATATTCCGACAGGTCAAGATGCAAGGACTGGACAGAAAACCTGCAAAGTATTAAAAGAAAAGAAATGAGAAAGAAAGCCTGGATAACTTTTGATCAAGATCAGTAGAAAATGAATTAAAGTTAAAATAAATTCAGAATGGCTTGAAACTTTTGCAGAGTACTTTGTTTATCTATTTACTTTCTAAAATAAGCATCACTTTGAGGGGAAACTGGATCTGAGTTTAGATTGTAGAAATAAATTATGAAACCCACATTACACCAAAGTTCAAATCAAATCAACACACGAAGAATATGCCAACAGCTGCACTATAATTTCTCCTTGGAAGCAGGGAGCACAAATTTAATAACGGATGTGAAACTAATGTGTTCAAATCTGACCTTGAAATATGTGAGGCAAGGCTGTATTGAATTAGTAACACTATTAATAAAATCTTTCTTTTGGTCAGATCATTTTCAGCTTGTGTTTTATAATTATCACCTTAAAACAGAAGACAGAATTTTCTACCTATGTGTAATCCTACATAAAAAATAGCTTCATTAGCTTCATTTTCAAACAGAATAATTGAAATGACGAGCTGGTTGGGAGCCGAGCTGAGAACAAATACCCAGTTTGACTCAATCGCCATTGATCTTTTAACACAGAGGTCAATCTATTAACACTTGCCTTTGTAAAGTGGAGCCTCTGATAATTCCTCTTTTATACAACAGGCCACCAAATAATCGTTTGATGTCATAGTTCTACTGAGGGGAGGTGAAAATACAAATCTAATGATGCAACAGAAATACCCTGTGGCCAGTTGCTGAAAGAGGAGGGAGTGGTGGCACAGGCAGAGAGGTATAAAAGAGACGGGGGAGGAGGGCGCTGGAGTAGAAGAACGAACCCAAGAAGAGGAGAGAAATGTGAGACAAAAATTTCAGAAAAAAAAAGGTAAAAGAAGACTTTCAACTTCAAAACTTTAAAACCAGAAGCTCAGTAGCAAGGGTTCGTTTTCAAAGCAGGTAAGAAGAAATTAACTCTACTTATAAGTTCTGATTAATCTGATATGCGGATCAAACTGTGCAGAGAAGTCTGATTATCACCATGTGGGAATTAAAGTGCTAAAAGCAACCTGCTGTAGGTAAGATCTAAGTCAAGAATTTTGAGACTAAAATTTGAACATCTTCTGTAATATGAATCATACATACTTCCTAAATCACAAGCTGTAGCTAACATTTGAAAAGGACATTTGCGCCATGGTTTCTTTATTTCTCCCTTTCTGCTTCATATTTAATTTTTCTTTTTCTACATATCCACTGTAAAATAGTAAAAATAAAGACAATAACAGCCACAGCAAGGTAGTTCGTGTCCATTTTTTCTCTTCTTAAGTCAGTCCTTATGTGTTTGTGTGTGGGTGTTTGGGTAGTGTGGTCAGAGTTTCAACAGTGGATGCAAATATGTTGGAGTTTTCCCCTGACAAACGGTGATGGCTAACACAGATGTGTAATCTGAGAGCATGGCTCTGTCTATCCAGGTTTTTTCACTTCAAAAAGCTCAAAAGAAAAGAAGCATACTGCATGTATTTACCACAACATTTGGTTTTCATTCCTGAAACAAGCTTTTGTTTTTATAAATGCATCAAGATTAACCCCCAGGTCCATGTTTTAGTGTAATTTTATCGTCTGTTTCGCACTTTTGTAGGGATGTACAGCATGTGCTGGACATTCATGACATGGAACATATTTTAACTAAATCTTTCCACCAGGTGTTTTTGCTGATGAAGATTTTTCTTTTGCGTGGACTTGCTGTAGAGAAACAGACACCAGAGGAGGAGAAAGTTCAGAGGGTCCAGTGTGCCGGTAGAGTGTGAAAATGTCTCGGAGGCCTTTTCTCATCTTTCTGGGAATCACTGCAGCCGCTGTTCTTACAGTTCAAGGTGGGACTTTCAAAATGTTTTGTCTTGTCCCTTCTATTCATGTTTGTTTTTTTCAGCCTGCATTTACAGTATGCTATGAGTCACCTGGTGTTTCTTAAAAAAGGTAATCTTGCAACATTTTGTTGGTTTGATACTCATTTTCTGCCCTGCCTTTGAATATGAAGGCAGTCATATTGTGGCAGGGTGTGCATTAAAAGGAGGAAATTGGGGAGCAAAAAAAGAAGTGTCAGATCTAAAGAAAAAAATGTATCTACAGCTTATAAAATATCTTAAATTCAGGAATATCAAAAACAAAACATCCAAAAAAAAAAGTGACCTAAGGATCCTATTTAACATAGGTCCTTCTCTTAGTAATATGTTGCATGGTGACATAAAACTGGTGCATTGGTTGAGTTTATGATCCATGTTATACTCAAATAATTCAAAGCTCAGAATTACAAGGTTAAACAAACAAATACAAATTCCTTAGAAAATTGCCATTGGACTAAAGTTAAGTAAAAAAAAAAAAAAAAGAATCTTATTTCTAAAGGGAAAAAAGACTCCGGAATCCTGGAAAATCATTGAGCAACACCTCTTCAAAGGCTGGCAGAGAGACATAGGAGACACCTTATGTCAAATTTTAATCCGATTTTGATGGATTAAAAATGGGCGGGGCGATTAAAAAGGGGCGGGGCTTATTTTTTAATTGACCTTTAGATGACGCAATAATTAATCGATATAAAATTTATATTAAACGATATCAAATTTATATTAAACGATATAAAGTTTATATTAAACGATATAAAATTTATATTAAACGATATAAAGATTTATTCTTATCTTAAGCAATAATTAATCGATATAAAATTTATATTAAATGATATAAAATTTATATTAAATGATATCAAATTTATATTAATTGATATAAAATTTATATTAATTGATATCAAATTTATGTCAAAATTTAATTAATCGAGTTGACGGATAAATAATCCATCAACTTGCCGGATGTCCCGCCTCCATTTCCGGTCCCCCCGCCGGAAGTCCCGCCTATATGACATTATTAATATAAACCATTCATTTTACTATATTGATTATTTAATTCCTTTATTCACATCCAATTATTTAATTCATTTATATACATCCAATTATTTTAATTCATTTATTCACATTTCAAGTATTTAATTTGTACACATTCAATTATTTAATTTATCTTATATACGCTCATTTTTGACGCTCAGCAGCAGCATAGCAGTCAGACTTACGTAATCTTTGCTGAATACGGATCCTACGGAGCAAAACCTCCCGCACCGTTTGCGCAGAAATAATCCAGAGGAGCCTTTAAGAAAACCTCTATTCGTCTTTAGTCCTCCCTCCAAACTAAATGCATTTACAGCGGTGTCTGTTGGATCACGAACTCAGGAGATCTGTTAGGGGAAAGAGCTTCGTCAAAAGAGCACGCGTGTGGGCTTTGGACGATGCAAATCAGTTATTTCGCAGTGACCGCAGCTCGGCCGCTGGCCAGCGCACAACACCTTTTTTAGACATAGGTAATAAGCAGGAAACAAATCGGTTATTTCGCAGTGCCCGCAGCTCTGCAGCTGACCAGCACACAACACCATTTTTAGTCATAGGGAATAAGCAGGAAACAAATCAGTTATTTCGCAGTGACCGCAGCTCGGCCGCTGGCCAGCGCACAACACCTTTTTTAGACATAGGTAATAAGCAGAAGCAGGAAACAAATCAGTTATCTAGCTGAACAGACGCAGCTCAGTGATACACGTAACAACGGTTTCAGATTATGTCACTAAAACCCAACACTCTCTTGGTAAACGCAACCTCTCAGAGACTTGTATAAAAATGCCCCATCCAGTGCAATGCATTCACGGGATGAAAGCTCATCATGTCAGAAGCAGCACGGGTCGTAACTAACGCTCAGATTCACGCCGATGGCCACAGCATAGGGTCCACGCAGACGCTACAGCACGGCACGCGTTTCGCTGGTAAGTCCGCTCTTTAAATTAATATAATGTAACGATTATATGTCTTAGTTCTTCCAACCGGGTCTGTTTAGGACGCTGAACACACAGCGTAGGGGAATCCCTCCGTGACGTTTTAGGGAATCCTGTCTCTGACGTCATGTGATGGTGTAGGATTGTCACGGCAGTATCATAATATATTTTTAATTATTTTTCAGACCTCGCAGGCCGCAACCTCGATGACATTGTGTTGACACAGACGGATTTAGGTGATATTTACTTTCATTTTCTAAATATATCCGCGATAAAATCCTAATACATCATTCTAAACATGTTTCTTTTTTTTTCTTTTTTTTTCCTTTTAGACTTTTTAGATGGACTCAGCCAAAACTCATATCAAAACCCTTACCAACAGCTCAACACTCGCCAGCCTGCAGTTCGCTCTGACACTGCAGCGGGGGGAATTCAACGTGTAAACAAGTTGCGTCGAAGCCGGCCCAGAAGCGAAACCCGTCAAGAGTCCAGCCCTAAACGAGAACCGGTACAAGTCATAGATCTGGTTACCCCTTTACCGGTTCGCCGACCTCTCTTCTCTCAGACATCGGCACCCGGGATTCTGCCGGCAGCCCCGAAACCTCGCCAGCCGGCCACGGCTGCTGTACAAACCTCCCTGCAAAACACTCTCATCCGAACGACTCCATCAGCAAATCCAGCAACACCTCGTAAGTTTACTATTCTTTATAACTCTGAAAAAACGTAGTTTTGTGCACAGCAAGTGTGGGTTCCAAACCCTGGTAAACCTAAATCTATTGGTTTTTCCTTCTTATGTATTTATTTCTGCTGTAACCAATGTATGCGTGTAACGCGCTCCGCTTAAAAGCAATGTTTCCCGTCTGCAGGAAGAGATCCCCCAGCTGCTGCTGCTGCAGGAGACAACACTGAGTTACACGTGACAAGCACACCTCCATCAAACGGTGAGTTACACATTTTATTTTTTCTCTTCATTTATTTTTCTTCATTTATTTTGTTATAGTCTTAAATTAAATGATTAAAGTAGTTTTCTGTACGGTTCAAACTTACTGTATGTGTGTGTGTGTGTGTGTGTGTGTGTGTGTGTGTGTGTGTGTGTGTGTTTGTTCTGCTATCTTACTGAGTACATTCTACAAAGTGAGGACATGTTGGATGTTCCTCATGTGTGTGTCTGTGTGTTTGAATCAGACCTCTGCTCCTTGCACCCTCTCACCATTTTTCACCTATATGCTGTATAATTAGCCTTCTTATATATAAATTAATATATATATATATATTAATATATTTAATTTTGTTTATTTACTTATTTAATATATAATTATACTTTTTTTTTGCAGCCCTTGATGCAATCCAGAGAAGACCCAACCTTGTTGAACTATGTTCTACTCTTGAGAAATTCCACCAAGTAATTCCGATTCTCGTCAAGAAAGTGGTTACGCTTCGAAGACTTGTTGCGGGTAAATCTTAATTTCAACTAATTTCTATACCATACAATAAATAATATGAATAAATCCCTGTATCCCTCTTTACTAAATGTCAGTATTTACAACTAGTTTATTATATCGTAATGAATCAGCGTTTTTTTTTTCCTTCCACATATGAATTTACTATTTTTCTACATTAGGGTACCGCATAATAAAGTGAATAAAACCTATGCGTCCTTCTTTTCTTCATTATATCATAATGAATCAATGCATTTACCTATTTCTATGTATGAAACAATTTCTTCTAAAATTAGGTTACGTATAATAAATTCCTGTTCATACTATACAATAAATATCTATAAGTACAATTATGATATCATTAAATTTTCACCTCTTCTTATATATATATATATATATATATATATATATATATATATATATATATATATATGAAACCGCCTTTTTTTTCTAGAATTATCTTGTAATATAATAAATGAATCTTTTATTCTATCCTAATTATAGTTGTTCTCTTCTATTGCAGAATCGGACTCCATCATTCAACAAATCCCGTTCTACGATCACGAGGCTACCTACTACTGCTTGAAATCTGAGGAGCTTCTGAAAACCTGCACGTTTCTCCTGAAAGAAATCTCCAAGGCCTCGACACTACAGTAGAGTTAACCTTTTAAATTGTGACCTCTGTAAACATGGATAGTCAGCAAATGAGAGATGCTTTGTATCAAATTGTTCAAGCTGTGAATGAACTCCGTAATCTCCCTGTGCAGCCTGCAACCGAATTTTTCAATCTAACCCCAAATTCCCCCGTTAGAATTCAGACGGGTCCGGATTGGGATCTTGAACGGTTACTATCTGTAGAACGAGCCATCGAACGAATAAACGATTCTCTCTCTCAACCATCCTCACCTCAAAATAATTCGTTAGAGTTTCAACAGGAAGTTACAAATGTTTTAAACGAAATCACACAAATGGTTAATGAGCATCAAAATCACCCTATTCAACATGTGTCTGATTCTTTCAATGTACCTCCACATTCGCCATCCAGGTTAGAACAAGCGATCCATCAATTAAATGTTTCTCTCTCTCAAACATTTAGCCCAAATCCTACAAATGCTGAGTCTCAGCAACACGGTGGGGCTCTTGTAGAAAACGGTGAACAAAATCCCTCTGGTTCTTCCAATACTGCTTTGCCAAATCCCACATCCAACCAGCCTCAACAGCCATCTCTCATTGCACCCGATCGAGCAGATCAACCCTGCACCAGTCATGGACAGTCAGCTGTAAACGGCTCTGAACATACTCTTACACCCAGCATTCAACGTGATAGTTTCAATGTTACAGAAATAAGACGTCATTTCAACGTGACTACCACGCGCCCCGGTGACGTCCCCAACCCCGCTGAATTTTACGCCCAAATCTATGATATTCTCATCGAGCTTGCAGAGTCAGCCGCTCGCCTTGCCTCTCGTACCGATATTATTCAGTTAGAAATCAGCGGGGAAGGATTTTCTCATCATACAATCGTTCAGGTAAATGGTGAAGGGGATTCAATTCTGCATGCATTTCAGGAATTTTTAGACGGTTTAACGCAGTCAAACGCTGAATTGCCAGACAACTTAGAACTGATCCTTCAGGTTGTAAGAAACCCTCATGGAGGTGTCAAACGTAAAGCTGATAAAACATTGGACTGTGAACTGATTCGTAAAAAACGTCGACATTTGTATATCGTTACCAATCGTTCTGATCAGCTATGTTTTTCAATCAGTCTTGCCCATCTCTGTAACCCGGCTTTTACAGATGCCCAAGCCGTGCAGCAAGCCATGCTTTGGCAACGCTCAGCGGGGCTCACTGAGCAAACCCCCGTCACTTTCAGTGACGTGCAAAAATTTGAAAAGATTGTCAACCGGAAAATTGTCGTTTTCTATAAAGATAGCAAGGATGCACTGCTTCGTAAATTCGAGACCGACTTTTCAGATCGTTCAAACCCTCTTTTTCTGCTTCTGTTCAAAAACCATTATTATGGAATAAAAAGCCTGAAAGGTTTCATCGGAGCCAAGCAAATTTGCAGCTACTGCTTTAGCGGTTTCCAAAACATCAACAGGCATAACTGTGAGGGTCGTTGTTCAGTCTGCCTCGATTTGAACTGTACTCTCCAACAGTACAACTCTGTACAATGCACAGATTGTAACCGGATCTGTCGTAATTCATTCTGCTTTGATAAGCACAAACAACCCACAATGAGACCTAACCTCGGGAAGCATGTGAGTAACTGCGAAACCACTAAATTCTGTCCTCTGTGTAAAAAGCTATATGATCTAGCAGCAGGCGGGGGTAGCAAACCTCACGAGTGTTCGATAAAATGCAAGGTCTGTCATCAGAAAGTGTCTGGCGGAGCTGATGTAACGTTAAACGAACACCAGTGTTACATTCAACCCACACTGACAGACCGTCAGCTCGGCAATAAACTAGTTTTTTTTGATTTTGAAACTTTTACTGATCAAACCGGTAAGCACATTCCATTCCTTGTCTACGCAAAAACTTTGGCAGGAGATGTCTGGTACTCTTACGGATTGAACTGTGTGAGGGATTTTCTGCTCCATTTTAGGAGACCCCTGTATAAAGGTTCCACTTTCTTAGCCCACAACAGTCGTGGGTTTGACTCTTACTTGATTCTGAGTGCAATGGTTCAGCTGGGTATTAAACCGTACCTCATCACACAGGGGAGTAAAATCCTCTGTTTTACTGAACCTGATTATTGCTTGAAATTCATCGACAGTCTTTCATTCCTTACCATGAAACTCAGTCAAATGCCAAAAGCATTAGGCTTCACCGATCACTGTAAAGGGTTTTTCCCTCACTTGTTCTCCTCTGAGAAGACTTTAAACTACGTGGGTCCGCTTCCTCCCCCCAGCTTCTATGGGGTAGAGCGCATGAATCCCGCTGAACAGGAACGGTTTTCCACTTGGTACAGCGAGGCTTGTAAGCAACCCTTTGACTTTCAGAAAGAAGCTCTTTATTATTGTCAAAACGATGTGGAGATTCTTTTCAAGGCTTGTGTGAAATTCAGAGAAGAGTTCTTTAAAGAGACGAACGTGGATCCTTTAAAGTCCATCACCATTGCCTCAGCTTGTATGAAAGTTTTCACATCCAATTTCCTCCCTCCTAACACTCTCGCGATCCCCTCCCCGGTGGATTACCGGCGGCAGTGTAAGACATTTTCAGACGCGTCCATTCAGTGGTTAGAATGGGTGGCTTTGGAACGCGGCATTTTCATTCAGCATGCGCTGAATAAAGGTGAAATGACGGTCGGTCCCTATCAGGTCGATGGATACGCTGAGGTTCAAGGGGTGAAAAATGTGTTTGAGTTCAACGGGTGTTTTTACCACGGTTGTCCCACTTGCTTTCCACCCGACCAGACCTGTCCTCTCAGGGGCGTTTGCTTTGAGGCGATCTACTCTGCTACCACTGAGAGAGCCAGGTTATTGCAGTCGGCTTACGGTGTGCAATTAGAAATCATGTGGGAACACGACTGGATTCTGATGAAGACATCGCACCCAAGTCTCAAAAGGTTTCTGCAGTGTTTCAACGCACCGGAGCCTCTTTCCCCGCGACATGCCTTATACGGCGGTCGCACCTGTGCTCTCAGACTCCGGTACATGGCTGGGGAGGAGGAATCAGTTCATTATGTAGATTTCACCTCGTTGTACCCGTACGTTAACGCAAATTGCCCCTACCCTCTCGGGCACCCCAAAATCATTTGCAAAGATTTTGACGATCCACGTAACTATTTCGGGTTCATCAGGGCAACTGTGTTTCCACCCCGCGGTCTGTTTTTCCCCGTTTTGCCGTACAAGACATCTACCGGTAAACTTGTGTTCACTCTCTGCCGTGCTTGCGCCGAAATTAACTACCAGACAGGTCCTTGCAGCCACTCTGACCAAGAGAGAGCGTTGACGGGGGTATGGGTAACCCTCGAATTCAACAAAGCTCTTGAACTCGGTTATCGTCTCGCTAAAATCACAGAGGTTTGGCATTTTGAAAAACAAAGCAGTTCAATCTTTAAACCGTATATCCACACTTTTCTCAAGGGTAAGCAGGAAGCTTCAGGTTTCCCTGCTGAAGCGACGGACAAGGAGAGCAGGTTAGAATATGTGGCAGACTACAAACGTAACCAAGGCATCCAGCTGGATGTGGAGAAGATCGAGGTCAATCCTGCTAAAAGGCAAGTGGCTAAACTGTGTTTGAACAGTTTTTGGGGGAAATTTGCACAGAGAAACGACCTGGCCCAAACTACCATTGTGAAAGAGTCCAATGAGTTTTTTAACTTCCTGTTTTCAGGTAAATATACTGTGAGCTACTTTCACTTTCTGAACGATGAGATGTGTATGATTCAGTGGAAATACAACAAGCGATGCATCTCTCCCCCCAACAAGGTGAATAATGTGTTTATCGCAGCATTCACTACGGCACACGCGCGGTTGAAACTCTTCACCTGTCTCGAACGACTTCAAGAACGCGTTTTGTACATTGACACAGACAGCCTGATCTATGTGGTTAAACCGGGTCAGACCTCCCTCGAGCTGGGAAATTATTTGGGGGATTTAACCGATGAACTTTCAGGTGACTCGATACACCAATTTGTTTCAACAGGCCCCAAAAGCTATGCTTACCAGACAAGAAAGCAGAAAAAAGTTGTGATGCGATGTAAAGGTATCACTCAAACTCAGGAATGCAGTGAGAGGGTGAATTTTGACAGCGTGAAAGACCTGGTACAAGGCTATCTGCAGGGGTCTACAGGGGAGGTTTTAGAAGCTCCGCAGCATACCATCAGGAGGGATAAAAGAAACTTCCAGCTTCAAAATGTGACATTTCGGAAAAAGTTCCGCGTGGTGTATGACAAGAGAAGGCTTTTTCCTGACGGAACAACTCTCCCTTTTGGTTACTAAAAAGGTTAACTGAGAACAATGTCGCTCTCTGGTGAAACACAGGAGATTGAATTTGACCCTAGATTCAAAACCCCTTTTTCATGTCTGATAGTGGGTCCGAGCGGGTGTGGAAAATCTTTTTTTGTTAAAAGTGTTTTGCAGAATTGTAACCATGTTATGGATGTTGTACCTGTAAATATTGTATGGATTTACACATCTCTTCAACCCATGTACGCTGAATTGCAGAGAACCAATAAAAGGATTAAATTCATCGAAGGACTACCTCATTCTTTTGATGATGAAAATCTGTTTCCTCCTGATCAGAATCATTTGGTTATATTGGACGATGTAATTTTCCAGGCTTCGGAGCATCCAGAAGTGGTCAAGATTTTTACGCAATACAGACATCACAGAAATATGAGCGTGATGATGTTGACTCAGAATGTGTTTCATCAAGGCAAGTATAGTCGTACCATCAGCTTAAACACTAATTATATGGTGTTGTTTAAGAACCCCAGAGATAAACTGCAGCTGAATATATTGGCCCGTCAGATGTTCCCGTCAGAGAAAACGTTCTTTATGGAGAGTTTTCAAGACGCCACCAGAGAACCCCATGGGTATTTAATCGTGGATCTGACTCCCACTTGCCCAGATCGTTTCAGACTGAGAACAGGAATGCTCCCTGGTCAGTGGCCCGCTGTGTATTTACCCAAGTTAAATTAATTCATCATGTCGACGCGCATAAAAAGGAACGCACCTCTATTCAGAGCTCTGTATCACGCTACCCCTCAGAAACGGAAAGACATTCTCGCTCACTGCTCACCGGATTTTCTTAAAGCCTTGTGTGAAATAGCTCTGAATATCTTAAAAGGTAACGTTAAAATATCTCCTCCTCAACATAAAAAACTGGAAAAGCAGAAAAAGATTATCAGACTGCTGGCTGATAAAAAAACGGGTTTAAAACGCAAACAGTTAGCTCTGAAAAATCAAACGGGTGGGTTTATTCTCCCCCTGCTGAGTGTTGTGGCCCCTTTAATCGGAGAGGTGGTGGGGGGTCTCATCAGGAGATGAGAAAATGTCTCTTAGGACGGCACAAAAGATGTACCTCGTTTCTCCACATCACTTCAAACGTTTCACCCCGTCAGAACCTTCTATCAGAGAGGCGGCTGAAGAGGATTTGGATTCTAAAATGAGGGAGATATTGAATGAACCGGGACTGAGTTCTTATGAAAAAATTAAAAGGTATAACGCTCTGCTGCAGAGATATCTGACTCTAATGAAACAAGGTCAGCTGGAGGAACCACAAATGACTTTAACTTTGCAACGTAACCCGATGCCTGAAAATAATGGGGTTGACTCTACAGGGTTTACACCCTCTCCTGTTGAATTGGACGAAACCGCTGACGAAATTCTAAAAGCTCTACCTAACAGAGATCGCAAAAACGCAAAATACATATTGAAAAAGTTATCCGAAAGTGGTGGTAGTTGGACGTCCAAGGGTGAATTTGTTTATCAGGATCGTGTGATGGGGGGCTCACATCTGGTCGATTTGCTTAAAAATCTTCAGCTCCCGTTCAAGAGGAAAACACAGACACCGGAACCTGTAGGCTGGACCTCGTTCTTGGCTGCCTTGAAGGAGCTAAACATCCCCGTGTCATCAGTCAGTAACCCGCAAGCCCGCGACCAATACATACGTTTGACTGAAACAGCTGTATCGGAGAAGAACGTTGATAAACCTGTCATGAAACGAAAAGGAAAAATCGGACTGTCCCCTAAATTCTCAGGAATAGACTTTATGGATCCCACCCCTGAGAAAGGACCTGCTCGAAGCAAGAGAGTCAAGAAAACCCCTGCATGGTTGACATTTTCACCCTAAAAGTCTGTATGAAATGAAAACTCGTGAAATAAAATTTTGTAATAAAGATACTTTTATTACTTCAAATTATTGATGCATACAGTGTTTTTATTTTAGACAAGTTACAGTTTGTAACAATCTTTAAACATTTGTAAAGAACAGGTTCCATGATTAAACGAGCACGAGGTCCTCTTTTTGATACATCGCTGATATTTTTTCACAAAATCAAATACCCTCACATCATTTTTATAAACATCATCCTCATGAGTAGCCAATATATCGTGCATCGATAACCCACAGGCTTTATGACAAAGATAATAAACACAATGGTGACCGCATACGGTGGATAGAGTGTCTTGAAGTTGACGATTATGGTACAATATTTTCGACGATCTGTTTTTCAAAAATGATACTATGCTTTGGGGATAAAATTCAAAATCCGGAGGAAATCCGTAAGAGTCGAAAAAGGTGGCTTCATCATTTTCTTCCAAGGTCAAAGCCAGCCAGTGTTCTCCAGGCATGTGTGACGGATGAGTGTTGACGATAAAATAGGCCGGTCCTCTGTAAGTATGTCTGAGTAGCGGGAGCTGATCACATGCCCAAACACCACAAAATAAGTCCCCCAGCAGGTGATGCATCAGGCTCTCCAGTTCGTGGTTATTCATGTTAATAAAAATCCACCAGGACCTGCCTTTTTGAGTCGATTTCCAAAATTGAGTCGTAACATGCGTACACAATCAGGGTGGTAGTGTGAGGCAGCGGAACTCTGAATCTCATTTCCAGTCTCAAATTTCCGTTACACACCGGTGACAGAGCATCAGCGTCTTCGCTCGGATTGAGATTAAAGACAAACAGGGAATAACCCTCGCTAAATTCCTCACGAGCGATGCTTAAAGGAAGGTCTTTTAAATGACGACCTGTAGCCGTGAACATGTTGTAATATTCCCTCACTGAAATACCCTCGTTGAAATGAGGTTGAAACGCTTTGGCTGGGACCTGTCTGCCGTCTTTGCAGAGAGCTAAATATTCCACATCCATATGCTTAAAGTTGAAAGGGGACATGCTTCTCCTTCCGGTGAACGCCTCGTGGTTCACCATACCTAAAACTACATATTTAGGCATGGTTCCTAAAAACAGATTCTCCTGTGTACATATCCTGGAATTTTCAGGGATAGAATACGTTTTCACATTCACGCGCGAAAGAGGATAGAGGGCATTTCCTCTCATTAATGCTGATGCGTGCCCTAATCGGATAGCTGGGGAGACTGAAACTTTTTTCACAAAAAGCGATGCCCCCAGAATTTTCAGTCGGAAGGTTGAATCACGCGGTCCCATGAGAGAGAACGCGTCACTGGCTCTGGTTAGTTTAACCCTCATGTCGACAGAATTCAAGAGGAGTCTTTCGCAGAAGAAAATATCTGCATGAAGCGGTCCCATCAGGTGTAACTCTCTGGAATTAGCGGTGAAAGCGGCTCTCTTGTTCATCCCCGAATTTGGGCCATCGACCATGACAATGGAGTCAATAGCCCCCGCCGTATCTTTGTAAAAGAGGCCTGCGCTAAATTGGCTCTTTAATGTGTCTTCCGAATAGTTGAGCAAAGTTTCAATCATTGCTCTGTATGGGTGAGTCGCGCTACTCTGTGAAATTAACCTGTCTCCCAGAATAACGTCGCATTGACTAAACATTGTATTCAGTGGGTAATTTATCAGCCCGACGGCTGCATCGTTTGCCAGGTTGCTTCCATCTGCGTTGGTGATCTTTAGACGGACGTGCAGCAAAGTATCGTTCAAATCCAAGTATTTCTCTCCATCTCCAGGAATAAAAAACTCGATCGGACCGGTATCTGTAATCGCTGACACCGGTAATATTTCGGTGTAGACCTTATCTTCGATAGATAGCTGTGTCATGGGGGCTGAAAATAAGTCAAGTTCTGCCAGGGTGCATTCTGATGATTTCCGATGTAAAAGAGTCATGATTGATTGTTATTGGAAACTATTAATTCAACTAAATATATCCTTGTGTGCAGCGGACTTCCTCCCTCTAGCTCTGCTCTTGCCGACTGATTTCTTCTTTTTACGCGGCACAAGTATTTGTGAACGCCAAACACGTTGCCCCGGAGGTCTTTTTCTAGCTCTTCTTGATAAAACCAAAACCCCCGACCCCTCCTGGTTATTCACACCCTCGTGCGAGCCGGTTATTTTCGTCATAGCTTTCCCTATGACATCAGACGCGATATTTGTGGCTGCCTTTTTCAGATGCGGTTTAGCAATAGCGAAGCCGGATTTAACTAAGGGTGATACAAAGCGAAATAATTTTGAAAATATGGATCCTATCCCCCGACCGTACATAACGGGGGCTCCATAGAAACCGGGTAAAGCACCCCCCACTTGTCCCTGGTAATAGGAAACAAAGCGGTGTGGGTCGTCCCTCAGATTCATCTGAATCATGTTTTGTTGATTCTCGCGGCCTCTTCCTCACGTTTTAGAACGATGCAGCGTTGTCGATGCGACTGGTTACACAGCTATGAATGATTCCGTGAACAATCGTGTGTGTTTTTATAAGCACAATCTGTTTCACCTGAATGCTCGGTGTGAGGCAGTGGGTCTGAAATGCAGTTTCACGATGCACTTTCCATATGTAAATTTCACAGGGGTGTTCTGATCCGTTTTAATTTCGACTTGTATATTTTCAATATGTCTCTTGGCCACCGGGATATAGTAGGGGTTATGAAAGGTTTGTGTGATAATATCTCCAAAGACACCCTGGACCTGAACTGTCTGCAGGAGGGGGGCGTGAGCGTCCCCCACCATCTGTGGGGCTACAATGTCGCTGTAGAAATACAGATGGTATAAACCGGCCTTAAAATCTATTGGGTGAGGGGCATGCCAGTGGTCGAATTTGATCCATTCTCCGGGCTCCGTGCCGAGCATGTAGGCCAGCGGCGCGTGAAAACGTAGGTGGTACTGAGCGCCAGCCTGGTAGGTTAGTATGTTTGCGAGTCGGTTAACTTTAAAAAAAATATCTGTATCTACCTTTCTCAGATGGACTTCAATCTCTGTGATAAGCTGATTCAGATTATTGTAGTATCCGTGTCCAATCTGTATGCGTTGGACTTTTTCCTCGCCCGCTTTCCGCAATTCAAAATAAGCTTTTTCTGAGGGGACGTTGTGCCATGTGTGTGGATAAGAAACCTCTGTCAACGCCACTTGCCACTGACCTTGTAAATTAATCGGCTCGGCTAAATCCACACGGAAACTCGATATGTTATTATCCTTAAAAACGTTGAGGCTAGCGTTGGACGGCAGCGTCAGATAAAATCCCTGCTCCTCAGTTATGGGGTCCATGCTGCAATGTCGGTCATCGGTGAGCAACGCTTTCTTTTATACATCACACAGGTCTTCGGCTCTTACCCAGCTATTGAATTTCTCCGGCCAATTTTTCCAGCGTACTAAGACCTGTTTGACTCCTCGCACGGTACGTTTGTTTAATATCTCACCCACTTGATACATTTTGTTTTTTATCATTTTCACCTTTTGAAGCTCCTCTATGTAAAAAGAACCCTGGACGGGCTCTCCGTCTAAATCTTTCAGTTTGAAGACGGGGGGCGATCGTTGTATCACTTCTGTAACTGTAAAAATTTCATCCGTGAAACTCTGTTCATATTTCTTGTCAAACACCCCACGAACCTTGGAGATTCTGACATGGTCGCCTGGTTTAAACGCTATCTTGAATTTTGTACGTCGTTTGGAATTAACCCCATACAGATTTTGAAACACTTGAAAAGCGTTACTAACGGTGACTTCGATAGGCGCCATTTTAATACTTGAATGATAGCTGTGGTTGTAGCTTTTGAGCAGATCCTGAAGCACGTTTAGATATCGGAGAGTGTTGTTTGCGGTAAAATATCTCCACATTCTTGATTTTAATGTACGATTAAACCTCTCAACCACCGACGCTTTTATTTCACTAGCCGTGGAAAAATGCTCAATACTGTTTTTATCCATTAACGCTTTGAATGATTTGTTGAAGAATTCTTTTCCATCATCCGTTTGAAGTTTCTTTGGAATCTGACTCTCTTTTAAAACGGATTCAAAAGCTTTTACGACTTCAGAGGCTGTTTTCCTTTTTAAAGCCCTGGCATAGGCTCTTTTGGAAAATACGTCGATAACGGTTAATAAATAATTGTAACCGTCATTTTCTTTGGACAGGCTCTGCATATCACACAGATCGGCTTGGAATTGCTTCAGAGGCCCGGTGACAAACACTCTATTTCTAGGAAATCTAATTCTCGCGGGTTTATGCAAAGAATAAGCATCTTGTTCCGCTAAAAAGCTTTGAACCTTTTCAACCGGTACCTTCTCACCCGTTTCACTTTCCATAGCTCTCTGTAATCTATCTACCCCACCGAAAGAACCGGGGTGCGAAGGCATGTAATATACCCGTTTCATTAACTTTTCTTCAGCCATACCTTCCTACATACATGTAGTGATGCTGAATGAAGGACATGAGGAATGCGGTTGGGTTTTATATATATTTTTATTACCATTCATTTATTATATCACATTGTAGAAAACAATCATTTCATATATATTAAAGAAAACATACATGCACTGGATTTCAGCACCCCCTCCAGTACTGCAATGCTGCTTCAAGCTGATCTCTGAATTCAGAGCTTTCTTGGACGACCTGACCACACACCTCGTCGATGGGGTTATGCACCTGCTTGACCAGTGTCAATTCGTAGAGATAGGCCTGTGCGACGGCGTTGACTGTGTCGTTGTCTTGGTGGATGTTGCGAGCGGCTAAAAACTGTTGAATGGCTCCGATGAAACGTGCGTTACAAAGCACTGGCATTACACGGTAGTAATTACTTTCAAAGAACCCGTCCTCAAGCTGCTCGAAACATTCATGGTCTCTCTGACTTGGACGATCATTGATGCATCCGTAGCAATTATCACGCATGTACTTGTTGATCGCTGAGCTCAAAAGATGGTGCACCACAGTTTTCACCGCTCTGATGAAGCCGAAGCGAATCCAGCCGTCGTTTTCATCCGCCCCGCTGTCACCATCTGGTTGCCCGGAGGGAATTTGCGAGTCCTCGGGCTGAGAAGCTTCCAGGGAGGCCGCATCTCCTTGGCCGGAGGGAAGTTGCGAATCTTCCTCCTGGGTCTCTAACAGAGACGGCATGGCTGGAAGCCTGGCTGGAAGCGCAGAATTCTTATCCCTAAAAACAAAGTACTCGTGGCGTACTTGCACACCTCCGCGGGCACTGGCCCAGTCCTCGATATGCTTCTGCAGCGATGTGAGGAGACTCTCGCTGTCGCTGTCGCTGTCGCTGTCGCTTTGGGGATAAGATGATTCAGGGGTTGGCGAGGGTGGGTGGTACGGCCCCGGGAAGAATTTGTCGCTGTCCGGGGAGCCGTGCTGCGGTGATGCTGAAGCGGTTGAACCTGCTGAAGGAGACGGCGGTGGAGTAGGAGCACTGCTATCCGTGTAGTTCTTCATGGTCTCAGATGTTAGAAGTCTGGTCAGTGAAGTTGCACGGAGTCCCGGAGGTTTTTTTATACTGAGAGGAGGTGTGGTTCACTGTGATAGGGGCGGTATCGGCTGTTGTGAGAGGGTTGGTCTAAAAAGTCAGCGCTTTCTTAACCGCCAAAATGTCTCTCCAGTTGCGACATTCATGAAACAGCGTTGAAATCCGATCTCCTATTGCAGCCATCTTGTCACGCCACGCATCAAAGGGAATGGTTAACAGAGTTCTGAACACGCCACAGTCTGAATTATAATAGTCAAGCACAAAAATAACCGTTTTATCTTGAGCCTGTCTCAGACTTGCACGGAAAAACCATCGACCGGTAACCCCCGTCTTTGATTGCCATGTTGCCGTCAAGATCTTATGTGTTGAATCTGTGTCAGTTTCATTCAGGAGGGTCTGCACCCGCTTGCAGCGCTTAGTGGCGGGTGAATCCATGATCCCGTCCTCAGTTTCTTGATTCACAGCTGTGTCTGCTGCGTTCGAATCTTGAGGGTTTAGTCTGCGGAGCATGACGAGTCTCAGAACAGCCCAATCGTTTGAGGTTAGCATGCACAAGGAGTGGATAGTCTGCAGCTTGTCGGCTCCTTCATCCAGCTGATACAGACACATATCGCCGGTTTCGTACTTGAAGACGTATCCCCATCTACCGCGAACTCCATAGGGTTCCAAAGACCATTCTTCTTGCAGAGGTAAGGCCGGAGGCATCTGAGTTCTGCATAGAGACAGCGTAGCCTTGCGAGGGGTCTGCTGAGCTTGCCCTACACCGCTCTCATAGTTGTAGATCGTGACGGGTGTGTCAGAAATAATAGATTGGAGTTTGGTTGTTTCGGACGCCATGTTGAAAAGGATTCAATCGCTATCGAGGCTTGAGAAAGGGCCTTATACAATGAGAGAAGCGATCGGGGCGGGGTGAGGGGGTGGGCGGGACTTCCGCTTTCTGGAAGTGGGGGAGGGGTGTGAATTTCGGAAGTGGGGGATGGGTCCGGAAATGGGTGGGGGATGGGTGTGAAATCCGGAAGTGGGGGATGGGTCCGGAAATGGGTGG
The DNA here is from genome assembly GCA_037039145.1 of Fundulus diaphanus. Lineage (NCBI taxonomy): Eukaryota > Metazoa > Chordata > Actinopteri > Cyprinodontiformes > Fundulidae > Fundulus > Fundulus diaphanus. Next base: position 30,264,553 of record CM073122.1, on the reverse strand, counting down.
GGGATGGGTGTGAAATCCGGAAGTGGGGCATGGGGCCATCGACTCGATCAATTTGTATAAATGAATTAAATAATTGGATGTATATAAGATAAATTAAAATAATTGGATGTATTAAAGGAATTAAATAATCAATATAGTAAAATGAATGGTTTATATTAATAATGTCATATAGGCGGGACTTCCGGCGGGGGGACCGGAAATGGAGGCGGGACATCCGGCAAGTTGATGGATTATTTATCCGTCAACTCGATTAATTAAATTTTGACATAAATTTGATATCAATTAATATAAATTTTATATCAATTAATATAAATTTGATATCATTTAATATAAATTTAATATCATTTAATATAAATTTTATATCGATTAATTATTGCTTAAGATGAGAATAAATCTTTATATCGTTTAATGTAAATTTTATATCGTTTAATATAAACTTTATATCGTTTAATATAAATTTGATATCGTTTAATATAAACTTTATATCGATTAATTATTGCGTCATCTAAGGGTCAATTAAAAAATAAGCCCCGCCCCTTTTTAATCGCCCCGCCCCTTTTTAATCCATCAAAATCGGATTAAAATTTGACATAAGGTGTCTCCTATGTCTCTCTGCTGGCTGCTTGGAAACAAAATGTAAACAAATTGTTTCAATTCCGTTCAGTTTTTTATTGCTCCAAAATAAAGATTGAGAATAAATAGGAAAAAACGGGAGGAATCCACTCCAAATGAAGTTTAGTTTCTAGAATCAGAACCACCAGAGATCAAACTGATAATACACGACTTACGGAGGCTAGTGGCTGATTATTATTTTGGATCAACCTGATTTTTTTCCTCTGGTGCGTTCAGCTCCCTATTACTCAGATGGAGGGAAGTCAGCCTCAAGAACAGTTCTATATCTGCTCTAAAAAGTCACTCCAAAAATGCACCCAATGAACCCTGGTACAGTCCCTGGAGGTCCAGAAGTTCCTGTCTCTGAGTTGGCATAAATACCAAAATCTGCATCAGCAGGGTTTCCTGTCTATCATGGACGTGTGAAGGCAAAACAAAAATAACTCGCTGGAATTTTAATGATTAGGTGTCTACTGTTTTTTTTAAGACCCTGCAATTTGAGTTTTCAGGGACATTTTAAAAAGAAACAACAATATATTTGTGGTTGGAAGCAGTTTTTACTCACAGTTACCAACATGCACTGTGATATTTTAAGTAAACCAAAAAACAAGAATGAGTTCAAATCATAACCTGCCTATTCACAATAAATAACTACTCCTAAATAAACTACTGAACCGTGAAAAGACTTGATCTGCTGTGTCAGAACTGAACAAGGAATAAATAAGCACAGTCACTGAACAAGGTCCCAGAAGGAAATTGACAAATGTTACTCGAAAAACCCTACAAGTAATAACCTGCCAATCAAATTTCAATCAAATGATAGAGTGGTCAGAGAGAGGCTTTCCAGTTTTAGACGACAGGGAATCTGCTAAACAACTGCTAGACAACTAAGGGACTCTCACGCCATCTATCAGTATGCTTTTAGTGTTATGAGGAAACACACTTGTGTGTTTCCCTACAGCCAGTCCACGAGCCAATGCAGAAACCAGGAAAACATGAAATCTCCACAAAGAAAGACATCCAGCTCTCCAGAAACTTGCTGACCTCATTACTTTCCTCAAAGCAAGATTCCCCCATTCTACGATCAAATATATTTCTGTTATATACTTACTTTTCTACAAAGCTAAAAATATGTCTTTTTTCCAATTAATTTACTTTCCTTAACCATAGTAAAGTTTCCCAGTATGTAAGTTAATTCCCAGAAAGCTTTCATTCATAGAAGTTCCTTCATTAAAGATAGCTCTAAATTCCTTTTAATCACAGCAGAGTGATGTGTGTACAGCATGTCTCAACAACGTTTAATTTAACATAATAGGACAATATTTGGTGTTGAACAGGCGTAAATATTGGGAAAATGTCACTGTTGGTTTGTAATAGGACAAAAATGCAGGCTGAACCAGGAGTGAAGCAGTGAAGAACTTTTAATGCAAAATGAACAGAAAACCTACAGCAAAGAACCCGGATAACCAGACAAGGAACACGCACAAGGGCAGGAAGCAGCCAGAGGAACGAAGAAGCTGGAGGAAGAAAGGAGTCCATAGAAATAACAGAAGAGTCTAGCAGTGAATGGAGAGACAAGCTTAAATACTGAGGGAGAGCAGGAATGGGCAAGGAAACCCAGAGAGGTCATCAGAGGAGATTAGGATCAGATGCTGCAGAGAGAAAGCAGAGCAGCTGAAGAAGGGAGACTAATCAAGAGCTGACCCAGGGGAAAATATCTAACAGACACGTCCAGATGCATCTCAATAATCTACATAGAAAGATCAAAAACGGCTAGGCGGGTTCTTCTTTGCTGAAACATTCTGTCTCTTCTCTTCTCCAAGAGACTTCTTCAGGCTGAGGAGTTACAGGAAAACGCCTCAGCCAAATAAGCAGCATCTTCTTATAAGGCTGTGTTTTCCTGTAATTCGTCAGACTGAAAAAGTCTCGGAAAAAATACAAAACCTTTCAGCAAAGAAGAACCCGTCCACAGGACCTAATCAACTGCTTTTTCGTTTGTTTTTTTGTTTTTGTTTTTATCTAACAGAGGTCTTAACAGAAATAATATCTAAATGAATAAGAACACAAGAACAGACTGATAAACTGATGCACAAGGGATGAGCTAAAATGTCAACAGGGAAATTAAGAAAACAGACATGAAAGCAACGTTAGGATCCCAGTCAGCTAAACAAAACACAAGTTATGCCGAGTTATTATTTATTTAGAAAAAGAAAGGGCAAAAAAACGATGGTCAAATAATCAAAATTATTTGGTTTACTTGTCATGATAGAGTTTGGGTGTCATAGTAACAAGTGACATTTACCAGATCTTTGTGTTAAAAACAGGTTGAATGAGTAGCAGACTTGAGTAACGACCCTAGAGAAGCCAGTGTTGCTGCTTATAAACCTAGCGAGGGTTATTACAGCTGCTTCAAAGCAATCTGGAGTCCATCGTCATACGGTGAGGACAATCATTCACAAGCGGAAAACATTTAGCACAGCTACAACTTTTCCCTGAAGTGAAATTCCCTGGCAAGTTCACTTTGAGTTCAGTCCATGTAATGCTCATAGAAAATGGTGGTTTTGACTCCACAGGCCTAATTTAACATATTGAATGATAACTTCATGAGAGAACAGTGAGGGAAATTCATAACAAGTATGATTTGTTTAAAGAGCTGCCAAGAGAGGTCTTTACTCTCTAACAAAAAAGATTATAGTTTTCCCCTTTTTTTTTGTGTTGACTGGATCCATCTGTCAAACTGCTGAAGCTTTACCCAAACTGTTTCACACAACTCAAGCATCATAAACACGCCGACAATTATTTAATGAAATGACAGAAAAAGAAGAGAATCAAATATTAAAACAGTCCAGTCAAAGTCCGGACCTCAATTTGTCTGAAATGATTTGGTTGAAGCCCAAGAGAGCTGCATAGAAACAAATAGCATCATGCCTCAATGTACCAGTAAAGACCTCTGTTCCCCTTATAAAAGAAATGAGACAGAACCTTGACCAATGCTTCCTGTTCTTCTACGTCCCTAGACTGTTATGGTGCATTGGCTTGGTATTCAGAAGTCGAGTCTGAGTTCCTGGTCAGAAATATAATAAGGTCAACCGAAGCTAAAGTTACCACTGGGAGAGTCGAAGCTCGCCAAGCAATCTCAATTTTACTAATTCACATGGTAGCGCGTATATAAAAAATCCAATTGCCTTTATTTACATAGCGCCACTTCACAACAAGTCATCTCAACTCAATATGAACATGTCAGATGGTTTTGATAGATAGATAGATAGATAGATAGATAGATAGATAGATAGATAGATAGATAGATAGATAGATAGATAGATAGATAGATAGATAGATAGATAGATAGATAGATAGATAGATAGATAGATAGATAGATAATATTTGTGACTATGTTAATATTCAGTTTTAACTAATTAAGAGGAAAAAGTTATCAGCTTGTGAGATAGCCTGGCCAAAATGGCGGAAGAAGGCAGTAGGCAGATGATGTACAGTATAGCAGGTGGTTTATTTACAACACCAATAGTGAAAAAAACATTTACAAAATAAAAAAAACTCAGAGGTTAACATGGCTCAACAAATCATAACTTAACTTAAAACAACCAAAACTTAATGTCAAGTGCACTCAGCTACACTGACCTGGTTCTCTCCTCCCTCCTGAGCATCTCAACTACCCTCCTTTTCTGGCTAACAAAATGGCCTCCAATTGACTCTTCCATAAACAGGTAACCCTAAACAGTTTACGCTTGAACTCACTAATGTTGCTTTCAATCTGTTTTAACAACATCTTTTAGAGTATAACATCATACAATTAAATCCATAAAGAACGATTCTACACAAGGCCTAAATTTGACTACATCAAATTTAAATAGCTGTCCTCTCACCCTCTTCACCTGGTCCCTTCCAGTGACATCAGCTCTTAGCAGGAAGCTATAATTGCAGGAAGTGAGGCAACACTTCCTCCTGAAACACAGGTAAGTAAGGTAAGTTCACCAAAATAAAATGCAGAAGTTAAATGATCAAACAATAAATACAATCTGGAATTGTGAATTGATTTAAACCACGCTGTTATAGTAGATAATCTGTAAAAATGCAAAACACAAACAAACCCAGGATAGTATATGCTTGCAGACTACAGAATAAATAAGATATGGCTAAATCAAGCAAACAATAATGTTACCTGAAAATATATAAACTGAGGCAAATGGTGTTCTCACCCACTTTGTCACACCACTTATTTTGCTAATAGCAGCTTGCCACCACAACATTAGCAAAAACCGCTGTTTTCTAACTTGCAGCTATATTGATCCCAACTCTGGTTCGACATCATTCCCAACACCAATTTCCAGGACATATAGAAAAGCAGCATTGGTTTCTGGGGAGCTGATGGTCAAAACTGCTTTCTTTTTTAGAAGTTTGAAAAACTTTCTCATTTTTTCTTAAAACGGAGTGATACATTTTCACATGTCAATAAAAGTCATCACTATACTCATATATTGTTACGTGTCAGGACAAAGATGGCCAGAGAAGGCACCTTTGCAGCCTTTACAGCTAACTCCATTAGTGAAGAGGTGGCCAAACCACATTGGCTCACCATTGTCTGCAGCAATAGCCTGACCAAACATTTTGGTGTTGGTGTCACATTTCTTAACAGCTGGTAACCCTTGCACATTAGTTGCCTCTCTTCAATCATTGTCCCACCGCAGTAGTGCATTGTCTTTGTGAGTCTCGACATGGCAGATGTGTGGCTCATATGGCTCATACATCACACGCCTATATTTAAACAATGGATTATCTTACCTTTAATCTTTGTAATTAAATAATGCTTTCAAAACAGTTCACCTGCTATGTTTGTTTTACCACTCATGACAGAAAGGCTTTAATCACTCAAACGCATTTATGTGTTGCAGGATCCTGGAGGGGAGACAACAAGCAGTCAAATCCTGCCGTCTACCACTCTGATGGTGGGTAGATTTAAATTAAATAAAACAGTTTAAAACATGTGTATTTTTGATTTTATCTATTGCTAAACTATGTTAGATAAGTTATGTGTCTCTATTTCTGTGAACTCCACATGTACAGATGATTATGAGTGGACCACATGGTTCAACGTTGACCACCCAGGGGGCCGAGGAGACTACGAGCAGCTGGACGCCATTCGCTTCTACTACCGTACCAGAGTGTGTGAGACTCCACGTGCCATTGAAGCTAGGACCACAGAATGGGTCCCGGCCCGTGAAACTGGGGAGACGGTGCATGCAGACCCAACTGTAGGATTTTGGTGTCTCAACGAAGAGCAAAGTCCTGGACAAAACTGCTCTAATTATGCAGTCCGTTTTCTCTGTCCAAAAGGTTTGGACTCTCAAAAATACTTGATAATGTTATTTTTAGGACTGTGCATAAATATCGATACAAAGATTAATATCGATGTTTTTAAAAACAATTTAATATCGATATTCTGGCTTTCAATATCGATATACCTCCCAACCTCTAGGGGGCGTTATTACATCGCGCCATTACTGTTCACAGCGAGGAAGTGCAAGTAAGACGAATTTGCGGAATGGCCAACAAGATTTTAGAAGCACCTTTGTCCCTAGAATCAGACATTTGGGCACATCTTTGGTTTCTGTGATACTTTACATGCATTGAACATTGAATATTGAATGCATTGTTCAATAAATTGAACATAAATATATTTGGCTGGTTTTGTTGATTGAATGACTTTGAGCATTAATTTGAAAGTAATAAATATCGATATTAAAGTCAAATCAAATCAAACTGAGCTATATCGAGAATCGTATTGTATCGTGAGCTATGTATCGAGAATCGTATCAAATCCGCTCATCCTAGATGATACCCAGCCCTAGTTATTTAATTGTTTTTTCTTTTGTTGATTTTACCTATAACATCCTCAAAATAATATCTGATATTTCCTTCAGGAAAATAGTTGCACAATAATTATGTCATTTTATTTTACCAGAAAGACGTGTGAACATTCAGGGAATATGGAGTCTTTGGTCAAACTGGAGCCCTTGTCCTGCGCTCTGCGGTCAAGTGGGCGTGCAGCTTCGCTATCGAAGCTGCCAGTCTCAATCGATAACTTGCAACGGGCCGAAAATAGAAGGAAAACCATGTAATGGACCTGAGTGCATGAAGACAGGTGAGCCAAGCTTGGTTGAGATACACAAACTAGACTGCAAATATCTTTAGTTAGACATAAACTAATCAAAGGAGCTAACGCTTGTGTTTTTCCTACTTTCTAGATTGCTATCTGCACTGTGTGATGGGGAAAGTGAATGCTGACTGTGATGCTTGCATGTGTGAAGAGCACATCCTTCTGGGTTCTGTGCGAAGTGCTGGTGGCCTGACTGCTGAGGGGGCAGCCATCCTTCGCTCAGGCAAACTCCTGACACTCACAGACCACAACGGACACTTCCGAATCCCGGGAATCTGCCCTGATGGCAACACAACCTTGACAATCAGCCTGCAGGGTCATGCAACTCTTGATGTTGTTGTGCCCATCACCTCTGAGCGGACCTCGGTTCTTAGTGTGCAGCTGAAAAGAGCGGGTATGGATTGTGTCTAAATTCAGATGGACAAAAGAAAAAATCCTAAACTGCACAGTTGGAGACAGATATTTACATAAACAGTAAAACCATTTACATGTTTAGGTTACTTAGGATTACCAACATTATTTCTAGTTGTTAAATCCCTGAATGAGAAAAATATTTTTAGTTTATTTTCACATTAGGTTACAAACAATTCAATTCAATTCAATTCAATTTTATTTATATAGCGCCAAATCATGAAACATGTCATCTCAAGGCACTTTACAAAATCAAGTTCAATCATATTATACAGATTGGGTCAGATTATACAGATTGGTCAAAATGTCCTATATAAGGAATCCAGTTGATTGCATCAAAGACCCGACAAGCAGCATTCACTCCTGGGGAACCGTAGAGCCACAGGGAGAGTCGTCTGCATTGTACATGGCTTTGCTGCAATCCCTCATACTGAGCAAGCATGAAGCGACAGTGGGAAGAAAAACCACCCATTAACGGGAAAAAAAAACCTCCGGCAGAACCGGGCTCAGTATGAACGGTCATCTGCCTCGACCGACTGGGGTTACAGAAGACAGAGCAGAGACACAACAAGAGAGACAAAAAAGCACAGAAGCACACATTGATCTAGTAATCTGTTCTACATTAGATGGTAATAGTCGGTGATCTGTCCTCCCTGGATGATTTCACAGTCAACAGAACGCCAGACCAGGTGTGCCTACTATGAAGAAAAAAGAGAGAGAACAAAAAGTTAAAAGCTGAAATGACAACAGTCATTTCAATGTAATGCAATGCAAATCTGGAGAACAGTAGACTGGAGAACAGTAAAAATCAGTAGAGTGAGAAAAGTAGGCCCTGATGTCCTCCAGTAGCCTAAGCCTATAGCAGCAAAACTATAAAGGTAGCTCAGAGTAACATGAGCCACTCTAGTTATAAGCTTTGTCAAAAAGGAAAGTTTTAAGATTAGTCTTAAAAGTAGACAGGGTGTCTGCTTCACGGACCAAAACTGGGAGTTGGTTCCACAGGAGAGGAGCCTGATAGCTAAAGGATCTGCCTCCCATTCTACTTTTAGAGACTCTAGGAACCACCAGCAGACCTGCAGTCTGAGAGCGAAGTGCTCTGTTAGGAACATACGGAGTAATCAGAGCTCTGATATATGATGGAGCTTGATTATTAAGGGCTTTATACGTTAGAAGAAGAATTTTAAATTCTATTCTTGATTTAACAGGAAGCCAATGAAGGGAAGCTAAAATTGGAGAAATATGATCCCTCTTGTTGATTTTCATCAGAACTCTTGCTGCAGCATTTTGGATAAGCTGAAGACTTTGAATTGCATTTTGTGGACTTCCTGATAGTAAAGAATTACAATAGTCCAGCCTTGAAGTAACAAATGCATGGACTAGTTTTTCAGCATCACTCCTGGACAGCATGTTTCTAATTTTGGCGATATTCCGGAGGTGAAAAAAGGAAACTCTGGAAACCTGTTTAATATGGGATTTAAATGACATGTCTTGGTCAAAAATAACACCAAGGTTTTTTACTTTATTACCAGAGGCCAAACAAATACAAAAAAAAAAAACGTTAAGCTTAGAAACACCCGTGGATGTATTTTAAGGTACCCCCTGAAACCCACTGCTGCCATCTATGATATTGTGTAAAAATATAAATAAATCAGCAAGACAAAAGGAGGAGAATAGTGAACCGAAGCAAGTTTAGCTCATCATTCAGGACAATTTCCAGTTGTCTAAAGGAGCTGCGTCTTTCTGTAGTCTAACTTTCAAAGACTTCTGTGATTCAGAGATCAGTGTATTTTGGTGCGTAATGTGCCAATCAAACCCAGAGCTAAAGCAAAAGGCCGTGTAAAGGTTCCTACTGAAACTGTTAAGATAGTGTTGTTATCCTTTGGGTAAAATGTCTGTAATAAGATGCACTTAAAAGGCACTCAGTGAAGGGGAAGCCATTACCCCAAAGGTAACATGAAAAGCCTAATTATAGTTTGCAAATGCACTCAGAAAAACTAAATGTATTTCTTAGAGTCCTGCCCTGTGGTCTGATGACACTAAAACTGAGTTGTCTGCTTCAACGTTACATTTGAAGGAAAAAGCAGGAAGCTTTCGAACATGAGAACACCATCCCAAATGTGAAGTACAGCGGTGGCAGCAACATGTTGTGTGGGTGTCTTGATGCAGGAAAGACAGGTGCACGTCACAAAATACACAGCATCTTGAGGAAAAAAACATTATGTAGAAATGTTGAAGCAACATCTCAAGATATCAGTCGTTAAGTTAAAGCTTGGCCACAAATGGGTCTTCCACCTCCAGATTATCTATAAAGTGGTTTAAGGACAACAAACCCTGATCTCAATACCACCGAAAATGTGTGGGTAGATCTGAACAATGTCTGAGAGTAAGTCTGCCAACAAATCTGTCTCAGTAATACCAGCAATTGTTAGCAATGGCAATAAATGGCAATAAAAACAATTGTACCAACTACTATAAAAGGTGCATAAACTTGAAAGTGGGAAAGTTCGAAAAATAATTTTGCTCTTTATTCTGGCAAATAAATAAATTGCTTTGTTAATCCTAGCTAAGCTAAAATAGGGACTGTTATATGGCAGAAAATAAAAGAAAAGCTGTCTGTAAATATTTTTCTGTATATTGTTTGCAGAAAGCCGTGGATGTAACATTTTACTTTTTTTGTTAGAAAAGCTTCATGTTGTGAGCAACCCTAGGAGTAAAGCAAGGAGAGAGGGACAAAGTGCCGCCTTTTGCTGCAAAGTAGCTGGAACACCTCCGCCTGACAAGTACCAATGGTAAGAGCGGAAACTCATAACTCTACACACACAGCACAGATAGTTGCTACAGGAATTGAAAAAGTAAATGTCTTGACTCTTTTTTCTCTTAAGTTAAACTTTTATCCCATTTTCTATTATTTTCTTATGTGTGTGTGTGATTACAGGTTTCATAACAACATTCTGATGGAAATGCAATCGGAGAGCACCCTAGTCCTGAAAGATTTACGTCCAGAGCAAGCAGGAGAGTACTACTGCAGAGCAAGTGGGCCTTCCGGCGCTGTTAAGACTAAACCCGCCACTCTAAAAATCATAGGTGTGTTCCCGACAAATTAACTGAACATGAATCAGTGGGGTAGATCTTGCGATGTTAATATTTATTTTTATCCATACATTTCAAACACAGGTAGAGAAGAGCAGTCATGCAACCCTAAACCTGAACCTCACCTCATTCGCCTCCCACATGACTGCTACCAAAAGAGCACAAACTCCTTCTACTACAATGTGGGCAAGTGCCCCTCAGGTACATGTGCTGGACAGCTGGACAATGCCATCAGGTGCAAAGACAACGTGGCATACTGCTGCGGTGTGGCAAGGATGGAAGAGAGGCAGCTGACGTGCCAAGGCTACCAGCTGCCCACCATGGTGGTGACAGAGTGCGGCTGTCAGAAATGTGTGGAGACCAAGGCCACTGTGTATGGTCGGGCCATTGCTGCAGATAATGGTGAGCCAATGAGGTTTGGCCACATCTTCATGAACGGAGTCAGGATTAGCCGCACGGGCTACAAAGGCACCTTCTCTGTCCAGGTTCCCCCTGACACTGAAAGACTGGTGTTGACTTTTGTTGACAACATGCAGAAATTTGTCAACACTACAAAGGTGCTCCCATTTAACACTAAAGGAGGAGCTATTTACCATGAAATCAAACTTCTACGGAAGAAAGCTCCTGTGACCATCAGCTCCTCAGAAACTAACACTCTAGATCTAGGGGAGGTAGAGGGCCAGGACACAATGGTTCAAATCCAGATTCCTCCTCACTCCTTCTATAAAGAGAACGGAGAGGTCTTCACTGGTAACGTCAATGCAAGCGTTACGTTCTTAGACCCGAGAGATGTCTCTACCGCTGCTGCTGCTTCAAGTGACCTTAACTTCATAGGGGGTGAAGGGGATTTACTTCCACTGAGAACCTACGGCATGTTTTCAGTTGACTTCAGAGGTGAGGAAAATAACGAACCTCTAAATGCAGGTGAGGTGAAGGTTTTCCTGGACTCTGCCCAGGTAAAGATGTCAGAGCATCTCAGCAGCATGAAGCTGTGGTCACTGAACCCTGAAACTGGGCTGTGGGAGGAGGAAGGCAGTCTGCAGCTGGAGAAGAAAAAGAGAGGCAAAAGGGAGGAGAGAACGTTTTTGATCGGAAACATGGAGATCAGAGAGAGACGTCTCTTCAATCTCGATGTCCCTGAAAACCGCAGGTGTTATGTAAAAGTGAGAGCTTTCCGCAGCGAGCGTTTCATGCCCAGCGAGCAGGTAGAAGGAGTCGTGGTGAGTCTCATAAACATGGAACCAACAGCTGGCTACTCCTCCAATCCACGTGCCTGGGGCCGTTTTGATAGCGTCATCACTGGCCCCAATGGAGCTTGTCTTCCAGCCTTCTGTGACGAACGAAAACCTGATGCGTACTCTGCATACATGATGGCTAACCTTGGAGGGGAGGAACTGGAGGCTGTGCCCTCTGCTCCTAAACTCAATCCCAGCCTCGTTGGAGTGCCCCAGCCTTACCTGAGCAAACTCAACTACAGGCGGACCGACCACGAGGACCCCAGAGTAAAGAAGACCGCATTTAGCATAAATGTGGCGAAACCAGGTCCTAATGCAGCCGAGGAATCTAACGGACCAGTGTATGCATTTGAAAAGCTGAAAGAATGTGAGGAGGCCCCGTTTAGTGCAGCACACTTTAGGTTTTCAAGAGTTGAAGGAGACCGTTATGACTACAACACCGTGCCATTCAATGAAGATGACCCGATGAGCTGGACAGAGGATTACCTGAGCTGGTGGCCTAAACCCTTGGAATACCGGGCCTGCTACATCAAGGTTAAAATCAACAGTCCACATGAAATCAATGTAAGGTCTCGTAACATGGGTGGCACCCATCCAAAGACGGTAGGCCAGCTGTATGGCCTCAGAGACAGTCGCAGCATTCGGGATATGGAACAGGCGAATGTTTCAGCGGTGTGCCTGGAGTTCAAGTGCGGTGGCATGCTGTACGATCAGGACCGTGTGGATCGTACCCTGGTGAAGGTGATTCCTCAAGGTAGCTGTAGGAGAGACCATGTGAACGCCATGCTTCAGGACTACCTGGTGAACCACCTACCTCTGGCGGTCAACAATGACACCAACGAGTTCACCATGCTGGCACCTCTGGACTCTCTGGGCCACAACTATGGGATCTACACAGAGACGGAACAGGATCCTCGCACAGCAAAAGAGATTGCGCTTGGGCGCTGCTTTGATGGCACTTCTGATGGCACATCTCGGGTCATGAAAACCAACGAGGGCGTGGCACTAAGTTTCACCTGTGGGGACCGGGAAGTGACACGCCAGAGTGTCTTTCAAGCTATGCAGAGCTCTCAAAGTCAGATAGCAACAAGTGTTGGGCGAGGAGACAACAGGAAGGCCAGACGCAGACAGAGGGCCAACACACCCCGCAGGAGTGGGAAACGTAGCACCTGAAGTCCGACTCCGAACGCACCAGGCAGAAGATGAGTGACTCTAAAGTTTATGTCTACACACAGACCGAGCGAAAAGCTACAATAAGGTCTGGAAACGATGGGACACTGAAGCAGTTTTTGTTGTTTAAATGATTTACCAAAACATATTCAAGTTGCAGTTAACTTTCAGTTTTAGTTTATGGACATCCAAATTGGGCTAGCGATTTAGGAAGTCTTGCTTTTTAATTATGTATAGCCCATCTTTCTTCTGGGCCCAAATGTAATTGAACACATTTGCATAAAAGAAATAAACGTAAATTTTTAATACACCGCCTGAAGCCTGAAACATTTCATCAAATAATGTAGTTCCTTCTGTATCGTTGATCAGCACTTCTTTCCGATGTCGGCAGATGAAATGCAGCTTTACTAGGCTGCAAATGGGATTTTTACCAGTTTTCACTTGTTTACTTGCAAAACTTACTTGAACATTTTTTAGGACCTCATCCTTCCATACAGTCAAGTTCTGTGCAGTCATCATTGCTGCACTTCACTAAATAAAGGACTCACCCAACTTGAGAGGTCCAATCTGGCAATCACAAATTTCATGCTTAAGTGATACTGTATCTTGGATTTTTTGGTTGTGTGCATGTGAGCAGCATCGTACCTGCAGTAGATAGGCGCCCTAAGGATCACAGACAAGTTGAATCATTCAGTCTGGTGGCAATTACAAGATTTCTGCCATGTGAAAAACTTAGATTTTACCATAGTTCATACAAACAATTTTACCAGAGTCTTGTTCACATTAAATTAAAGGGGAGTGGTGGCCTAGAGAAGTTTGTGTTCTGGAGAGGCCACACGTTTCCAGTTTGTTTTTTCTCATAGACCTTATCTCAGAATGTTCCCCGGGTGCCGCACCGTGACGGCCCCCTGCTCCCTAAAAGGGATGGGGTAAATGCAGAAGACAAATCTGATTCCATTGTTGCAGTGATAAAGATTATTAGGTAGTTCTAAGTCAGGAAATATTATTTATGTAGTTTTTCAGTTACAAAATTCAGTTTTATATCTACATGAAACTTATGGCAAATATGGTTGATAATCCCTGTGGTGTAACTAAAGCAGCTGTGTGTAGTAGATTCTCAGTCATTTGGGGCATGACAACCCTAAATGTTTATACAAAGCAACTTTTCCTGCTTTTTTGAATATGCCTTTCATCCAACAGTTTTCAGTTCTGGAAAACACGTGCAACAGTAAATCAAAGGAAAATAAATTGTTTCAATTACAATTTGTTCTTTTTCCAACTCTGTTTTAGGGTTCCTTCTCATAGTACCCAGCTGGGCACGCTTGACACGTTTCTTTTTAGTTATTTTCCATTTAACGGCCTATGACAGAGCATATAGCATATCCACATCCCAGGTATGTGTAAATATAGCCAGGATTTCCAGAGTGGATTTTGCTACTGCTGAACACATTTGTCTTTCTGATGGGATTTTCATCATATGATGCCCAACTTGCTTAGCATGCATCCTTTTGATCCTTGATTAGCTTTGTAACACTTACGTGCAATTAAGTCCCATGGTTCGTCGCACCAAAGGCACACTGGGAATGAGCTTGGCTTTGTAGCAACAGCCCAATTCTTTTAGCTACAAATCAGTTTCCACAGTCTTGGTCATTTAGGAAGTTATTTTTTCCATCACCACTGTTAAATGCAACAGCATCATAGTGCTATTGAGTACAACTAACATTCTTGTTGACATCAGGTTTTATCTAATCAAATGTGAATATTATTTTGTCAAGTTTCTGTGCATGAAGACAGACCAACACACAGTTTGCCCGCTTGACCAATCGTTTATTAAATTAGATGCTTATAAAACAGATGTCACATGTTCAAAACTGCATGTTTCAAATTGTCTGTGTGAGATTGGAACTGGTCTTTAGCTAGAAAAGAAAAAAAAAGGAGAAAGACGCCCCTTTTAACTAACTGAAGCCCATATGAAGACGTGGGGGTGAAGCCCATTAGCCTCCGCTCCTCATCATACTTGATACAAGCCTGCAGAAGCAACAATTAAAGAGACCAGTTGCAGCAAGTTACTCCACTTGCCTGATCTGTGTTTTTTCGCATTAGTAAAACTCAAATTAGTAAGTTACATTTCTGTCATGCAAAAGAAAATACCTTTAAGCATCATTTGCTTCATATTTTCAAGAATATTCCAGAGATGTATCAAGAGAATGGCTGTGAGGTTTTAAAGTCACATTTATTATACTCTATCCCTTTTAACTTACATTGAATGTCATGTGCGCTCTGTAAAATTACAATTACTCATATGTTATGCCTCTCTCAATTAACCCACAATGCAACTGTTCCAGAGATAAAGATGAATAATGAACTGAATAATTGTTCTGCATTTGGCAACCCAAGAGATATTAATTATATACATTTTTCCTGTAAAAGACCTAAACACACTTCAGTGTGACCTATAATAAATGACATTCTGGTTAAGGAATTTGCATAGAACCTTGTTTCTATGTCACTTTACTTGAACCTGCCATACTGTGTCTGCCATTTTTAACAGGAGCAACCTTTTCATAATAAAAAAAAAAAAGACCTGCAAAATCCTGACAGCAGCAGTTAAAGATGTATTCTCCTTTGAATCTGGGTCACACAACAGATTCCACATGATCGTGTGCGAGTCGAGGCTGAATGAGACAGAAAAGGCCGTTCTGTATGTTAAGAGTGCTGAGACTGGATGCTCCCAGGTATAGTCCCTCTGGTAACTGAAGCAAAATGAAAGGAGGAGGGGCACATAGTTCAGATTTCCCAGGATGGCACTGGACAGCATGGGAAGGTACAGCTGTAGTTTTGAGGGTTAGGAAGGAAGGGAGGAAAGTAATAATGGAGCCTATGTCACATGAAGTCCTCGTAGTCCTGGGCGTAACCACCGTCAAACTCTGCATAGTCAAGCTCGTCTCTCATCTGTGCTTTCAGTCCACCTCCAGGTACCACGCCTTTCTTCTTTTTCTTTCCTTTGTTTTGCTGGAAAAGAAAATACAAATTACTTAAACTTCGACCTTGTATAGAAAGCAAACTGCCACATATTTGCATTACTGTATGAAGACAGTGCCAAACTTAAATAGATTAACAGCGCCCCCTACTGCTTATAAAGCTAAAGACAAAAGCATAAGATGGCAACTTACTTTTTCCTGTTTCTGTTTTTCACTAAGTAGGACTGAAAGGGAACTACTGACTTTCTTCAAGTCCTCTACTTCCACTGCAGGAGGGAGAAGAGAATCATTGGTCAAGCTAAAGAAGATTTTAAAAATGCAACTATATTCATGTAATGATAGTGTCAGGAAATGTGTTGCTTTCTTACATGAAATACAAAGTTCCCGAAACAATGAATCCAAGAAACTTGAGTAATGGACAGATTTTTCAAATTGAGTTATCTTTTCTTTCAGCAACTTTTCAAATTCTGTGAATTCTTCTTTGGAAGATGGACACATGGCATCGATCCCTGTGACGGTACTAACACCTGGGAAGAAAAAAACAATACAAGAACAGTTTTAAAATGTACAAAGTCAAAGCTTAAAAGCACTTAACAGTAGTTCTGCTTTGCACTGATAAATTAGGTCTTGTCAAAACTCCATGGTAAATATTGTCATCAATTAGATACAAGACTTTGACTTCCTGAGCTCAAAGCATCCTTATAAAACAATTGGAAAGCAGTAATAAGTTCGTACCAAAAGCATCTTTTGCTAGCTCCAAGTCTGCGTCTTCCTGTAGTTTCTGAACTCTTAACTTTTCTGCGATTTGTTCCTCTGGAGTAAGTTCTTCTGGCTGGAATAAACCAAATTTAAAGCACTCACTTGAAAAGGCAATAAAGTGCTTTTTGCATTTACCTGAAAACAGATTAAGTGCTACAGTACTTACTTTCTCTTCCATCTCCTTTTTCAGTTCTTGTTGTTTCTTCCGTAACTGATTTTCTTTCTCTTTAATCTTTTCAGTCAGCTTTTTCTTTTCAGACACCTTCGTCTCTGGCAAAAACAAAATACCTAAACATTAGTTTTGGAAACAAAGTAGAAAGCGAAGACTAAAAGTAAAGGCGGTAAAACAATGTGCAGCAATCAAGCAATGTTTAAAACCCTACCCGTCTTCTTGACTTCTACTTTTTTCTCCTCCTCTTCATCATCATCCCAGTTATCCTGTTAACAAAAACATTTGCAATTTTACGACACCGGATACACGAAGGTGCAAGTGCTTTTTTTGTTTCGTTTTATTTTTCCAGGACTGCAACTGAACTGTAACGTCAAAACACTTTTTTAAATGCATAATCATGAACATTTTTATAATTTTCATAAACTACAAAAGCATTTACCTCAAATGAAAAAAAAAATAGCTCAAAAGATTATGAAAAATCAACAAACTGTTTTAAAAAAGGCTCTAATATTTTCGATTCAAGCAATTTAGAACAGCAAAGTAAATAATCTGGACAAGCATGTAAATGTTTAGTCCTTTCAAGCTCTCTCATCCAAGTTCTTTCTTTAATTTTCTAGAAAATTGTTCTCTGTTGGATCAATTTTAAATATTAGGATAACAATGGAACAATGAGACAAATGACAACCCTCATTGAAACTGACCATCTTCCACAAGTTACCAAAGCTTACTAATAGATTATATCTGACTGTAATGACTTCAATTATATTTGCTGAATTGTCATCTTGCTGCCCCAAGATTGCATAAATTAATGATCATATTGTGCTAAAAAGAAAACGGTCAGAAATTTCAAGTTAAACAAGAATTCAAAAAAGCAAGGCAGTTTATCATTGATATTTTCCTTCATAAAAATCAAATTCTATACATCTTAACCTTCAGTTATTAATAGTAGACAGGATTGTTTTAATTTAAAAAAACTTCAGAAATATATTCCTAAAATTTCTGGCTTTGACAGATTTTACATGTTTTTTTAAAATGCTGGTGGCCATGTATTGCTTTTCAGTTATTAAAAAGGGTTAAATTGATGACTAAATCTGATTTATTTTATTTAAAGGGACTAAGAAATAAACGTCCGGGAACAAGTTTAAGTCAAATCCAAAACAACTTTTCCCCCCATATTCGTTAACCAGTTTTGGTACGTACTGTAAATCTGAAAATTTGGAATAGTTTTTGTTTTACGCTTAAAAAAAATAATAATCTAATTTTATATTTCATGAGAACATTGAATAGAAACACAGAAATAAACCCTTTTTTTACTTTCTTATTTTATTGGATACTAGACGTCACTATCTTACCACTTTCCGTTTCAAACTTCTGGATTTCTCATTTCTCAAATTTCTGTTCCAATTGTAAATAACAAAATAAATGCTTCACTTTTTTATTTTTGTCATGCTGGAGATAGTCTTTTATACATGTATAATTAATTGTTTAATGTGGAAACCTGAATTTACTTTTTGTCATGCAAAATAAAAACAATTTTTTTAAGTGGTTTGATTGACACAAATTTGATAAATAAGAAAGATGATAGATTATTTGATGTTGTGAAGGTAGCCCTACTTAAAAGACACGAGTGAACCGCAACCATTGGCAATTCCAGGTTGGTTGTATTACCTGAAATATGGTCCATCATGTGTGCATGTCAGTCCATAACTCAAATGTCAAGATAGATGACAAAAAATATATACCTTAATCTTGAAAATATCTTAAAGTGGCCAAGTTAAAGAGGACCTGTTTTGGCTTTCCTTTTTTTGAGTGTACATTATAGAAACGTAAATTATCTTTTAGATAAATAAAATAAGGATGGCTGGTGTAGACAAATATTTTTCGCTTTAAACCAAATTCTCTTTTCCAGACCTAGAAAATACTCCACGCCAGTATAGACAGCCTAGAAACCCTGACGCCATATGTGACCGACAACAATTGAAGCGGATCTACCAGCCCTTTCCTAAAGTTAACTGGGAGAAGTTTCTAGAGAGAAAACAAGTCAACATTACTGAGGGCCACTTGTACTCATGTGTCTCTGCTACTTCACAGCGGCTTGTCCTTTTTTTTTTACGAAAGCCAAACGCTCACGTTAGTTTCTCAAAGTTTTGGCCTAGACGTAGTTCTTGACTCGGTTGAGTCATCAACCCACCGGGTGATTTCATCCGAGGCTAGAGTTGGTTAGCAAGCTAGCGAAGCCGCATGCCGAACGTGACTCAAGCTGAAAGGAATTCAAACTGAACCCAACACTTTCCTCCAAATATTACACGTAAACGTGCTGTTAAGAAACCTTTGTCACCTCTCGATAAACGTTACAAAAAACACGGATAAACTCGGACTGTCACTTTTTTTTTAAAAAAAAAGGAAGCGCGCTTGAAAGTAAGCGAGGTCGCTAGTAGCTAATTGGCCTGATAAAATGCTAGCTTTTCACTAGGCTATCGAAATTTACCCTAAGAACTTCCTCGCTAAAAAGCGACCCCCGCACACACACGCAAATCTTTTTTTTTTTTATTTGAGTTGACGCGTCAACATAAAACGTATGAACGGTATGTTTCAACCCGAACAGCGGCCTCTTGCTAACTGACAGGCTGTCTCTTGGAGCCGCATGAGTTAGCCGTCAGCTAGCATGAAGCTAGCACGACGTTAGGGTTGTCAGGGTGAAAGGAGCTGCGCCGAAGCATGGCGTAACAGCCGGGGAGATACTATTTCGATCCATCGTCATATACCCCGGGATTCCACGGCAGATGCCCCCCCCCAGATCCAACCCGACGAACCCAGCGGGACCCAAAACTAAAAAGCGCGAGTCGCGTTAAATTACCTTAACGTCTTCATCTTCGTCCTCGCCTTCCCACTTGTCCAGCACTGCCGCCTTTTTAATCGGCTCTTCCAGCTCGAAGCTTTCAGCGTCTGTAAAACCAACAACATGAGATTCGTCAGGCCGATCCACATCTAACGGCGGTGTTTTACAAAAGCAGACCGTGGGGCTGTTCAAACAAAGCCTGCTACGAGCGGATGATAAGCATATAGCTGTCCTTCCTAAGTTAGTTTCTCACCCCAGTCCGCCATGTCGGCTGTGTTGGTTGTGTTTGACAGGCTCGCGCAGTAAAGTCGGCGCTGCAGCCCGTTGGCTGGCCACGCTCGGAAACAGCTCCCACGTTCTGGACGTCACTCCCGGATTATCTCCCGTCACCACTTCCCCGGTGCGCTGCCCTCCCTCCGCCTCCTCAAGCAACTACCTGAGGTGACGGATAACGTGAAATTCCATCCCCACTGGGTCAAATTACTGAAAAAAAAATGAATTATGAAACATAAATCTCACAGTTAGGCCTACTGTGGAGGCTTACTATTTGAGTTATCCATCTAGATATGACCACAAAACTACATAAAAAATAATTAAAAAAAGCTTAAACATGTATTTATTATAAGAAAATCTGTTATATAAATACATATTTGATTGGAAGCAAAGAATAAAATAAGAAGGACTGAAAACACACAAGACTAGATAAAAATTAAAAAAAAAAAACATAAACATGTATTTATTGTAATAAAATCTGTTATATAAATGAATATTTGATTGGAAGCAAAGATTAAAATAAAAAGGACTGAAATGGATGTTTGTGTGATTATTATTATTTATGCTAATTATACTCTCATGATATTTAACCCTGGTAATGTTTGCAATCATTATGCCTGATATGGTTTCAAATAGAAGAAAGAAAGTTTACTACATCCATGACTGTTCTTATAGCTTCTTCATGATACTTTTGGTCAAAAAGTTGCATACACTAGTTTTTGGGCTTGAATATATTAATTTCAATAGTTTTTTTTATTAAGGTCAATTGATTACAAAGTGTCAAATTTTAATTAGGTTTTAAAATAAAGATTGGGTGCACATGTTTGAGTTTATTGTGGGTTTAAATCAGAGTACATGTACAGCATTTGCTTAAGTGTCCCTTAGAAAGTTGCACCATGACCACACACTTTTTGTTGCCACTAAAGAGCTTCTGGTAGAAATCTGGCTGAATATTTCAGCTTGGAAGAATGAGCTGATAATTTTCGTTTGTTCAGTGTAACTGTTCTGGTCTGTTGTGGTGAAGAAAGAGCTGAGCCTAAATGCAAAAGTCTCAAATTTCTGGTCTATCTACGTTTAACCCTCACCCATGGTCATGAGGTGTGAATCCTAACTGAGAGAATGAGATCCTGGATGCAATCAGCTGAAATGAGCTTCCTCTGGAGGGTGGCTGGACTCAGCCTTAGCGGCAGGGTGAGGAGCTCAAAGTAGAGCAGCCGCTTCTCCTCAATGAAAGGAGTCACCTAAGGTGGTCTGATCAGGATGCCACCTGGGGCCTCCCTTTTGTGTGCACCTTTTGAGGTATTACTGGGCAAGTCCCACTAGGACGAGATCCCGAAAAAGATGGATGGATGGATGGATGGATGGATGGATGGAGTGCATCAACATCTACAATTGATTCTGAACCCACCACCCAGAATGATGCTGCCACCACCCAGTTGGACAGCCACATCTCAACTCTCTCTAACATACTCTATATTACTCTGGCTAAATAGCATTTTTTAAAAGGCATTGTGCTTGCTCATGTATGCAGCGGCAATTTTCTGTTGAAGTTTAAGGTGTCCATTTTTGAACCAGTCTCTTTCTTGTTTGGTTATCTGTCATTTTATTGCAATATAAACCCCCCTCCACTCTGGACACTGGTGTTTCCAGCAGTTTACAGGTCCTGGCAGGGTTTAGCCTTAGTGGTTCTTGTGTTTGTCCAGGAACATCCTCACCAGTATCCTTTCATCCGTTGATTGTCTATGTCGTCCTCCAGTCCTTTGCAAACGGGTGACACAGCCGAATAATAACACCTTACACTCAATTAACTGAAAATCATGAATTCTACGGATTGTTAGGCATGGCTTCAAAACGCTTTCAAAAGTAGCATACATCAACAAATCCCCTTTTTTGACATTGGCTGAGTTCTTTGATCTCTCCCAATGTTCTCTTCGCTGGTCAGTCCACTGAGCGAAACGTTTTATGCTGTTAAAGTGTTACGTTTCACTAGCCTAGTAAAGAGGAGTTGCTGCTTGAAATATAGTGTTAATTCAGATAAACAGCATTCAATAGTGGGGTTCTCTGGATGTTCACTTTATTTCTGTTAATACATTATTGAACTTGGAGAGGTGTCACTCATTTATTCTGACAACTCCATTATGTGTGCAGAGTTTCCCGTTAAAAGAATGCCAGTACTTGAATCACCCTTTCAACTATTGTCCTGATATCAGCAGTTTGGGCTGATATTCACTGGACAATACCTAACAGACTGAGAGTTATTTATTAAACATTAAATAACTTAAAACTGTGTGTAATGGCACAACAGGGATAATGCGGCATTTTCCACCTCAAACTGAATTATTTCCTTCTTGTTTGTTTAAATGAATGACCAATTTGACAAAATAAATAGCTTAAATATCTTTTTTTTTTTCAGTATCCTGTCTAGCAATGTGGCAATAAGAATCAATGTCTTAATGCCAAATAGAGCTCGACAGATTTTACTTTCCCAAGTGGAGCAATCAGCTTTCGCCATAGTGCTACACTTGATTTATGCATGTAAATAGTTTTATTGTGATCCCTGCGGGGAGTATTTCAAATTATGTGGACACTACAATGGGAAAGTAGGAGAGTAAAGGAAGAACAAGAAGAGAAAAAAAAGAAAGAGAAGAGGTGAAAGAAAGAAGAGATAAAAGGGAAAGAATGATAAAACGTCTTCAGTCTGCTTCATCACCTGGAAAGAGAGATGTATAAAAAACAGCACAACCAACGGACATAGTATAACAGATACAATAAAGTAACACCTTGATACCATTGCTAAATTATATGTATTATTGTTTAAACTGACATGTATAATGTGATAGCTGAGAAAATGAAGTAAATAAATAAATAAATTATGGGCTTTCTGTATAGAAGTGAACACTTAGTACCTGGAACCCAGCACCTCTGGGTGTTTGTGAGACGGCACTTGTGTATGTGAAATTTATCCAGAAGAAAAATGCTCAATAGTGGTTGTGAAGAACCAAAGGCCCGCCTCCCCGAGCACCGAGGCAGGTGCCGGGGGACCCATAACCCCAGACCCCCAAAGGGGCCCCCAAAGCAGGGCACCCAAGAGGGGCCAACACAGGAAATCTGCCCCCCCACCAAGGTATGAGGAGAGACGACCCCGAGGAAATCCCTCAGCCACCGCAATGCCAAGGCCCCCAGGAGCCGCGGGGGCGAGCCCATGGGCTCCGCCGGCAGCCAGCTATGCTGAAGTGGCACCGGCCATGGGCCCCAGGGCCCCTCGGCGGGAGCCCCTGACCGAGCCCCGGGGGGCCAGGCCCCGCGAAGCAGCCGCCAGGAATGACCCGGCACCCATCCGGGAATCCGCCCTGAACCAGAGGGCCGCCAATGCACCAGCGGGCCAAGGCGCCAGCCAGCGGAGGGGGGCAAGACGGGGGGGGGGATGGGCTCCGCACCTAGCGGAGACTTGAGATGTACTTGGGAGAGGGAGTGGTTCGGACCCGAACCTGGTAAAATAAAAAAATAAAAATAAATAAATAAAAAAAGTCTCATTCACACCTTCTTATGCTGTTAAAGTGAATCTACCAGCAGCAGTCAATCTGAACAGTAATAACAAAAGTTAACTGCTAAAAGATTTTTTGCTGCCTTTAGAATCACTTATTAATAGTTTTAGTTGAATGTATGTGTACATTGGGGATTTGTATACATAATATCTGACTATGTGGTTCAGAGAAAACATGCTCCGAGTTTAATCTTTTGTACGCAGTTCTTGGTTTAAATGTTGCATAAAAAGTTGCATGGTGTATCATCATAAAAAGTTGGAAAAGAATGGTTCAAATACCTAATAATACCAGAATTGACCAAAAATAAAATCCCAAAAATTGCATTGCTGTACATAATGAGTGTAAATAGGCTTCCCACCAGAACCGTGTATAGCTAGCAATGAAAACATATTACTAGAGTCCATAATGCAGATTTGATTTCATAGTTTGGAGGATTATGGGAATAAATGAGTAAATATCAGTCATGGTATAATATAAACATAACATTAAGAAGGTGGTCAAATAGCAGTGGGATCCAAAATGAGTGAAATCATGTAATAAATAAAGTAATAAATAAATAAATAAATACGCATAGCCCAAGACAAATTTGTTTAACACATTCGGTCTTTAATAATACCACTGTTGAATGTGCACAACAATACAAAATGCACTGCAATGACTGAATGAGGTCACCACTGCAAACAAAATCCTCTCCCTCTTCGAACACACACACACACACACACACACACACACATATATATATATATATATATATATATATATATATATATATATATATATATATATATATATATATATATATAGTGAGTAATAAACTGAGACAGCATGGATTCTTTATAAAAAATAAACATAGATATGCACATCTTTGTTAAACTATAGGGTTTGCTGCTACACTCAGTACTTTGGATGTCAAAGTGATTGCTGCTGAAAACAGATTCTGATTTCAATAATTGTCATGTTTTAAAGTCCAGAGTTTAAGGCTTCATATAAGTAGGGTGCTGCGCAGATAAATGAGATATGTTTTTGTTCGTCATATGATTGAGCTTCTGATCCAGCAGGGTGAGTGGGTTCATGCGTCGGGTCAGAACAGGACGGTCAGCAGCATCAGCAGTACCAGTATGAGGCACTGAGCGCTGTGGGTCAGTGTCAGCCCCAGTGACCTGCCTACAGGAGCACAATGAAACAAGAACAAATGTCGAGCAATGCAAAATGGCATGTCATGCTGAGGTATTTCATCAACAAAAAGCTGGGTTCTGTCTCTGCTGCTAAAAAAAAAGCTAATTAAACATATTCCGATGGAATCGGTACCAGATTACTCTCACCACTACAGCTTCATGGACTTTGATTTTGAGCCGTACCTCTGATATCCACTGCCCTGTTCTCCGAGGAACCCAGCACTATGTCTAGAGCTCTCCTCTGAACATCTGACAGAACCGAGATCTGCAGCGGAGTCACTGCAACAGCCTGCTCATAGGAGAACATGCTGATCTGATCCGGCTGAACAGCCACCTTGAAGAAACAATTAAACACACAAGGAAACAGCAGAGCGGGAGGCAGTAGAGGACAAAAGTGAAAGTTTTATAGTAAAACCCACTCTATGGAAGCTTGTGATTAACGTGAAACGTGTTACACTTACAGCAAACTTCTTTGGTGGTATAATGGAGATGGCCAAGGGAGTGATTCCTTGGATTTGCTCCTTCACCAGAGCTGACATGGCCATGTCAGGAAGACCAGCTGCAGCAAACAGTTTTTAGACAACACAGCAGACTTACAAGATGTTGGCTTTAGCTCATTTTTATATTAGTAACTTTTAATTGATTTTATGCTGCTCTTTAAAAAATATTGTTTTTTGGGCTGTTACTTGTGTGGAGTGTCAGTCTTTGTGTTTTTATTTTGTTCTTTTTTATTGAATACCATAATTTTTTTAAAATAATAATAATAATTATTATTATTATTGTTATTATTATTATAACTCCGAAGCACTTTAGTCCTGTGCTGATTGTTTTAAAGTGCTTTATAAATAAATTTTAATTGGATTCTAAGAGAAGAACACTAAGATCAAGCTACAAATACAAATTCAGCTTTATTTTAAATTTGTGAATTAATGGTAGACATATTAGATGCATATGCATGAATGTTCAGCAAAATTGAAAATTAACATTTCTAAGAGTTGAGACATTGGTTTATTAGCCCTGCAGAGCATAGTGAGGGAAGCTGAAAAGGCAGCTGTTAAATTACTAAACTGCAGCTACTGTTTAAGTGCACTTCTTTTGTTCTTGTATTTTCTATAATTTGTGTTTTTACATAATTGTTTTTTTACATTTTAATCATTGTTTTACTCTAATCTGTTTAATGATCCCCAAGAAATGTTTATTTTATTTTATTTTATTTTATTTGTTTTAATAAAATGAACGACAGTAAATCGGTTTGCGTTATCAGAAGATTAAAGGCATCAAAGTGGTACACTGAAGTCAAAGATCCAGTACCTGCCAGAACTCCAATCTCAATAAACACATCCGTGCCCCATGAACTTATGTGTCCAAAAGCAAGACGGTGGGTTAGCAGCTCAACCAAAGCAAGCATCTGCTCCTCCGAACAGGACAGCCTGAGCTGCCCCAGCCAGAGAACCGCCTTACTGCAGCCAGCAGGGGGGGACACAACAGAAGAAGACAGTGAATAAAAATGCCAGGCTGAGCTGGAGGGAAACCATGAAGCTCCTGCACCGTGGTAACTGAGCTCACCTGAACTCCACATTGTTGAAAGTCTTGATCATTGTGGTTTGAGCTCCGCACACAATGTGTCCCAGGGCCACCAGCATGCTGGAGTCTAGCTGACTCGGGGTCAGCTTGTTGGAGTTTAACACGGTGGTAAACAAGGCTGCCAGCTGGAACGATGAGCGAAACATTATGTTCGGTTATTCCTGGTCAATGCAACACCGTGTAGAATATACTCATGTGAACAAAGCATTTATATTGTATACTCTATGGACATATTCAAAAGATAAGTTTTCTTCCACTAAGGTTATTACCTCTAAATTCATTTCTGTGGAAAAAATATTCAAAAACAAGAAAGATGGGATTTTGCATAACATTACGATGTAATGATAGGTTACCTGTCTGTTGTTCCAGGTGTCGACGACTCCCATAGAACCAATACTACTTCGCTCTGCCAGTCGAAGAGCACTCAGCTCCTCCGGAGACAGCTCTGTTGCTATTACACCCAGCTGAGCAATTACAGACTGGGAAAAGGAGGAGATGGGGCCGTATGTCTTCACACGTGAACATCATAGTAGGGTGACCCAGAGGAAGACAAGATTGACATCAAATGTTAAAATCCGACAAGTGCTATGTGCCACCTCGCCTACGAAGAACTGATCTAAGTTCCAGCTGAGTCCAACCTTTTTGACTGTTTTGAGAATCTCGGCCCGCTGGTAGGATGCAAGGAAGGGGTCGTTTCCCATCAGCTCCAGACAGTTGAAGAAGGCAGATGAAGGCATGTTGGTGAGGCTGCTGGATGTCCAGGCAGAGGGGACAGTGTTGTGGAGAATCTCACAGGAAGGAACCATTGGAGCTCCTGAGAGAAAATGCAGACAAAAACGAGTGATCAGGAGAAGGTGCAACGCTTAGGGTCCTAAGTAGGCTGGTGTCTCATTCCTTATAAATACTCAACAAGAAATAAACCCAACAAGTTACTCCTTTGGCACGTCATGGCAATTATCATTGTGCTTTAATTCTGTAGATTTAATAAACTTTTTGGTTGTTTGTTTTATATTCCAACAAGTTGAATGACATGACTAAATTGACCAACTGTTTCTACGAATGTTTGCTTTCACGTTCTCCTTATAAGTATATCAGATATCACCGAAATACCAAATACAGTGGAAACAATAAGTGTTGCACAACTCTGTTACAATGACAGGTTTATTTGATGTGGAAATAAATTTATGTTTAGACAGAAATCCCAAATTTTCCACCTTTAATGTGAAATATATCCTCTGTAATCTAAATGAATAAGCAGGTATTTAAATTAATACTTGTTAAAAAATTAAGAAAGCTGTAACAAAAGGTTTGCATTAGTGATCAGACCTTTAAACTAATACTTTGTTGAAGCACCTTTTGATTTATTTTTGGCATTTAGTCTTGATTGGGGTCTATCAGGACTGCACATCCCATGCTTCTTTGTAAAAAATTATTTAATGAATAGATAAAAATCTTTCAGATTGTGAGGATATCTCCATTCTATAGCCCTGTTATTCTAACCCAGAGTAGGTTGTTTAACACTGTGATGCTGAAACAAAAGATTTTGCTCACCTTTAACTTTCTAGCAGACATCTGACACCATAAGTGACTGATATTTAGAAGTTTTCATGTTCTCATCGACCCTGTTCTAAGATTTTATTGAACCTTTGTAAAGCTGTTTGCAAATAATGGCTTTAGCTAAATGATGCAAAAGAGCAAGAAGCATTCCGTGTCCCCATAATCTGCATCAGATGCAAACTCAAAAAGACTGAAACCAAAAATTGCATCAAACGGTGATGTGACAAAGTTAGTGTGCAACACCGTTATACCTTTCTGATTTCTCCGCTAACAGACTTTGCTTGTTTTGCAGTTTCACTGCACAGGATATACGAGGCATTAAGGTGGAAAAAGTTTTAAATCGTTTATCATGGTCCCGTTGTTTTTACAACACAAAAAACCTGACATTTTAACGCTTTTTAAATCAACTGTAACTGTAAAATTTTAAATGCCCCAGAATAATTCAATGAATTTCAGGAACTAAAGTGGTGCTCACGTGACGAAGGATTTATTTTGAGGAACCCCAGGAAAAACTGCAGAACAAACTGCTGTTTTTCAAAAAGTGCCTTCCTCTCATTCATGTCTGAGCAGAGGGTCCCCACGTCCCCATCTTCCCACTGACACTGGCTCATGAACAGCTTCTCGATGCGCCCCACCGTCATCAGCAGCTGTGGGAAATCACACAAAAACACACATGTGTGGGGACGGCTTACAGGAAAACAGGAACTTTACCACCTGATCCAGTGACACACAGTAGACCTGACACCTGAAGGATTTATTTACTGCCTTTGCATGCCTGACATACACTGAGATCATGTTCCAGTCATAAAAACGCTCACAATGGGTATGTTACGGGAAAAGAATGTGTCACGGATGCAGCCTGCCTGTCTGCTTCCAGGAGATATTAGAGTTTAATGTAAAGGTACGGCAGGAAACTTACCGGTGAAATCTCTTGCAAACTCTTAAGAGGCAGGAAGAAGAGAAACCGTCCCACCACAGTTAGCGTTGCCAGGTTCCAGTTCTGCACCGGCCTGTAAGTGAAAACACTTCATGATCCCAACAGTTTACTATCCTACGTCGAAATCATTTTGTTTACCTGAAACCTTATTCATATGTGAATCATAATTTGACATGACTGACATTAACTCTAAAGGCACATCTTTGAACTTTTCAATCAAATGCAAATTTGTTTTTTTTCCTCCCAGGAAAAAATGGAAAACTTGCATTCCAGCTTTCAGAAATATACAATTAAATGTACACAAAGGAAAACTTACAGTAAACTTGAGTTTTTAGCCCAAACTGGGATTTCCAAACCTGGAAATCCCAGCAATAAACTAAAATTATTGCAGTGCGACCAACCAATCCAAGGTAAGGTAAGTTTATTTATACAGCACCGTTCATAAACAAGGCAACCGATTGTGTTTTGGAGGACTTTAAAGGAAAGACATAAAGAAAAAACAAAGCGTGCACCAGGAAGTTACAGGCCGTGGCCAATTTACAATTGCTGAAAAATAAAATGGACTCCATAAAGCTTCTATGGTCAGTGCAATGTGATGTGAGGGATTTAGACTCAGTCTCCACGTCAATGGAAAGTACAAGGCCATCCCCATCCCCCCCTTGGGTCTGGTCTCTCTGATCACATCAGCATCATGCAACCAGCATACAGACCCAGGCTTAGGGGCACCAGACCAACACAAAAAAGCTGTGTGTGACCAAAGGGGACCTCTGCTCTTAACGGTCTTAACACTACAGACTGAGACATTCTGAAGCAAGCAGCAACTCACTATGGCCACACCGCCATAGAGAAGTAGACTGGGGCTGTCACAGCTTACGTCTCAAAATGCTTTGATGATGTCACTTATAGAAAACAACATAACTGTTCGTGCTAACCAGAAGCCATGACTGACAGGAGAGGTTCACAGACTGTTAAGGGGTTCAGGATGCAGGCTTTAGAGCCAGGGACACTGCATGCCTAGCAACAGCCAGAGCTAGCCTGTCCTGTGGAATCAAGGATATCTGCACTAGCTTCTTACAAAGTTTGTGGTTTACTAAAGTTAACAAAATTCTGTTTCTTGTGGATTAAATCATTTCTGAGTCTCTTGTCAGTCTGAGGTGACTTTACCCAAAAACAGCAGGCTCTTGCAGGATACGAGCCACGATTTCCATCTTGTTGGTGCTGTAGCAAAGCCCTTTGAGGTTCTCCAGGTTTTGAATGAAGAAGCTGCGGTCCACCTGAATGAAAACTTCATCCACCACAAAAGGCGCCATAATGCCCAGTGAACGAAACTCTTCTTCTGTGAATGACCCAGTGTACATGCCCTGCAGACAAAAGTCAAAAACATCTGGATGACAAAGCAAAATACGTAAACTCCTGACAGAAGAAAGCAGGTATTTTTATTTAAGGTTTATTATGTATTCTCATTTAATCTGGGGGTAAAATTTGTTTTGATTAACTGAATCTTGGAGTTTAGATTGTGCAATTCTTCATAAAGTTCCCAAAACTAAATAAGTTATTTGTAATTCATTTGTTGCATATGAATAATGCATGGTCATAAAAGGGTATTTATCAGATCTATAACTAGGATACAGCTAGTTATAGATCTGA
The DNA here is from genome assembly GCA_037039145.1 of Fundulus diaphanus. NCBI lineage: Eukaryota > Metazoa > Chordata > Actinopteri > Cyprinodontiformes > Fundulidae > Fundulus > Fundulus diaphanus. The sequence goes on along the minus strand of CM073122.1, from coordinate 30,234,391 downwards.
AAAATACTCTGAAATTTGAAAACATTTCAAATGGGACATGTAAAAAGAATTGCACACTTGTGCTCGTTTGGATAAAACCAACTAGCAGTCCTATAGAGAAACATTTAGAATTGGAGCCCACAAAGATATAATCAAAAACCTTAATGAAGGGAGTTTTACAAAATGGAACTTCACGTAAACATTGTTAAGAATGATGCTGTTTTTAACCCCTCCAATTCTGAATTTTTTCTTTTTCTTGTTTTTGTTTGGGGGGGGGGGGGTGCTAATCCACATACCATCTTCTGAATAATTTTGTCCACCAGTAGCTCCTGTGTTTTTCTGGATAACATGAGAAAGTGTCGCGGACTGTCAACGATCATCTTCCTCAGGGTGTTCATCGATTCTGTAGGAAACTTCCTAATGGTGCTTATCCTGAAAGCAGAAACATAAAAACATACAGAATGTCTTTAGTTACAAAGTCTGAATATGTAAATAAATGAAACATTGTGTGTATTCAGAAGTAAGAAATACAGAAAATCTTCCGGCCCAGTCTTATACATGTTCCCTGTGAAAGATCAGGACACACTTTATTCTTTTATAGAGTAAACAAAGCAACATGCAGCTCCAGATTATTACATTTTGAGGCAACCAGCACGATAAGAGCACAAAGCTCTTGCAGTCATATTTCACGGAAGATGTTTGACAAATATAAATAACAGGAGTCTGAGAGGCCAGTTTCCTGCTTTTATTACTCACGGTATGGACAAAGCAATTTCAGCTCCAAGATCCTGAAGAAGGTCAGTGAAGAACTCAAACTGTTGCAGCTCCTTGATCACACACCTTTTCTGTTCAGCGGGACAAAACAAGACACATAAGACATGTGTTATAGGAAAAAATGACACATTATGAGTTGGTTGCACTCTTTGAATTACCAGTGAGGTGTGAAGATCACTAGGCTGTTGCCTGAGGAAGGACAAGATCTTCCTCACAGAAGAAGGTGACTTATCAGCCTGAAAACGTTCCCGTAAGACATTGCAGCTCACACCCTGACCCAGTGTTTGTAGACTCCTGAATAGGCACAGAGAATGGAGAGTCGCTCCATGAGGCTACAGCTAACCCTGGTGCATGTTTAGGTCCTACTGGCGCAAAACACAATACAGATGTGGCATTTAGGTTAGCTGGAGCCAAATCACTTGAACTGGAAATTGTAGGTATCTAATCAGTAAGTGGTTTGGATAAAAATAAAAGTAGCTCTATTGGGTTAGTGTGGGTTTGTTCTTGTTCTTTTAAACTCACAGGAGGTTGTACTTGAAAACTGTTTTAGCTGAGTTCAAGGCTTCAACAAACATTTCTGCCACTCCTTATGATTTATATAAACTTAACATGAAAGCTGACAAAAATGTCACCTGTTGGAAATAAGAATATACTTACAGAAAATCTTTCTTGATTAGATTTGGTTTAGTATCGATCAGCTCCCTGACAATTGCTTGAGCCTGGGGAATAAAATGGAAACATAATCTTTTCTGTTAATTTTAACAAGGATGATGTGTCATCAAGATGCACACAGTTTGCATCATTTTACAAGTCAAAGCGGATGAAGTCTTTTCGTTTCCTGCTCAACAATTTGTAGTGGATCCTGATTCTGACGAACAAACAGGAATCACAAAGTAATCTGAAACATTTCTCAGAGCTGCCAACACTATGAGAATGAAAACATCTCTTCCATCTGCAAAGAGGCCATATGTTTGTCGTAGGCAGCGGCCAAGAGTTTGTTGGACATTAAATAAGCTTGAAGGGCATATTTATATTTAAGGTTTAAAGCAATTCAGATTCAGCTGCAACTCTGCTATACCTGCTGCGTGTTCCAGGGTTTAATGAACGTATTAGAGAGTTGGTCAACAAGAAGCCCAGTTCTGGGAAGGATACTTAGCAGGGGCGTGCATCTGAGCAAAGGCTCCACGTCATCCAACCAGCTGACAACTTCCGGGAAGCCCTGAAAAATCAGGTTGCAAATCACTTCTACAAATAAATAACTACAAAGTGTTAGTTTTACAATTTCAGATTTTAAATGTTCTTTTAGCATATTTTATACAAATTTAAAACGGAACATTTCTGTACTTAATGTGACATCAGTATGAATAAGCGTCGCTCCTTGAGTACCCAGAGTTTGGTGGCAATGGCGGTTGCTTGTGGCGCACAGAGGACAAGTTTGTGTGACTGGGTGCGGGTGACGGTCTGTTGGGTGAAGGCCTTCAGGGCAGACAGCAGCTTGTCCGAGGTGAGGGTCAGGAGGGTCTCCGTCTTTACACCAACAATGAGGGTGCCGAGCTCCTGCAGCTGGCCTGGGTTCAGCTGGTGAGAGCGAAGGAAGGTGTGAGGGCTGAACCACAGAGCAAAGGGAGTATCGCTTCACAGCATTCAGTGGATGAGGGGCTCAGGTTTTAAAGGAACTCACCCTGTTAGTTAAGTTTAGCTTGTCCACAATTATAGAGGCCTTTAAAACACAGAGAATAAACACCCTGTTAAACTCAATTTAGTTCATCACAGTCCATTTAGCTGCACGTAAAATTACTGAATCACTGCAATTAAGCCTGATGCAAAATTCAAACATTGTCCAGGTGTTTGCAATTAAACAAATTACACAAGAACAGCTTAAACAGTAAGATAAAACTGACATTACAACAATTTATTCAGAAAATCAACACTAAATCCTACTTTGAGTGACTGCTGTAGGGTCACAATTATTCAATTCAGTTCAATTCAGTATTACATGTTATACATGTCATCTCAAGGCGCTTTACAAAGTCAAATTCAATCAAATCATACAGACAGGTTGGTGAAAAAGTTACCTATCTAAGGAGACCCGGTAAATTGCATCAAGTCTTGACAAGCAGCATTCACTCTTCATGCGTAGAGCCACAGGGAGAGTTGTCTGCATTGTCGATGGCTTTGCAGCAATCCCTTATACTGAGCATGCATGAAGCGACAGTGGAGAAGAAAACTTCCATTTAACAGGAAGGAAAACCTCAACAAGAACGAGGCTCAGTTTAAACGAGCATCTGCCTCAAATGATGTCTTCCAGCACCCTAAGTCTATAGCAGTATAACTAGAGATAGCTCAGGATAACCTTAGCCACTCTAACTATAAGCTTTGTCAAAAAGGAACGTTTTAAGCCTAGTCTTAAAAGTAGACAGGGTGTCTGCCTCACGGACCAAAACTGGGAGTTGGTTCCACAGGAGAGGAGCCTGATAGCTAAAGGATCTGCCTCCCATTCTACTTTTAGAGACTCTAGGAACCACCAGCAGACCTGCAGTCTGAGAGTGAAGTGCTCTGTTAGGAACATACGGGGTAATCAGATCTCTGATATATGATAGAGCTTGATCATTAAGGGCTTTATACGTGAAAAAGAGAATTTTAAATTCTATTCTTGATTTAAGAGGAAGCCAATGAAGGGAAGCTAAAATAGGAGAAATATGTTCCCACTTGTTAATTTTCATCAAAACTCTTGCTGCTGCATTTTGGATCACCTGAAGGCTTTGAACGGCATTTTGTGGACTTCCTGAAAGTAAAGAATTACAATAGTCCTGCCTTGAAGTAAAAAAAATATGCATGGACTAGTTTTTCAGGTTCAATCCTGGACAGAATATTTCTAATTCTGGCAATATTCCAGGAGTGAAAAAAGGAAACTCTGGAAACCTGTTTCAATATGGGGTTTAAATGACATGTCTTGGTCAAAAATAACACCAAGGTTTTGTACTATATTACCAGAGGCCAATTAATACCATCCAGATTAAGTGATTGATTAAGATGTTTATTTTTTGAGGACTCTGGTCAAGGATTACAACTTCTGACTTGTCAGAATTTAAAAGTAGGAAATTTAAAGTCATCCAGCTTTTGATGTCATCAAGACATGACTGCAGTCGAAGTAATTGATTGGATTCATCAGGATTTATGGATAAATATAGCTGAGTGTCATCATCATAACAGTGGAAATTAATCCCATGCTGTCTGATAATTTTACCAATAGGAAGCATATATAGTAAAGAGAATTGGCCCAAGGAATGAATCCTGTGGTACCCTACAAGTGACCCTAGAGTTTGAACTGGAATCTATCAGAGAGATAAGATTTAAACCAGCCTAATGCTTTCCCCTTATTCAGCCCCCTGAATTGAAGCCTTTATTAGAGCACATGTTTCCTAATCAGCTGTGGTATTAGGTGCATCTGTTGCAACCAGACAAGGGGTTCCTCAATTGCATCGAGTGTTCTTGAGTTAGAACACCTCCAATACCTGGGCTGCTCTCAGTAACACTTCATTGCGTGTTAGAAGTATAGCTAAAGAGAATTGTCCAAAAAGTTCAGAGAAGACATTACTGCTATGCACAAAGAAGTAAAATGACACAGAATGATAGCAAGGGTACTCAACTTTCCTAGAGGTACATCTAAAAGCTGAAAGGGAAGCCATGAGCAGCTGCCACCAGAGGAGGCAGATGGTCAACAACCATTGACTGAAAGACCTGTAGCAGGACTTGGTGTCAGCAGCACCCACTGAGGTTTCAGTTTCCACAGGAAGACATAAACTAAAATTATCTACGCCACAAAAATCCAGGATTTTTTCATTTCAATTTGCTTGTAGCTATATGAATAAGCAAGAGTGGTTTGGGGATTCTGCTCTGTAGGTCAGAGATACGTTTGGAGGAGGAAGGATGAAGCAACACCATGCGTACAGTTAAGCATGGCCATGGCTCAATGATGCTCTGGGGTTGTTTTGCTTCCTCTGGCACTGTTAGTCTGCAGAAGGTGAAGTGAAAGATGGTTTTAGTGAAATATCCAGCAATCCTGGGAGAATATGTCCCACTGTCTGTGAGGAAGCTGAAGCTTGGGCGTCGTTGAATCCTAAAACAGGAAAATTGTCCCAAACAAATCTTAAAGTCCACCAAGGCTTGGTTTCAGGGGAAACTCTGGGAGTTGGATTTTTCATATTGCCTGACTTGAAAATCTGTGGTGGATCTTTTTGAAAAAAGTGGTTTCAACACGCTATCATAAGAACTATCATTGCTTTTGCCCATGAGGAGTGTGCTATGATTCCTCAGGAACACTGCTCTATGCTGGAGCCTGTAGCAGACCATAATAGCAAAAAGATGTTCAACCGATGCTCGTTAGGAATGGGTTGAATAATTATGAGATAACAGTAAGCATTAAAAGTAAAGCATTTTGTTACATTTTTAGAAACCCCTTTTAATATTAGTTGTGTTAAACCTTTGGCCAGTAAACCTGATTTGCAGTGGGGGCTGAATAATTTGAAGTGCAACAGAATGGCACCAAATCACAGCAAAAAGAAATCTCAGAAATGTTTGCATAACAACCCAACAGATGTCGTTCACATCCAAATACCTTCGATCATAACAATCATATTCACATTCAGTCAAGTTAAACTCAGTTTAAATATATTTCTTACAGACTCACGCCGCACAGTAAATGGTGGTCTGTCTAAGCCTAAAGAAACCAGCAGGTTACATGAGATCACCACAGTAGTTTCTTATTCTGAACAAGCACTGGGTTACAGAGGAAAGAAACAACCTCCTTTTAACAGGAAGAAACCTCCAGCAGAAGCGGCCTAGGGATGAGTAGCCATTTGCTTCAACTTGTAGTAATTCTATTTACAGTTTAAAGGAATGCATCACTTCTCAGCTCAATTTTTATGACTTTACAAAACATTAAGGAGGAACCAATTTTCTTAAAGGTTCCATGAAACAACATGAAAGTTCAGTTCAGCGCTACCTGTATTGGTGTAAATGGTACAGAGCTGAGGGCAGGAAGAGCGGAGAGCAGCTGGGATGCCGTCAGTCCTTTGAGGAAAGTCACGCCTAGCGAGGGCAAGAGTGGAGCCAGCTCTGCCAGTCGGTCGGCACTGAGGGAGGACGGGATTGCAAACTCTGTGTTGTTCAGTAAAATATCTGAAATCTGGAAAATGAATATGGCTTTTTAGCTCATCGTACATCATCAGATACAGCACTAAGCGTGCATGTTAAAAACAACAACAAGGAAACCACAGAATGATCCGCTCCTACCAGCTGACTGGGCAGACTGAGTCCCTTGAGTGTGCAGTTCATAACGTTGTCCACGATGACCCGATAGGCCTCAGTGTTTCTGTAAACAAGGAGGTCTGCTGGATCTGCGAGGCATAAGAGATTTCCCAGTCTGAAATTACAAACACTGCTTTAACACACCTGGAAAATGCCTTTCAAAAAGGAAAAAAACATAGTATTAGCGATGAATACATTCAGTGGGAGTGCATATTATTATGAGCCGAACAGTTACAGCAATGCTTATTTCCTTATACACATCATTACTTCTAAAAGATAGATTAGAAATTATTGTTATAATTAACTGTAAAAATCCGTATATATTTTTTTATTAATACTCTGTTTTATATAAGGCAACAATAATCATCACTAACAAGAGATAACTGAATGAAAATAACTCAGCTCTCAATTAAAACGGTGAGATTGCTGATTTTTTTCTCCACCAGCAGTTTATTCATTCTTCAAAGAATGAGAACAGAAGAAAACAGTGTTAAACGGCCTCTACTCTGACAAGGAGACAGAAAGCCTCTTGCTCATATTGGTGTTCTTCAGGTGGAAAGTCACACAGCAGCAATAAAACAATGAAAGCAAGAAACCTGGAAATCTTCAGTTTAGTTCTAATGAATAGGGTTTTTGAAACTTCACCAGATTGACACTAATGATTTAACCCTTGGATGTATGAATGTATGAACTTTAGGGAGGACTTGATCCCTATCTACAACTGCCAGACTATGATCTGTACAGAACAACCTCCCAGGCTTCTAACGAGGTAAACAAAAACGAGCAAACAGAGGAAGAGTGAGCACTATTTACTTTTACATTTTCCAACCACACATCCTAACCAGGTTTTATGGTCTATGAAAAATAATTTTACAAAAATATTGAAATCCACTGTTACGTTGATGGTAGTCCTGGATGAGATAATATTGCAAAACATCAAACATGTTTTTCTGACCTGATGAAGTCCTGAGCTGTCAGATTCCTGTAGGTCCCAATAAGTTTGTTGGCAATGAATTCCTGCTTTTGAGAAGAAAGGATGTTTCTCTGCAACACATCCAGCCCATCCAACAGCTCCAGGTAAATATAAAGAACAGAAATATTGCAGTTATTACAAACGGATATACAGCTCCGTCCTCATTCAGCAATACTCCTGCTGTAAAAAGCATTTGAATTAATTTGAATGTATCGCTAAGGAAAAAAGTTGGGAAATGAAACTTTTAATTGCTTGATCTCTTGACATATCGCTAAATGTTATAATGGGGGTTTAAATAGGATGTGACACAGAGGCCCATTCATGATTCACCATTAAGAAAGAGACTGGACAATAATGGCATCCACGAGGGAGTTCTGAGGAGAAAATACCACCAATCAAAATTACCACAAAGGCTCAGTTCACATTTTACCAAAAAAGAACATGATGATTCCCAAAACCATATAGAAAATAACCAGAGGTCTGATGAAACAAAGGGGAATTTTCCAGAAGGTGTTTGTCTTGTTACATCTGGTGTAAAACTAACACAGTATTTCCAAACAATACATAGTTGTGGTGTAACTTCGCTGCTTCAGGAGCTGAAGGATTTGCCATTACTGGAACCATGAATGCTTCTCTCTATCAGAAAACCTTGAAGGAGAATGTCAGGCCGCCGGTTCTTGACCTTTATCTTAAGCCCACGCTGGTTACAAAGCAAGACAGAGATCTGAAGCACATCAGCAAGTCCTCTAAATCACTAAAAGAAAAGAAAATGAAGGTTTTGGAGTTCTCTAGTCAGTCATAAACCCAGTTGACGGGATGTGGCATGACCTTAAACAGGATGCTGACACTTGGAAAACCTTCAATATGGCTGAGTAGAACAATTCGTAAAAGAAGAGTGGGCCAAAATTCCTCCACAGCGGTGTAAAAGACCTGCCACCAGTTATTGCAAACACTCGATGGCAACGTTGCCACCAAATATGTCACAACAAGTTATTAGGCTGAGGGGGTAGGTCAGTGTGGTTTTACTTTTTAAACGGTTTCCATAAATTGATTACTTCTAATAGTGATGGAGGATAAAAGCAGAGTCTGTGCTTTTCTTTTGAGCAGCAGGTGAGAAGTGGTTCTGTCACCCCGCCATGATGGAACCATGTCCTGGGTTCTCGGGTTCCCCTGCTGGGTGTCAGAGCTCAAAGGGAAGTTACCTGAGCAGCTGAGAAGTGTTGGAAACTGTGGAAAGGCAAGTAGGCAATCAGGTTTCCTATGTCTCTGATGAGGGATTGATGACCTCCTGTGATGTTGGAGGGAGACATAGCTTTGCCGTACCACAAGCCAAATGCCTCTCGCTGGGCCAGACTCATTCGCTCCATGTTTTTGTTAATGAACTCCTGCCTAGGAGGAAAACAAAGGTATCACAAATGTTGTTAATGCTTGCAACATACTCAGGGTGGCCCTTATGAGATGATCATTACAAATCAAGGCACAAAAAGTCTTATGATAAACAATTTGAAAGTTTGAGAGAAAATGTTGAATTTGTTTTCTTGTTAATGGGTTGTGCGGGGTTAGGGTTCTGTAAAACATTAAGAGCAATGCTTTGATGCTTAGCTGCTCCTAATGGTCTGAACAAAACCAGACTGTTATAGCCTGTTTTGGCCTGACCTGTGTTTTGCAGTGCTAGTTTGGTATTCTTTCTGAAAAGATGACCTGACTGTTGTTTCTCACATTTACTGATTTACTATCCTATATTGAGGCTTATTTCCAAAACTCCAAGAAAAGATTCCTTTAAGTGAAAGACTACAAGAAACCCTGCCTTTCCAAAGATTGAAATCCAGTCAGTGAGTAAGCTTCCTTCACTTTGTATACATAATACAAGAGGTTGGCACCCCGTGGCACAATGACACATCAGTTTTCACAGATGCCCGACACCGGAGATGTGCTCAGGGAGAAGTGCGATGTATGTATGTAGGTAAGGGAGACTCCATGATTAAATATAACTGGACAAATCAGTGTAATTCACACACAAACTACTTCTAATCTCAGTGGATGAAGCAGTGCTGTGTCTACACATAATGTTCCTCTCTAAACATGATCAATGGATTTGGACCTTTAGGTGGTTTCTCATTTAGAGCTTGTCATAAAAACCCATTTTATTCTCATTTATTACTTAGAAAATATCAAAATAAAAATAATAAAATAACTTGACAAATATATTATTTTACACCATACGAGGTGATTCTTAAAGCACTATAAGCTGAAAACGGTGTAAAGTAGACGTGTGAATTGACTCAAGGAGGATGCATTTCTAAAGCACTGGGTCAGGTTTTTGTAGAATTATTTTCTGTTCCTTAAAGAGGAAACTTTTGAAAGCGGATCATTTGCCCAACACTGTTTTTAAGGACTGCCATGTTTTCTTTTTACCTCTGTTTCTCCCCTCTTTTCCTTTACTCTGCTGCTTTCTGTTTTAGCTGTAGTGTCAGAAAAGTCAGAGACCTTAAGTTGTAGCTTTAATGATTTACTTGGTTTCTTTTTATTACAATGAAACAAAAGAAGGCTAGTTAACTGTAGCTCTTAGAAAAGTTGGACAAAAATACTTTAGATTCGAACTCCACAAGGATTTACTTAATCTATTTCTTAGAATAGTGATGAAGCTTGGTCTAGTGAAACTAAAGAAGTCTAATCAAAGATTTCCTTAGCTTATTCTTATTACAATGAAACAAAAGGAGGTATTCTAGTTGTAGCTTTAGAAAAGTTGGATAAAATGACTTTAGATCAGAAACCCCTAAGAATTTACCTAGTTTATTTCTTACTATGAATGAATAATTAAGTACTGTGATTTTATGCTTTCATCGTGTTTGTTAATGTATGAATGGAAGTAATTAAACTTTGAATGTTAGTGATGAAGCTTGTTCCAGTGAAACTAAAGAAGCTTAGTGAAGGATTTACTTATTTATTTATTTGTTAATGTAATGTTCCGTTGTAATATTTCCCTCTGTAATGTTTATGTACAGCACTTTGAATCGTCTTGTTACTGAAAAGTGCTACATAAATAAACTTTCCTTGCCTTGTAAGTCAATCAAAAAGGAAGAAAACAAGTGAAAAAATGTTTGAATAACTTTTCCATGCAGTCAAAGAATAAAGAAACTGTGGGTGGTTTCAACACTTTTGCACTGTAAGGTACGTGTCTGTCTCTTTGGATTTTGTCAAGTTGATTGTAAAAACTCCCTATTCAGGAGGATTAATAAATAATATCCATATTCCTGGAGAAGGTAAAAATGCACCATACTGCCAGAGTATTTGCTTGTCTGACAACCTTCAAGAACATTTGAACCGCAATAATAAGGTTTTTCACAAGGTTTAGAGGCGTGTTTTTAATGGGAATTTTGACCTTTCTTCCAGAAGTTCATTTGTGAGTGCAGACAGTGATGTTGGATGAGAAGACATGGCTAAATCCTAGTTCATCTAATCGGAAGACAACATGAGGTTTAGGGTTCTTTTGCAAATGACTGCAGAAAGTTGCTGACTTCGGCACACCTAAACATCGTAGCATCCACTGCCTCGGCTCTGGGATTTTACATAGCCTACCAATTTGTGACTGAGTTGCTATCATTCTCTTCCACTTTGTTAGGATACCACTAACAGTAGACTACAGCATATTTAGTAGCGAGGACATTTTGAGACTCAATTTCACAGCACCACACGGGGATTTCACTTAGCTCCTGAGAGCAAAACATTTTATAAATGTTTGCAAAAGTATTCCACATATTGGTGCTGGAGAAACCTGTGGCTGTGAAAGTGACTGGAGCACCAGAAATCAATGATCCGGAGAGGAGAGCAAATACTTGGGTGTCTATGATTATTATCGTCGGACAAAACTAACTGAGCCATGGAACTGAGCCACAAAAAATGCAGTAACAAGAAATACAGTCTTTGAGACCGCTACAAAATAAGATCATGGAAAAAGTATACTGATCTTTATGAAAACGCTCCATCTGTATTGTTTTTGATGGATTAAAGCAATGCATTATTGAATCAAAATGATTTTGTGAGCATTGCACTTATTAGCAATGATGGCTAAAGTCATTACTTACAAGTTGACGTTCTGTATGGAGGGCAATGCCTGGATATCGGCGGGACTGGCTGCAGTCAGCAGAGAGCCCAGCTCTAGGAGAAGTTTATCATCTATTGGCTGGTGGGTCTTTAGTAGCACTGACACCATGGTGGACTGGTACTCTTCAGATAACTGGTAAAAAAAAAGGAGCAAAAACTGTTAGTTAAAAAAACAATTGTCAACCTTTTATTTAGTAGGACTGAGCAGACAAATAGAAGTGGAGGACTAATGAAGAAGGCTGTGGTTAAACAGTGACTGCTTAGTTGAAAGTTCAACCACCTGCAGGCTGTTCATGAATCGGTTGTAGTACTGGAGGATCAGTCTGATGGTGCTGATATGTGTAGCTGCCAGAACTGGCCTCAGGCTGCTTAGAGGCAATTGGAAGTACTCCTAAACTCCAGGAGGAGAAAGTACACAGAGAGAGGTCAAAAGCAGATAATAAAGGAACATTGAATCCTACAGTAGCACTGAGACTGGGGATAGGTCCAACCTTGATGAAAAGCAGTTCATTGCCGGTCACGTCTCTTGTTGCCTGCAGCAGTCTGCTGAGTACTGTCTGCAGCAAGAATAAAAAACAACAAAAAAACCAACACTTATGACCGTTTAACTGTTACCATATCTCTGTGACAATAACTTGAATCCCAGAGGACCAAACTTTCACATTTTTTGTGAACTTGAGGGACCTCAATAGAATCTTCCACTCTTAATTTAATTAAAAAAAATTCAAAGCTTTCTTGGTGGTAACATCCTGCTGCTGGAATGCTTTTCTTCAGCTGGGACAGGGGAGCTGGTCAGGGTTGATAGGAAGAAGGATGGCGCTAAATACAGAGCAAACTTCAAAGAAAACCTGTTAGAGTCTGAAAAAGGGTTGAGCATTAAAAATGTTGTCTGTCTACAGGATAACCATCCTAAACATACAGCCACAACTGCACTGGAATAGTGCGGATCAAAGCAGATTCATTAATTAGCATGGCCCAGTCAAAGTCCACACCTTAATTGAGTTAGAGTCTTTGGACTTAGAGGTAGGGTGAGGAGCTCCCTCATCCGGGGTGGAGCTCAAAGTCGAGCTGCAGCTTCTCCCCATCCATAAGAGTCATTTGAGGTGGTTCGGGCATCTGATCAGGATGCCCCCCATGGGTGCTTTCCTTTGAATGGTTTCATGTCCCACTGGGAGGAGACCCCCGGGAGACCCAGAGCTCTCTGGAGGGACTAACTATCCCATTTAGCCAAGGAACGCCTTGGGATCCTGCAGAATAAGCTGGACAGCGTCGCTGGGGAGAGAATGTCTGGGTTTCTCTCCTGGACCCATAGCCCCTGTGACCCAACCTTGGATAAGGTCCAAGGTCGGAAGACGATGGATGGATGGATGGATGGATGGATGGATGGATTCAAAATTGATGTTAACAGATTCCATCCAATCTGACTTATCTTGAGTTATTGTGCGAAGAGTAATTGACATAGATTTTAGTGTAAAGCTGGTCAAGACAAACCCTGACTTTTCTTATCAAAAACAATAAAAAGTTTTGTGTGGATCCAAATGATTTCAAGTTAGCTTTAATTAAAAAAAATGTTAAAAAGTTCAAAGGGTACTGTTTACTTTTGCAAAGCATCGTAAAAGGATTGTGAAAAGACAAAAAAAGATTCAAGTAAAAAACTGAAACTTTTTCTCAAAATGACTTTACATTGTTCAGAGAAAGATCGCTTCCTGAGCATCAAAGTATGAAGAAATGAGGCACTGAGCCTGGATGTTTGCTGATACTGCCAGTCATTGTTAAATTAGGTGCAACCTTGTAGAGATTACACCGAGCTGCAAAGACTTATCACATCAGTGTCAATGACAGTAATGTAATCAGACACCAGCAACAAGCTGGAGGTCAAACGTTGTGATTATGCAGTAATGAAAACTGCTTTGATGCATGTTTACATCAATAATAAACTAAAAGAAGAGCTACACAGAAAATCAGACCATCACCTTTTATAGAGGAAAGAAGAAGTTCTTCACTTCCCATCGTTAATAATTGATCTAAAAAAAAAAAAAAAGCACTTCACTCTCAACAAAACTCTAGCACCTACCCCGAAGCACTGTAACAACACCCTCTTGTTGTCCTGGTTGACCTCTCTCTTTAAATAGTCAACTACAGACATAAGGACACTTTGCCTTATGGTGTTGTTGACCTGCCAAATGGGACCCATTGAGTCCTCCACGAGCAGCAGGATCACCACCGTTGTAGCGACCGCCCGATTCAGCCCTTCAGTCACAGGTGTAGTCAGCAGACCCTCCATCCTGGAGCTCAGGCTCTCCACCCAGCAGCGCACCATCATCTGCAGAACCATGTTCTGACTAAGACAAGGCTGACAGTCTGGGACGCAGTAGTGTGGGCACATCAAGGCGAACTGCTTCATTAGAGTTTGTGATGCACAAACGCTGGGGTCTGCAGTAGTAGTGCCGCTGCTGCTGCTGTTGTTGTCGCTGCTGGTGTAGTTTGCGTAGGCTGTACACATGCTGCTCACCCAGGCTGTAGATGACTTCCGGGACAGAAAAAATAGGAGGCCAACGTTAGGGCAGATAGATGAGACAAAATTGGCCTGGTCATTCTCCCAACACTGAGCAAGGAGCGTTGCATTTGGAACAGTTGAGATCCAGCTGGAGTACAGGCACCGCTCAGCGACCTTGAATTCAGTCTGTCCTCCACCGCCAACAGGAGGGCTCACTGTGCTCGTATGGTTGGCGCAGTGCTGTGTCAGCCAGGCGTTGTCCTGGTTGGCCATCAGGTTGTTGAGGACCGTCTTGTTCGCACAAACTTTGGAAGTGAAGTTCTGCGGGTCAATCTCGGCACACAGAGCAAGCTCGGTCATGTCCACGATGATCGGTTGGGTCCAGTCAGAGTATCTGCACAGCTAAACATCATATGACAAAGTTTGTAAGGAGGCATTACAAAACAAGCATCTCACCTTTCATTTTGCTTCACTATCGTCCCACAGACAACAGTGAAGTAATAAAAGCTTCACTAATGTCAGCAGGACCAGGAAATATATCTAGATCAGGGCTGGATGGTATAGTATAAAAGCATATAGATAAAATAGAAATCGTATCGATAGATATCGATAATTAAAAAATAAAATAAAAATGCAGCTCTGGCCATATTTTGCTGTTGCTTAATGACCTATTTTTAGTTAAAGAAAACTCAAACCCTGAATTCAAACTCAACCCTTTATTCGTCCAACTTTTAACCAAAACTGCAAGTTTTAAAAAAGAAAGAAAAAACCCACGTTCTATCTGAACTGTTTGAAGTGGGCGGGGCTTAGTGACAAAGCGTTCCTAGGTCTGCGTTTGTGATTGGTTGGGAGAATGTAATGAGTAGTATTAACCTACATGATAGGCTAGAATGCAAAAGGAAGGAAACGGTTCCTCTATTGAACTCTCAAATTATGACATTCTTGGGGTTTTAACTTTCATGAAACTCAAGAGCTACAAACTCTTTCTTTACTTTGCTGATTGTCTTTATGTCTTAGTACAACATTCCTTCGTGTTACATAAAAAAAAACACTCTAAAAATGTTGTTTTAGTTTGGTTTGTTTACTTTTATGGATTAATGTAAAGCATACCAGCAATCTTTTAATGATCAAAAATGTCTTTGTGTACACATAATTTCTGTTAAATAAAATTGAAATCGTTGCATTCCTAACCACATAAACAGTGTCATCCTTGTGAGATACCCACCTGTGGTGTCACAGTCATTTGCTCCATGTCAGTGCAGACTGACGTCAGCCACATGTTCTGGGGGTTCTCCAGCAGCTTTTCAAACACGACTGCGTGGCAGCACACGTTCCCCTGAAAGGCAGCCTGATCGCTCTGCCAGCAGAGGGCGACCACCGAGGGGTCCACCTGCCTCTGCCCCCACGTCTGGTAGTCGCACCATGCTGCCAGGTCAAAGTGCTGCGTTGGCTCAGCGGGTAGAACAACCAGAGAGGTACTGCAGTGTGAATCGAGCCATGCATTGTCCTTATTTTGTAGAAGGTTGTTTAGAAAGGTTTTGTTCCCACAGACCTCACTCGTGAATCTGCTCTGATCAATGACGATGCACTTTGATAAAATGTCTGTGGTAATCTGCATGACGTCGTGCCATTCCGAGTACTGACAGGACTCCAGCTGTAATGAATCGGGGCCAGGGAACGGTGGCGGTGAGTTTGTGCAGTTGGGCATCAGCTGCCAGTTGTCAGGGTTGGATATCAGAAGCATCAAGAATCCAGTGTGCTGGCAGATGAGATCGGTCAGTCTTGGAGCATCAAGGCTGATGCAGAACTGCAGCAGGGCAGAGTCCACTTGGTGAGCAGGCCGGTCGAGCCACTGCTCGTACACGCAGAACTGACTCACCATGTACGCAGCGTCTGCAGAGGAGTTGGCACAGAAAGGATACAGCCAGACGTTCCTCCGATCTGAGAGCAGCTTCTTCATCAGCGTAGCATTGTTACAGACCTGCCTCACAAACCCCATCGGCTCGTTAACGCTGCACAGAGACACAAGAGCAACATCTGCTGTGCTGTTCAGCCAGCTGCTGTAGTCGCAGGCGAGCTGTCGGAGGCTCGAGGCCTCCCTGGCGACTCGGCGTGGAGCGGGCAAAGACACCAGCTGAGTCTCGTTCAGAGACCTGGGGGCATCGGAAGGTTTGGTGTCTCCAACGACACAGTCAGACGACTTGGTGACCAGCGAAGACGTCAGCGGCTGGAAAACGTAACACAGGTTTCTCCACACATGCTCCATCTGGCTGCTGTTCAGGGAGCTCAGAGCCTGGCAAAAAGCTAACAAAGACGTAGAAGATCCGTCTCCTGAGCCCACGAGGATGTCAGCACATAGAGTGTCGTTGAGAGCAGCCAGGTTGCGATGATCACACGGGATCTTGTAGTTGACATAGGGGTGATTGTTTATCTGCGACGCACTGCGCTGTGAGAGGATGCTGGAAGGACTCTGGCACTCTGGTCCTGAATAAGTGCACAATGACACGTCTGGTGGCAGGAAGGTTTCCAGGAGGATGTCAACGAATGGGACGCCCAGCGACCAACTCACGTTGTGCTTTAGTCCCCTGAAAAAACACCCAGTTATTAGTAAGTTTGTTGCAAAACAATACAAAGCCACTTGAAGGTTCAGATTTAACGAGAGTTGGACCAACTTTGGTGTTATACCACTTAAAGTTTGGCTAAGCTGATAAAAATGGACACAAAAAGTTGTCATTTTTAAGTAAGAACTCTAAAATTTAAGGCTTACAAGGGAGCCCAGACTTATTCATATTCCTGGCAGATTCAGATTTAAAATACCATTCAACCAAAGAGTTTTTGTCATATAAAGCGAGACCAACATGTCTCAAAAGATTATTTCAAATTTCAAAGGGAGTATCAGTCTTGAAAGAAAAACATTCCCTCCCGCCCCAAAAAACAAAATGTATGGAAAACTATATATTGACCGCAATCACACAATTGCGGTCAATATAGAGTCACATATAGTCAAGCAATCGTGTGTAGGTGATCTCACAGCCCAAAATCGAGTCACTGTGATGTCAAATGCCAAGCAGTTGAAGACTACACCCCTCTGGCCTTTCCAACGTCTGTCAAATCCTGTTGGAGCTAACTAATGTGTCTATGAGCGACTGTCAAAAATCAAGAATCTTTTATTGTCACCACGTATTACTGTGGTGACATTTATTTCAAGACAGACACCAGTTTAGGATTCACACAAACAATGTGTACAGGTGGACACACCAGATATAGATTTTTTTTGTTTTATAGGGATTAAGTCGGTCAGTTGGCTGCACTGGTCAACCACATTTGCTGAGAAGCCCAAGTGTGCAAAACAGTCTTCAGGGTCTGCTAGGACTCATACCGACTTCCAAAAGTCAGTCGTTTTTTGAATTTGATTTACTGTATTGCATGAATTAGTCAGTCAAAGCTTCTTTGATGATGCATTCACGCCTGCAGTAAATTCTGTGCAATATTCTTCACCCTTCATACAAAGAATTGTGCAGTGAACCATTCCTGATAAGTTAAGAGTGTGCAAAAATCTGCGTTCACAGTAGTGATACTGTGATGTGTGACAGACTCAGTCTTCTCAGCAGCTGTTTCAAAGGTAGGTGCTATGGCAACTGCCTGTTAGATGGCTGGCCTTGCGTTGCCAGCCCTAGAGATCCTTTTTTGGTCAGTAAGCACACATTGAAAATACGACTCAGTAAAGCACATAAATAAAGTTACAGTATATAGTTGTCTGTTGATTCTATATTCTATGGTTCTGTTAAGAATAAAATTCAATATTGTTTTTTTTTTTTTTTTTTTTTTTTTTTTTTTTTACATTTACGTGCTCGACCACTTTGAGCACATTTAGGGAAAAATATCTGGTCCCGCATGAACAAAAAATTTCAGTTCAACCTTTTAGGCCGCCTTGTGGTCATCCTGAAACATAACACGTTGCTACATCTTACCCAAAGAAACTGGAAGAACACAGGTAAGATGCTGTCCAAAAATCACCTGAAGATGCCACGTTTTAATAAGAGGCAGGACAAATCATGAAATTAAGGGCTGACACGAGCTTTGTTGCAGCTGTTGTTGCAAAGTTCAACTTTCCTAGGAATAATGTGCTCATTCTTAGTCTTAAAGTCTTTAAACACCCATTCTACGAAAAAAAACATAGTATCATAATAAAGTTTATCATCACCGCTATTTCTTTTTCTAGACACGGTGACTGCAAAAATACTGGGAATCCTATTGAAATAAATCTATGTCCAACCTAAAGTTTGGACGAACTGCTCATCAGATTACTAAGTACATGCATATTGATTTTTCAGCAAATTTATACCTTTGAATTTTAATGGTAACGTCAGTGACAATTTAAGCACCTTCAATGATCAAAAACCCGAATTCATATTTGAATTAGCCAGTAAAAAAGGACCTCATTTTAAATCTTTTTTTCTGGTAATGATTTGTTAGCAGAGGTGGTGAAAAGGTACTGACTCACCACATAATTAGCTGCTTGAGATCTCCTGCAGAATAAAAGAACGGTAATTAGTGCAGACACAAGAAGGCCTCCGTCTTTTGATAATATAAAGTCAGATTTCATTTTACCTTGTTGGCAGGAATCTTGTTCAACCAGGGATGGGATCTCAATTCCAAACTCTAAGGCAATTCTGACGTAGTCCATTGGTGTTTTAAGCAACATTGCAATGAAATCCAACACATTTACTGAAACTGAATCCAGAAGGCTACGCAGAACATTCGTCAAGTCCTCAGACAGAGTAAGGTTTGACAGCATGTTGATGAGCATCTGCTGAAAACCGTTAAAAGCTGCCATCACTGTGTTCCCCATCCTCAGGTAGGTCCCAAAGAAGCTGCTCGTCTCTCCGTCGGTGGCCAGCGGAGTGCATGTCTGAGATTTGAGCGAGGAGAAAAACACGAGCAGCGGACGCCCCATCTCCAGAGACACTGCCTTCGTTAGCTCTGCCTCTAGTCCACAGTCCTGCCTCTCTGACAGAAGGCAAACCAGTATTTTGGGCAGGTTGTCCAAGAATCCCTCTCTCATCAGTGGTTGAAAAAGGCTGTTGAGATTACTCAGGATGCTAATATACATGTTCAGGTTGAGGGGCTCCTTGGTGGAAGGGACAGCAAAGCTGCGCGCGTTTCCAGCAGAGAGGGAGTGGATTTCATCAATAACTTTTCGGATGTCCTCCTTTAACTTGCTGTCCTCAGCAGGCATCTCATTGCTTTGCCTTGCAACTAATGGGGGTTGTGAACACACCGGAGTGGCATTACTAATGAACCCTGTTCAGATAAATAAGTAAATGAATGAATTCCTCAGAAGCAGCAGACAAGAAAGCAGAAAACCGCTTTAAGGTGAATTCGAACTATAAATGGTGTAAGATAAAGATCAAACTGCAATATTGTTGATGTTTCTTTATATTTTGCCTGAAAGGATCTAGACTTAATATAAACCTTGCTGTTAAAGTACATAACTTTAACAACGAGGTGCATAAACTGAGTGGTGATGCATATTAAGAAAAATACATGATGGGAATAGGATATCAAGTCACAATAACACTAAAATGCTATAACTGTTGTGCCTGTTCAAAGCTGAATGACGTTTATTCAACATTCTACATAAGCTATTTTTGTCATATCTTTAAATAATATTACATAAAATAAGGCAGACACCCTGTTGGCTTTAAGACTAGACTTAAAAATGTCCTTTTTGATAAAAACCTATGGTTAGAGTGGCTTAGGTTAGCTTTAACTATAAATTACTCTGTGTTCTTTTTCATCCTCTGGGCTTGAAAACTGGCTCAGAACGTATCTGCTTAGCTGTGTTTCTCTCCTAGATGAAGCCACTAAATGAGTGAGTGCTGCCGTTACCTTTTACATTTCTTACACATTGAAAGTACTCCTGTCCACTGTCACTACATGCTAATCCAGGAGGAGTGAATGCTGCAAGTTAATAATTTGATGCAATCTGCTGGGTTTCCTTACATAGAAAACTTTTTAACCATTTAAAATAATAAACTGAACTTAACAGCATTGGCTAATAACTAGGATCAATTGCAATGTATGTACTTGACTTGGAATCTGTACGATTTGAATGAATTAAATGTATTTGTTAAAGTGACTTGAGACGACATGTGTTTTGAACTGGCGCTATGTAAATAAACTGAGTTGAATCAAAACTAAATCAATGCTGCCAAATGTACTTGCAGTAACACATTTTCAATGTAATTGCATCTGGAATTGAATGGGTGCATTCACCAAAGGATGAACGCCCCCTTTTCACCAAGTATACAGGAATAAATGTAAAATCCTGCTAAAAAACCCTGCTCCAAGGACAAAACAGTTCAACAGAAAACTCATCCCACAACAAAGTCTGAAATCAGAGCCAATCACAGCTTAGCTCAAACATACGCACACCGTTGGCTTCAAATTACTAGTTTTAATCCGGTTAAGCCTTTACTGGAGCAACATTTCAGTACAGGATGCTGTTCTGCTGATTATCATCCCTCTGCTCCTCAAACGTCTGTGTTTATTAGTTCATTTAAATGTGTCAGTTTACATGTAAATTATTTGAGAGACTAATATTTTGGATGATTATTCTAATGACTTACTGAGTCTGAAAGTGTTTTTGTTATCTGGGTAAATGTTTGAAACATAATAATTTTGCCAAACATTTTCTTGTACAAATCAGTTGTTGCACACTGAATTAAAAAAAAGGGCTCATCTTGGCTTTTATTTCTGAGTATAATCAGAATTTTTATCTCAATATTTCAACGGTCATCCACTAAAAACATTTGTATTTCAATGAAAATCTCCAAACTGTTGCAGTTTTTGCCTTGAGACTCTTCAATATACTGTCTTTAAAACTAGCTTTATCATCCGAAAGTCATTCTAAGTGACAAATAGATAAAAACTCACGAAAAGACTAAATGGACTGTCAAATTTTGTTTTCTACTTAACATGAAAACTGAAGTATTTAGTTGTACAACCTATTCACATTTGCTATTCCCTTTCCCTACCATGCCCACGCTGTGCTACCCCTAATATTACTAGAATCGAGCTGGATGTTTTAAAGTCAAATATTTAAATAAATAGGCAGGAATGAAGACTTTTGCTCAGCATGGTGTAAGGAAATACTTTGTTTTCATGCAATCTATAATCTGGGGCTCAAGAAATATATATATTTTTTCTTAACAAAACATTGTCACCAGTTCACAGCAGCATTATTCCACATAGTCGGCTTCTTTAACTTACCAAATATGATGCAAACCAAACGCACGGCTGGTGAAGACCACATTTCTGTTGTTCTCAGAATAAAGCGGCCAATCACTCCAGTTAAAAACAAACTAGGAATAAAACAACAACTCGTTATCCTGTTACTACAAAGAAAACATTCAGCTGAGGCAAAACTAGACCGAGGGGAAGTTTCATGTTGGACGAGGCTGTAAATTTAGTCTTTACAGAAACATTGAGCGCTCCTCGGCGTATGATGCCCATCTATCAGATGATCCTGTTACGTGGCTCTGTGCTCTGAGAAGCAGCACACTCCTCACCTCCAGCTCCACCTGCAACTCTGCACCTTGATCAGGCCGGGGCGTAATTGAGGAGACCTGTAACTGGAAAAAGGAGGTGCGAAATGAGGGCTGTGAAACGCAAGAGGGATTTCAACAACTAGCACATCAATCGACGTTACATTATTAACAGACTGTGTTGATTAGGTCCTCCGGCTGAAAGTCGACTCCTACCAGAGGAGTAAGAAGACACCAGACTGACCGCTGGAGGAGTTATCTGACAGCTGCTGCCAATACTTTGATCAGCGGCCTGTAACTCCTATTTACAGGCTGCCGCTTAGACAGGGAGGATGGTTATTGTCAGGGAAAGTGATGGGACATAGTTTTTGCAGTGAGTATGCAAACCTTTTGAACTATCACATGTGCTTTGATTTAAAAACATTCTCTGAAGCTGTGGTTGTCCTTTTAAAGGGTTCTCCCATCCGAGCTGTGGATCTCTGCAGCTCCTCCAGAGTTACCCTAAGCCTCTCCTTGCCCACTTGTCCTTTCAGGTGGATAATGTACAGTATCTCACAAAAGTGAGTACGTCCCTCACATTTTTTGTAAAAATTTTAGCAAACCTTTTCATGGGACATTGAAGATATGATACAATGTAAAGACGTCAGCGTAGATTTTGTAGAGTTACTGCAATCTTTCTGAGCTGTGTGAAAACGAAATTTCGTTCTGTATGCACTCTGTGCATACAAAATGACAATAAAGAAAGTCTAAGTCTAAGTCTAAGTCTAATTTTGCATAACAGTGTAAAGGTGCTGTTCTCTCAAAATAACTCAACACGACTATTAATGTCAGTACACCCCTACGTTAAAATATCCAAATGGGGCCCAAGGTGTCGATATTTTGTGTGGCCGCCATTAATTTCCAGCACTACCTTAGCTGTCTTGGGCCAGGAGTTGACTAGAGCTTCACAGGTTGCCACTGGACTCCTCCTCCACTCCTCCATGAAAACATTAGAGAGCTGGAGGGTGTTAGAGACCTTGTGCACCTCCACTTAAAATTTTAGGATGCCCCACAGATGCTCAATAGGGTTTTGGCCAGTCCAGAACCTTTAGCCTCAGTTTCTTCAGCATGGAAGTGGTCATCTGGGAGGTGCGTTTGTGGTCCTTATCATGTTGGAAAACTTCCCAGCGACCCAGTTTCTGAAGAGAGGGGATCATGATCTGCTTCATTATGACACAGTACATGCTGTCATTAATGGTTGCCTCAGTGAACTGTAGCTCCCCACAGCACTCACGTGGCCCCAAACCATGACACTCTCACCACCGCGGTTGACTGGCAGTTGTTTTATAGCCTAAGCTATCTTTGTCATCTTTTTTCTCTGCCATGAGTCATGATGAACTTCCAGTATGAGTGTGAGAGCTATAACACCAAAATTAACACACCTGTTCCCCATTCACACCTGACACCAACAAAAAAATTTGAGGTGAAAGGCAAATCTTTCACATTAGCATTTAATAATCTGAGTGGTAAGAAGTTAGTTTGAATCTAAATCAAAATATTTTCTTTTCATTGGAGTAATTCTAATTAAATAGTAAATAGCTTAATTTCTGTATAGCTCCGAGAAGAACTTGTGCTACATAATTAAAACAGAGGAGAAACTCGTGTAACACTCAGGCACACATAAAGGCAACCTTTAACTGGATGTCAGAGGTCAAAATGAGATCCAACAGCCTGTGCATAATTTTTTAGCATTAAAAAAGGTTCTTATACGTTAAAGCAGAAGTTTATTAATTTGGCTTTCAAAAGTATTACCTTTATATATATATATATATATATATATATATATATATATATATATATATATAAAAATGTATAAAATGGCACTGCAAGATTGAATGCTGGGCTTTATTATGGTGACTATTAAAGCAAGAAATCTCAAGCACAGTGCAAAAATTAACAGTTGCATTAGCATCTCAGCTTATTAAAATAGTAAAGTTACCATTGTGCCCCTCAGCTGCCACAACTCTCGGTGCCATAAGCATCAGACTAAAACAACATCTAATAGTTTGACTTGTTCATTCTGGATTTGTCTGAAAATTTCAACTGGAGATCCAGGGTAAAATACATGTAATACAACATTGTAATCTATTATATGGCATCCTTGAATGCCACAGTCCAAAATTAGCAAATTATAAACTCCAATCAGAGACTATTTTGGTAGTTTTTGACCAAAGGTATACAGGACTGTCTCAGAAAATTAGAATATTGTGATAAAGTTCTTTATTTTCTGTAATGCAATTAAAAAACATGAAATGTCATACATTCTGGATTCATTACAAATCAACTGAAATATCACAAGCCTTTTATTGTTTTAATATCGCTGATTATGGCGTACAGCTGAAGAAAACTCAAAAATCCTATCTCAAAATATTAGAATATTTCCTCAGACCAAGTAAAAAAAAAATTATAACAGCAAAACAAAATCAAACATTTGAAAATGTCCATTAATACACTCAGTACTTGGTTGGGAATCCTTTTGCACAGATTACTGCATCAATGCGGCGTGGCATGGAGGCAATCAGCCTGTGGCATTGCTGAGGTGTTATGGATGCCCAGGATGCTTCAATAGCGGCCTTTAGCTCATTTGCATTGTTGGGTCTGGTGTCTTTCAGCTTCTTCTTCACAATACCCCACAAATTCTCGATGGGGTTCAGGTCAGGGGAATTGGCAGGCCAATCAAGGACAGTAATGCCATGGTCAGTACACCAGTTACTGGTGGTTTTGGCACTGTGGGCAGGTGCCAGATCTTGGTTGTGCAGCGTTTCCTGCCACATTTCCCCCTTCCAACACACTTTTTGTGAATGTGCTTTGAAACTGCACTCTGTGAACAGCCTGCTCTTTGAGAAATTTCTTTTTGTGTCTTACCCTCCTGATGGAGGGTGTCAATGATGGTCTTCTGGACAGCAGTCAGATCAGCAGTCTTCCCCATACTTGTGATTTAGTTTACTGAACCAAGCTGAGTGTTTTTCAAGGCTCAGGAAACCCTTGCAGGTGTTTCGAGTTAATTAGACGATTCAAGTGATTAGTTGAATAGCCTACTAGTATACTTTTTCACGATATTCTAATTTTCTGAGACAGTCCTGTAAATTAGGTCACTGCTACACTCAAACCCAGGATTAACTGATAATTACACAAATGCAAGGTAGGAAATGGCTTATGGAAGTACATCCCAAAAAAATGTTAGTATTGCGTAAAAGTTTTTCATTTCAGAAAGTAAAACGGTTATTTTATAGAGCTTAAGCAGAGTAAAATATTTCAACTCAAAAATTATTTTGATGATTATGGCTTACAGGTGAAGAAAACCCAAAATTCAGTGTCTCAGAAAATTAGAATATTGCAATAGACCAATCACAAAAGGATGTTTTAAGCACAACTGTCAGGCTTCTGAAAAGTAGGTCAATTTCTATGCACTCGAAACTTGGTTGGACATCTTCTGGCATCAATTACTGCATCAAAGCGCCGTAGCATAGAGGCCATCTGCCTGTGGCACTGCGTAGGTGGATCGGAAGCCTGGATTACTTTGATAGCTGCCTTAAGTCATCTTCCATTTAACAGCCCATAGATTTTCTGTTGGGTTCAGGTAAGCAGAATTACTCCTTAGCCCAGATAAGCCGCTTCTGACATTGTCTCTTGTTCAGGAGTGGCTCGACACGAGGAATGCAACATTTGTAGCCCATCTCTAGTATATGTGGGTGGTAGGTCTTGATGCAAAGACTCCAGCCTCAGTTCACTCCTTAAGTGGTTGTCCCTGTTCCTGGAGCAGCTTATCCTACCACACATCTTCCTTCCACTCAATTTTCTGTCAATATGCTGGAACACAGAGCTCTGAACATCCAGCTTCCTCTGCAATGACCATTTGTGGCTTCAGCTCCTTGTGAACGGTGTTGATATCTGTCCAGTCAGCAGTCTTCCCCATGATTGTCGCCTACCGACCCACCGTGAGAGACCATTTATAAAGGCTCAGGAAACCTTTTTGAGTTGATCAGCTGATTAGGGTGAGACATGAGTTTCAAATTATTAACTTTTTCTCTGTATTCTAATTTTCTGAGGCACTGAATCTTAGGTTATCATCATCTGTAAGCCACAATCACCAAAAATACAAGAAACAAAGGCTAGGAACATGTCACTATGTGTAATGATTCTATAAGACTTTCGCTTTGAGATGACAGGCGAAAGGTTTTGCATTTTACACAATATTGCAGTTTTTGAGACATATTAGTAATGCTGATAAACTAAATACTCACTATGCATAAAATTACTTCTGCCTCCATATCATCATAGTTTGAGATGCATTTTAACCTAATGCTGCTTAAGACAATTAGCCAGACCCTTTCAAATATTGATAAACTTGTCATAGGAACAGATTAAGCATGATTTAAAAAAAAAAAATAAGATCAATTTTGCCAAATAACTGGAGACTACAGTGTACCAGCCACAGCTAAAAGTAAAACATGATAGCAACTGATTAAATTGCTAAACAGTAGTTTAAAATACAAAGTATAAATTAGGGTGCATATTCTGGGATTATTACCTGAACTTCATAGCAGATTTAATGCAAATATCAGTCATTTTGACACTGTGAGCAGGAATAAAAACAAATAGAACAAGTTTTTTTTTTTTTTTTCATTTTAAAACTTTGTTTCAGAAATTCAATGTAACTGTATATACACTTTACAATAGCATACAGCCTGACAGATAACAAAGATGTCTGAAAACATTAAATACATCGTCACCACAAACAGTAATTCTTGCAAGTAAAATGGCTTAACGGATATTGGTAAAAAATAAAATAAAAATCATTAACAGGAGCACTCTTTTCTGCAGTAAAATGGGTCATGATTTCATCTCATGACTTTCCCACAAAGCAAGCGGTATTGTCTACATGCTAAGTTTAACCGTTCTTTGACAGTCCTAAACTAAACACATCTGGGGAAAAAAAACTAAGGAAAAAAAAAAAAAAAAAAAAAACACCCCATCTGATGTAACGTTAAATCTTCATTAATACATTTAAAAGTAGATATTTCATGCCTTAAAAAAAAAGGAAAAAAAGAAAAAAAAGAATCAAAAATACAAAAGACTTTCCTTATTTTAAGGATTTTTTTTCCATACAAGAAGCTGCATGTATTGTACAACGGTTAGTGTACAAACTGGTAATGCACATAAAAATGAGCAGAATGAAAAGTATTAAATGCTTCTCTCTGATCCTTCAAAAAGGCATCAGCAAAAAATGAAAAAAAAATAAAAATAAAAAAATAAGCATCGTCAACGGAGGGACCAAGCGAGCCGGGGCGACATCACACACAGGAAGTGAGGCTTGCATAAAGATGGCAGTCAGGATGGTGAACTTGAGAGACGTTTCTATTTGGAGCGCATTACATTATTCTCCTTTTTTATTTTATTTTTTTTTAGTTAGACATGTATGCGCTGCCAGTTTTTATTTTTTTTTTCAGTGATGAAGCCAAAGCACAAGGCAGAAATGTTTTTAAGCCTTCACCCCATGTGTAATTTACATTCATAGTCAGAACATATTTACTGAAAACATTCTGATTAAACACCGTTGTGCCAGAAATAAAATAAAAACACAAAAAAGGCAAATTCAGGCAACCACTAATCATGGAAACAAACGTCTGCGCTGAAAGATTTTAAGGTTTTGATTGGAAGGGGGAAAAAAAAAAAAAAAAAAAATCTTACACGTGGAGACAGGGTCAAACAACACATACAGCACCCGCCGTCTCCGCGTTTCCATGTCTGCAGAGCTAAAACGTTTGATTGTCTCTCTTTACTATTTACTTTTGTTTTTGGACAATTGCACAATAATTGCCCCGAAGGAGAAGCTTGTGAGAGCAGGGATTGTATGGCACTGTACAGGCTACTAAAAACACTCCTGATTCACTTAAAATGCACATCAATATCATTTAAACACAAACGGAAAAAGCTGAACGGTGCGGGCAAACTTTTCAGCAATCAACTCTCGACTTTGGGGTGTTGGCATACCGCAACCTGCTGTGATCGACTGTTTCGTTTTCTGTTGTCATCGACACTGAAGCGTTAGTTTGGCCTGAGTTCAGACTGAAACTGGGTAAAAGAAAAAAGAAAACAAAACATTCTTTTTTTATATATATATATATATATATATATATATATATATATATATATATATATATATATATATATATATATATATATATATATATATATATATAGAGAGAGAGAGAGAGAGAGTCTGGGATCTAGTCACATTTTGACCATGAGCAGACTTTAACACTGGCAAACATGTGCTACATTTATTATGATGCTACTGATAGAGCCTTTAAATGACACAGTACAACTTAAAGAAACAGCGCACGGATCTAGGATTTAGGCAGAACACTCGATCAAAAGTCAAAGACAATACTGATTACAGTTAGATGACAAAATTAAAAAAAAAGGTTACCATTGATGAAAGGTTTCATTGACATCCCTCTGAAAATGAATGCCCTCTAATTATCACAATTTACAGTTAAAATTAGCTCCAACAATTAAAGGAGTAACATGCCCATGGTGAGGCGATCACGACGACTTAACATGACTTCGATTGAGAACAAAACTTTAACCTCCCACACTAGTTAAAGTTTATTTAAGAAAAATAGTGGACTGTTATGAATAGGACCCCAAGTTATTTATTTTATTTTTTTTTAAAATGCTTCCACCAAAACTCACATGACCCCTTTAAAAATGCATCTTACAAATAAAAGTAAAACATCTTGGAAATACTATCTTTTAACAGAAAAATCGGAGAAACCCAAAACTATGAACGACCAGTTTTACCGGGAAAAAACCAGGAACCTACAATAGAAACTTGACAGAGCTACAGAGGAATGCTTTTTTTTCTGTTTTTTTTTTTTTTTTAAAGCTACAGATCGGAAATTTGCCCACTCATCAGATCAGTGAGTGTGTGGCCGTAGACACATACACAGATTGATTCACCGACCCGTCATTCCTGCTGAAAAACAAGGAAAGAAAGAAAAGAATATGGTCTGCAGCCAGAGAGTGTCATTTTCGTCAGCGTGAGCACCAGGAAGGGCAGATGTGGCGTTCAGGGACTCGGGAAGGAGTTCCTCTTTACCTGTTCATATCCACTAAACCAGCACCGAGACTTCAGAGTTTAGGGTGGAGCTCATTTCTGGCTCCACAGCTGAAGAGTCACATAAAAAGAAGGAGTCTTACATGGGCATGTTTATAATGTGTGCAATTTCCCTCTATGTTTTTTTTTTAAAGAAAACTACACCCAAGTTTGAAAAAAAAAAATCTTTAGAAGTTTTTTTTTTCCTCCTTTCTCCTAACCCAAAAAAAAAGCTAAAGTTTAATGGGAATGTTGTCGTTTGTATTCCAAAGAGAGGCTTTTTACACACTTGTTGGTTTCAGTCTTATCCTGCTGTTTCGTTGCGACGCATCGCGGCTGTTTTCAGTCAGGAGGCAACAGGTCGTGAAGGCGGAATCGCTCCCGAACGTGAGGTCGCACGTCTTCGTTCTGACACGTTCAGCAGGCGGGAAAAACAGGGAAAAACAACAAAATTACAAATCGTGTCGTCTGATCCGTAAAGTTTAACATGTGAAAGCCCTTGGCTCCAAGTTGCCTGCAGACATGTTGAGCGTGGCCCTGACGTAAAGCGGTTTTATTGTTTATTTCTAGTAAAGGAGCACTGTGTACGATGCATATCAACAGAAAAACCCAAAATTCATTTTCTCAGTAAATTTGATTAGACCAATAAGAAAAATGTTTTTTTTGTTGTTTTTTTAAAGGGGGGGGGGGGTTCATTGGGAGGAATGGTGACTCGAGGTCGAAAGAAATGCTGAAAGAAAACAATGGACAACCAACAGGGCTACTGCCTGAGCACCAGAGCCTTTAAGCAAAGCTAGTTTAAAGGTTTGGGGGAGATTTACAGTCAGAACTTAGAGAATCCCCCCGGCACAGATATATCCAGGACGGGGATGGAACTGAGGCATTAGTTCAAATAAACCTCCCCTGATCCAGAAACAGCATCAGAATAGTTGCCTCGCTGCACTGATCAAGTGTCAGGTGCATGTAGAGTACACTTTTAGGAAAGACTTTATAGTACGCCAACATTTCCATGCTAAGAACTTTTTTGAAGCTGGTCCATGTTGGGTCTTTTATTAGCTGCAGGCCACAATCATCAAATTCAATTACAATGAACACGATATCCCTCTGTGTGAAATGTATTTGTAGAGGTTTAAGATTTAAATTACTATCAAAAAAAGAGCAAAAGAGTGACATTCTGATTTAGTGACATGTGCATGTAGATCCAAACAAAGTCAGTGAGGAGCAGCTTACCATCTCCACCAGCTTCTCCAGGAAGGGGACCAGCTTTAGCAGCTCATTGTCATTCTTATCCATGAACCAGCTCTCTATTGGGATCCCATTGGACAACTGCGGGGACAAAAGGCACCTTGTGAGACAGGACTGACCTGAACTCTGCTGATCAAACACCATTTAATGAAGTAAAATTGAACGTTCATATTGTACAGATAACAGAAATAATGTAATCAACTCCATTCTTGTGTATACAATATGTATTTTGAGAAGTACGTGTTATTTTTCGGTTTACAGATACCGACCCTGGTGCCCCACAATTTGGGTCATCAACGTTTTGCCGCGTTTTTCCTCTTTACTTTACCTGATACGCAAAAGCTTGCGGCGAGTTGTCGATGATGATGGTCTTTGACAGATCTCTACCTAAGATGTTGAGGTCCTTGATATAGTTTCCCTGGACGCAGACACAATGCTCACGAAATAACCGGTGTCTACGGTTACAAAGGCGGGGGGGAGAGAGAGAGAGAAATGAGGAAAAACAATCAGTGACGGCGTCAGCAAAATCAATAATTTATAAAAACCACAACACCGACACCTTTAACAGCGGCGCGTGCCAAATGGGGTACTTTACACAAACGCTTCCTGAGCATGCGCTTTTATTTTATATAACCGTTTACAACAGAACATTTAAGCACTCATCAATTAATAAAGACCAAAATTCATACCTCACAAGCTGCTTTTTAGGATCCAAAATGTTGAGCAGTTTGTCTGCATACACCTTTTTGGAGGCTGTAAAAAGGATTATCTAGAACAGAAAGACGACATTGGTCTGAGGATTCACACACGGACACAGAAATGACTAAAAATGAGCCTCCCGGTGACATTTACCTCGTATATCTGAGACATGCGCTCCAGAAACTCTCTAAAAAACGGCCTCAGGCGCACATACACCTGCACGGGACAGACAACGCGTTAGAGATGACTTTGCCGCCCCCTAGTGGCAGCATACGGGAATACAAAACGAAAAAAAAAACCAAACAAGCTCACCTGGTAAATGACATCCTGAAAGAGGACGGGGAAGGTAAGTGCTGCATCCTCTAGTTCGTTTAAGCTGCAGTGAACCAACGTTTCATCCTATTCGGAAAACGTAAGAAGTTCACCGGATGTCATTCGGCTCCTCCGTTTTAACAGAAAAAAATGTGTTGCAGACATTTTTAAAAACTGACCAGGTCGAGGACCAGGGAGAATTCGGGCGTGCTGCGCGTCTTCAGCGGCAAGGCTGGCTTACGGGTCAGCTGCTCTTCGGTCAGCGGAGGGACATGCTTGATGAAGAAATACCTGCCAACCAAACAAAAATAAAAACACCCAATATTGAGTCAAATCATAATATACCCGAAAATATTACCTGATAATGTGGCACATCAGTATCCTCGTAGAATCATCTAGCATTTACCAGCTTGAAACACTGGCAGGTACTAATGCATAGAGATGCTCTAGGTAGGCACTAAAAACTACTCTAGCCGGGTGCAACAACTGGAGGCAGTGTGAGAAACATTTAGAGAAATCAGCCCTGCTGTGCCATTAGGTTAGAAAACAAAAGTTTTCTTAGGTTATGGAAAGATGGTGAGTGACGTAATGAGCAATCCCAATGCTGACATAAATCACTTAAATGCATTCTACACATAAATCAGCTGCAAACTTTCCCTAATTGAGCTAAGTAATCTGTTACACCCCCCCTTTAAAGAAGAAAAAGGCATCGTTCTCCCCCTGCATTTATACTTACGGGTCAAACACTTCCCAATCTTCCTCATAGGTGGCCTCTTGTGGCACCGTTGCAGGAGGAACATCCACATACGTCACATTCAGATTAGAACCTGGAGCTTGGAGCACAACAGCAACATTAAGGAAACCAAAAAGGCGAGCGGGTCCAGCTGCTGATAACCTCCCGCTCCCTGAAACAAAAGTCCCGGTGTTACAGAGACGCGGTACCTGTCAAAGGGGGCAGGTCAACATCAGCGTCGAGCTCTTCTTCCTCTGCCGTAGGAGACGCCTCGAGGATGTGGGGGGGCCGTAGAGGCGGCAGGTGGGACACGCTGGAGTAGAAGTTATTGACGGGGCACAGGTCCTGTGTGGATGTAGCCGTGCTGGTGGGCGTCTCCACCACCTGCTCCATGTCCAGCTGCTTGACTATCTCCTCGGCCTCCAGGGCCTGGTCCGGGGAGTCTGAGCCCGAGGATGCTGAGGAACCAAGACACAAAATTATATGATGTTTTAAAAGACTCTGTTTTACTATAAAAAAAAAAAGAAAGACAGATGAAGAAAAACATTTTAGAGGATATAATCCTTCAGCAGGATATCGAAGGACCTCCCATGTTTAAAAACATCTGGTCAATGAAATTAGTTTTTAAAACAAACAGAAAACGCCACTATATTTTACTTTTGGAGGAGAAGATATTGGTAATTACTTTTAGCTGGTGAGAAGAAGTTAAAAACCGGACTAAAGATTGTCCCGAGGAGGGTAGTCCTGGTAGGGCTGGCGGTCATCTCAACGGCAGCCGTATCCTCCAGGCTGCCGTTGGGCTTCTCCTTATTCCTGTCATGATTGGTTGCTTCTGCAGGGGAGAAACACGAGGTTCAAGACAAGTAGAGGAGAAAAGCCTGACGTCGGCTGATGCAATCTGTTCATTTAATTCTTTATATATATATAAAGAATCAGCAGTAACTTACGGCCATTGATGGAGCCTTTCTTGCCTACTCTGCTGGCTGTCCTCCGGGGGGAGTTGGTGTCTGTGGGAGTGGAGGTTATGAGGTTGTTGTCCACATCGCAGTGGAGGCGTGTCTTCTTAGCTGGGCTTTCCTGTTGCAACTGACAAAAAGAGAAAAAGCTGTTAAGACTTAAAAAAAAAGAGACACCAAAGAACACATCTGGCCCTAAGATGCAACTTTTTTTTTTGTCTGATGACGCCAAAAAGAAAAAGCATCAAGCACTTGCATTCTAAGAATTTAATGAATACCGATTCCTCTTTTGTTGACTAAGCATTATGAAAGCACAAAAATGCAATCTTTTACCCACACTGGTGACTTATTTTAGCTAATGTAATTGTTTGCTAATTGCAGGGTTTGACACCGACTCCAAATCTGAGCCACAGAAAAGAGAATAAAAACAAACACCTGTAATGGCAACTTTCCCGCAGTTATGTGGGTTTCAAAATGAGTAAACTTCAAAAAGCTGCGTAAAATCCAGACGGCACCATTACCCAAACAGCTAAAGGCAATTCAAATAGATTAAGTGTAATTTTTAACAAAACATATTTAAGATATAGGCAGTAAAAGACCCTATGCTACATGCGTGGACTCAAGACCGGCTAAGAAAATGTAATGAGGAAATAATGATTTAAAACCAAAAGAAGAAAGAAAAGAAAAAAAACTCCTATAGGAAAGAGTTTTAGCTGAGTTGACTTTTCCATTCGCAACAAGCTCCGGTCCCTGCAAGCCAACATTGTGAGCTAAAAGCTAAAATTAGACCAGAACCCGAGTTCTCGGACAAGCTGCTGCATTCCATCAGACTTTTCTTAGGAAACACGACACCCCGGAGCCTGAAACGCTGCCTTTGAGTTGGGGACGCGAAGAGCACAATCGTAAATGCAACTTTAACCTGCTGCGTCCTGGCAGAGGTTTGCCTTTTTAAAATTGGCTTGAGATAGACGGCGAGCAGGAGCACCGCCTCCATCCCACCGGCCGTGCTCTAATGACTAAAAGAGACTGCGGCCACATTAGGGGCCCGTGTGCTCCGAGGAGAGGTACCTTGACAGCATTTCCTCGGATGAACTTCTTGATGGTGGACAATATCCCCCTTCCTCCGCTGCTCGGACGGTCTTCTTCCACCTCTGAATGTCTCCTCTTGGTTCGGGACGTGCGGCTTGTCAGAGCGGGGTTTTGGTGCTGAGACGCCTTTCGCATTCTCAGCCTCATTGTTGTAGCAGTCACATGTAAGGCTGTAGCAAGAGTAAAAGAAAACATTAAGGAAACAAGCTGGAGGAGAAAACTTTATGAAGGCATAGAGGACAAAGAGGAAAAAAAAAAAAAAACACAGAACATACTTTCTCTTTTAATAACAGCAAAGTCTCAAGGATGCATCTGTGTGTACAGGAGCAATATTGGCTCTTTTCCCCCTTCCAACATCTGGATGCATTCAAGATCCCGTTTCATTTACATCACAGCATCCCAGCAGCCACAGCTGGCTTCACTTCCACTGTACAGTGGAGGAGCGTTTCTCAGGATCATACAGCAAACAAGCATCATCATCATAGGAGGACATGGATGGAAGATCAAAGTTTCCGTCAGAGCGACAGCTTAATAATAATTACATGACCACGAGCAACGGCTAAAAGTTCAGCTCACGGGTGAAACGAAACCAAGACGTCTGCGGCCTTATTTACAGTCGTTCCTGGGGGATCGGAAAACAACACATTAACAGTTAATCCGACGACGCGCTTCGCCTTATGTAACTAAGCGAAATGTGTCCAGACATATCCGCAACCAGTCAGGAACCTCCAGATGCAACCAGATGTGCCTTCTCGGCACAAAGCTGAACATGCCGCACACTGGAAACGTCCTTCACCACATCTGGTTTGCATTAAACAACTGCATAACCCGTGAACAGCGAATAAGAGATACTCAATACGACGAGCAGCAAAAAAAAAAAAAAAAAAGAAGAAAAAAGAAAAAGAAGGGGGCGGCCAACCCTTCCACATTACATGGTAACGTTTAAGTTACAGGAACACCAGGGAAAGAAAGAAAGAAAGAAAGAAAGAAAGAAAGAAAGAAAGAAAGAAAGAAAGAAAGAAGTGGTACGAGCAGGAATGTTGCAACTTTGGGTAAGAAACTCAACCAAAGGAACTTAATCAGCCATTTATTGATTCAATTCCTCCACAGTTTAAAACTACGACAACAATGACATTAAAAACAAACAAAAAAATAAGCTGATCTTTGTTAAATTTTGCTGTTCAAACTGGGAGGAATTCTTCTCAAAAAAAAAAAAAATAAATAAATAAATAAATAAAATAAAATCACCTGGTGCCCTTTAGAAAATCCACAATGAGAAAAGTTTAATAACTAAAAATGTTTGTCACTTTGTTTTGTGGCAGTGGGTTGGCGTTTCACACGGAGCTGATTTGAGGATCCCATGGCTCCCACAATCCGACGCATGTAATGGTCTCTTCCTACACAGTTCATCTCCCATAACTTACATTTGAAATTATTATAAATCTCTTATGCATTTTCAAAAAAAACAACATTACAAGCCTCTAAGCAAACAGGACGTTGTGGTTGATAGTAAATACTTTCTTTTCCCGACTCCATGCCGATTTCCATAAGACTAAAGTATTTTAATAAATTTCCATACAACAGTCTCAAAAAGGAGGCCGTGTGCATTTTAGTTGGATTGCACAGTGCTGCACATAACAGGGTCTTAACATCAGTTGTCTTGTTTTGGAATCCACTATTTCTTTGGTTAATTATTTGCATTATTCCACTTCCCTATTTATGTTTCCAAATAACTCGGACCCTGTCAATCTTGTATGTGGATTTCTGTCACCGTCAAGGGCAAAGTTAAAGTTTGCCACCCTCCCACATCTGATGTTTCTATGCCATTCATTTATATACACAAACAAATACATTTTCACAAATATCATTTTCAGAGCTGGCGTTCATTAAAAGCTAGGGTTATCCCCACACTATTTCACTAGATTTTCACTCTTTTTTTTTTGTTTTTTTAAATTACGCTGTGCAGGAGACTCCTGTAAGATTTTATATATGATATAATATGTATAATATGATTGAACTTGATTTTGTAAAGTGCCTTGAGATGACATGTTTCATGATTTGGCGCTATATAAATAAAATTGAATTGAATTGAATTGAATTATAATGCAGCCACATTAAAGTTTAAATGGACTAATCCTGCGCGTGCTGACCTGACTGGGAGGATGGCAACACTTTTGCAGCTGCGACTCGTAACATCCACCTTTCCAGGCAATCAGCCACGGATCGCGCACACTGCTGGCTGAGCAAAGTGAGCGGGAAATAGGAACATCCCTGCGACTGTGCAGCAGCCAGCAGGCTAGCTGCTCGGTTAGCCTCGGACGCGGCGAGGCCCATCCACGGAGCCCGGCTCGCACTGCAGACACGCACGCCGAGGCTAATGGAGGCGGAATCGAAAGTAACCGGTTGATGACATTCGGCCAAACCGTGTGCAGTTGTTTAGAGAGCCCGCCCCCGCTAATGTGGTTGGTGAAAGTCGCAGCAGATGAATGCGATTATAACATCCTTCTCAGCCGGGTTTACGAGCGCGTAACACGCCGCCGTTCTTTAGCCACACCGAGCTTTTAAACCCGACCGGAGCTGCGGGGAACAGCAGCTCAACTTCAGCCAGACCCGAGGGAGCGGTGGCGTTTTAACGCGCCGAACCCGAACCGAGCCCAGCCTGTGCGGCGGTGGCGGCACCGAAACCCCGAACGACGTGGAGCCAAGCGAGGCTTCTGGGTTGAACAGACCGCTGTTTGGGCTGCCGAGGTGCATCTGATCGTCAGTGTCTGACATCGTTAATCAAAGCGGACAGTACAATAACGCCGCCAAAACCAGACCCGGTCTCCCCCCGTATGGGAAAAAAACACACCCGTAGGGCGGTTCGCCTAATTCATTATGCGGACGTGTTTCAGCATATTCCAAAATTAAAGACGAATGAAAAACTCGGCGATAGAGCGCTGTCGTAAAGCGCTGCTGTGGAATGTCAACCTGAGCAGTGGCTCCGCTAGCCTGCTAGCTAGCCTGCTAGGTAACGGCATAGCCACAGCTAACACTTTGTGTTTAAATTTATTTTAAACTCATAACACCGGCGTTCACCGCGCGCCTGCTTACGTCCACAACAAGCCTTTAGCGAACGGCTTCGTACCAACGCGAATAAAGGCTGAATTTGAATAAAAAGCGAGAAACAAGTGACGTCGGCGGCAGGCCGTGAGTTAGCCCCGCTCCTAGCCTGGCGCTACGAAGGCTCCCCGCAGAACAGCTCCAGGCTAACAGATGTGCACAGGCATGGAGGGGCGCAGAAAATCTCCCAACAGCCTCGATTACATAAACACGAACCCCGACAGCATAAAGGACGCGCGAACAGTTGTAAAAAATAAAAAATATATATACCGACTTACTGTGGTGTGACCCGCCGGACGTGACAATAACGACTCAACGCAGATTTAGCATCACAACAGCGGGCACCGCTTGTTCTTTTCTTTCCTCGCCTCCTGTTGGTATTTATTTTTCGCTGTTCAAGGAGCGCCTTCGAAGTGACACACTGCTGTGCTGCCAGGCGCCATTTCCCGCCTCTGCTCGGTCTCTCTCCGAGCCAGATACCCGTATGGGACAGAGAGACACACCCCCTGACTGACTTACCTCTGAAAAACACCAGCAAGCCACTGCAGCTGTAGCGCCGCTCGCTCCCAGCGGGATCGGTGTGCGTTTAACGCGCTGGCGACGAAACCGAACTCACCCTCCTGACCCGATCAAGATTTTCAACCTGGCAACACGGGGATAAATATGCAACACAATTCCGCACCGGTTTTGTCTCCTCCTCGACTAATTTCCTTGACGCGTGGGGAGGAGAAAAAATAAATAAATCAGAAGTTGACCAAAAATGTGAATTGCTTGCTGTACGCACAGAGGTGACAAAGGTTTTTTTTTTTTGCTTCAGTTTGATCTCTTATATGGCCTTAAATGTTTGGCAGCATTCCAACAAATGTTTCACACACACTCAAAGTTACATTTTAAATTTGCATGAACTGCAATAAATAAGTGATTTTACTTTCCTTGTAACCTATGTTGGGTAAATATAATTTTGTCATCCAATTTTTTATTTATTTTTTTTGCTCCAGCATGATTCAATTGCCATTGGCCCTTTCAAAACAGGAGTTGCCAAAACTAAGTGTTTTTCAACTGTAACCTGGTTGACATACTTTACTGAAAGGGATGATACATTTTAATTTCTCTAACTACAACTATTACTAAAACTATTAATAGTAATATTAAATGGGAAAAAATGGAAGACATGAGAAACATGAGATGAAATTTAAGACATTGATTGAAAACCAGAGCATATTTGGTTTGAGATTACATTTAAAATATTTTGACCCTACAGAAATATGCAAATGATATTTGACTATAATTACCATGATTTGGAGTCTTTCTGCCAAACACTGGCTTTAACAGCTCCGTGTCACAATATAAGACACACACCTTTGCACTGAAGTTGTGAGTTTTGCCAATCTTAACCTTAAGACTAAACCATTCTGAACTTTTGTTACACAGCAGTTATCGGGTTACTTCAGTGTACTTATGAGGAAAAATGTTGTGCGTCAATGGGAGCAAAGTCTGATCATGCAGTACGTTCGTCACAACAATGCATAGGAGGGTGGGGTTTTTTTTAAGCAAGTCTGTATGAACAGAAACTTTACATTTGTTCTAAATGTTTGTTCTGAAGCCAGTGGGTGGAAAAAAAGGGCTATCATTTAAATATTTTAGACCTTACAATTTCAGTATTTTAAAATGAATAATGGAATGAGTTGGGCAACATAAAATATCACATTTCTGTTTTTCATACTCACCGAGACCTGGAAAAATACCGATCCTGAATGTTATGCTCCCAGTTTTTCAAAGATGTAATGGGAGCTGTCGTAATTTGTCAAAAAGTTTTCCCAATTGTATTTTGAACTATAACCAAGATTAGGAAATTTGATGTATTATGTGTGTTTGGAAGTTTATTCCTCCACTTTTGTACCATTAACCTGCTAGTGAATGCAGAAGAAAATGAGTCTTCATGGCCAAAACCGGTACGTCTGTGAAGCACTCGTGCCAATCAATGTCAAATAGGACTTTAAAATACTCAAAGTAAACAGACTCTTGAAAATGTGAATGTCACATTTAAGCTCAACGCCAAAAGCAAACAGGATTTAATTAGCAGTTATGTTTAGCATTCGCTCCTGAAGTTCCCACATGTATATGTACAGCAACTGTGTGATCCTCTGTCAAAACAGCTTCTAAAGTGAAGTCTTTACTAAAAATGATCAGACAACAGCATTTAATATTAAGTAATTGGCTCTAGTAATGATAAATATCTCTGACCAACAATAGGGTATTTTAAAAGGTTCTTTACATTAGAAGCTGTGTTAACTAAAGCTTTCTTATCGCTGACAACAAACCATTGCAACAACCGCCAGCCTGTTAAGGGTGACAAGTGACAAGACGACATGAAGCATCACCTTTAATAAAATTAAATTACATTCGATGCGCCTTTCAGTGAGAAATCGTTTTTTTTTTTTGTTTTTTTTTTGCCCCCAGGTTGCAAAAAAAACCCCAACTGACTTCTGGTTTAACAGATTTCCACAAAGGGGAGGATTTACGTTTCCTCTGTACAAATAGTTAACAGTTCAACTACATCCAAGTTCAAGAGATCTCATTGGTGGAAGCGTGTGTAACACCCGTCTGTTCCTAACACCATCCTAGGTATTGCTTCAGCAGTAGGTGTGTTGCTTAGTTCTGATGACGGAAAACTTTCTAGTACATGCAGTGGCATTAAGAAACGAAACCAGGAGCACTTCTGGGTCTCTGTCACAAAAAGAAAGAGGTTTAATAGGCCGTAAACAAAATCCTTGGCAACTGAAACTCCCACTCCGGTAAAAAAAAAAAAAAAAAAACAACAAAAGAAAGAGGGGGAAAAAAGCAAGTCTTCATTGTAGGCGTCCCATCTCATAGAGTCCAGATTCATTTGTTTGATAAATATCTCTGGAAGCAATTTCGTATATAGCAAGCAAAAGAAAAAAGTACCTAAAGAAAAGGTGACTTGATCCAAAAGTTCAGAAGCGAATTTCTGAGACCAATCCGTGATGAGCAGAAGAAGATTTATCCGGAACCAGCGTCGAACAGTAAATGATCCCTACTGTCATAACTTAGAAAAACAAGAGCAATTCTATAGCAGCTCAGGAGGATGCTGTGTTTCATTTCCACTAACAGTATTATTCAGAATTAGTTTAAATGTCTGTCAAACATAGTCCATGACACTGAGGAAGCCCCCCCTCCCCCCGTAAGTGCTTAGACAAAGTGATGCTCCAACTAATTTATCAGAGGAGACCTCAGCTGTAAAGAAAAAAGGTCTTTAAAAGGAGGTTTTTAATAAGTTATAGCCGAGTGAGTTTCCATTCAAAGAATGTCATTGTTTTGATGTCTTTTCCCATAATCCACAGCTCGGTCTCTGTCCTGAATGTCCCGATCGTCGTCATCTGGAAAAGAAAGGGAAGTGGAACAAACTATTAGAGGCCATGTAGGAGAGTAACTACTAAGTGAGGTGAAATATACAACACTGGAGCGCGCTATGAATTTATGGCAGATGCTGCTATTGCTGGGCAGGCTTTAAATATAAAACCTTGGAGAACAGAAAACAAGAAAGAAACAAAGGAATCAAGCAAGCAAGGAAGGAAGGAGTCAATGAAGAGAGGGAACAAAGTCTACCAAAAAAAGTGCTATTTTTCATATTTTCTTTTCTTATTCCATAATTATCCAGACCAGGAAAAAACTGGAATCAAATTCCAGACATTTCCCGACTGTAAAAGTCCCCTGTTTTCAGCAGACAACTGATATCGTTGCATTAAGTTGGTAAAATAAAAAGAGAACCCCCCCCCCCCATTTATAAGTTAGGAGAAGAATACACACGACAAGCAAAACTATGCTCAAGGTTGTTGTTTTTCTTTTGCCCACACATCGGTTCAGTTTTTCCCCCCCCTAGTGCTAGACAGAAATGACACAAACTCTTTGGTAGCCTCAGAAATCCATGGTAGGAAGGGATCACAAAGATAAACACAGAGGCATGCATTTCAATGCTACAAGGAGGACACAGACGCATCCAGTAACACAGTGAGCCAAATTTAGATGTAGGTCAGATGTTTGGTGGGCACGGACAGGTGGTTTAGCTAAAAAGAAGCACAGGCATGATGGGAAATACTAAATGGCAGCTGAAAAACTCTCACAGAACCGCAAGTTGACGGGTCACATTTTCCACGTATATACATATATAAAAATAGTCGTGTTTTTTTTTTATGAACTTTTGTAGTTATCGCTGTGCAAACGACCAGACTCAGGGTACTGTGAGCTACTCTGGACAAATGCAGCGGGGCTCCAGCAGAATATGGGGTGGACGGAGGATACAAGGGAGGAATGGTGGACACACACTGGACACAACAGTCCGCAGTCCCCGGCTCAGGCCTGGCTCACCTTGGACGTCTTCCTCCCCACCATCACCATCCTCTTCCTCATTGTAGGCCAGCTCGGCCTGCTTGTCGGCCTCATACTCACCCACGTTCCCGTCGTCCCCATTGTAGTCCGCCAGCTTAGAGCCGTGCTGCGGATCTACTGGGGACTCGTTCTCATCAAAGAACCGGCCTGCAGGAGGCAGAGAAGGGCCTCGTCAGGAAAGGAGGGAAGCAGAGGCAGTCGAGGGGGGGGGGGGGGGGGGGGGATGGGGGAATGCAAAGGGGTGAAAGAAATAAAATAAAATAAAAATAACGAATGCATGAAGGAGTGAGTGATGGTACACAGAGGAGGAGGTTAATACACGGAGAGGTTTTAAATTAGAAGACAGGCATGTCTAAAGAGGAAAGCCACCGACTGACTTAAGCAGGGAAGACTGGACAAAAAAAAAAAAAAAAAAAAAAAAAGGGGTGATCTTGTAATTTAAAAAGAAGCGAGGGCCGATCTGTGCAGTCCAGTGAATCACAGACAGCAGGGGCTGAAATGCATGACACACTTCTGAAAACTTTATTTGTTAAAAAAACAAAACAACAACCGCAGTAAAATAATAGTCAAAAAATGTAAAACTAATTTTACTTCGACTTCACAACTATGCATTCCCTTGTTTTGGAATATAAAATAAAACCCCAAGAAGGGGCAGGGCTCGCTGGGACACAGACTTGTTTGGTTTCCTTTACTTGACTAAAACAGGACGGCTACCTGGCAGAGGCACAGGGGGAGATAAAGAAGCAGACGATTTAAAAAGGAGGAGGAGGAATCAAAGGCAGCAGAGCAGAGCAGAAGCCAGGCACCAGGAAGAGAAAATCTGGCAGCCGCGCGTGGGTTTTATTTGTCTCCTCTCTCCTGTAATTCAGGCCTCTCTCAGCTCCCCGACTGTGCTTGTTCATAAAACGGCTGGGATTCACCGGCATATCCAGCGAACAAGTGGCTAAAGTCACACGAACGGCACAGGGGGGAACGGGATGGGCGCCGCAGAGGGCTGTGACACGGCGAGTTAGAACATCTCACAAAGATGGCTAGTTACTTCGTTGATAAGTGGCTCCTTTTAAGGCGACACGCATCCCAGACCACCTTCAGCATATGGATATTTGTAATATTGAAAATAAGAAACTCACTTTGCCGGTGGTGCAGCTGCTCTGCAGGGACTTGGTGCTTGGCGCGTTGCAGCTGGACAGGCTTGGGCACCTGGGCGTCATCTTGAGGCAGAGGAATCCTCTTCAACTGCTTGTCATCAACTTGATGATATGAAGGGGGGGAAAAAAAAAAAAAAAACAGAACTCCTTCACAAGTCATCACCAGGAATTGCCCTTTGAGTAGTTTTATGGTTGCTTTCCACAAAAGAGTATAAAGATCATATCGGAATCCTTTGACGCGGTTCACGTGCTGCAGGCTGTACCTTGAATTCGTCTCTGCTGTTCCCCCAGCTCGTCTGCCTTGATCCCAGCTTTGTTGTCCTCTTCAAAAACTATCGGCTTGTCTCCCTGTTTGATGACGACTGCGGGTGCGAGCCCCGCTGCTCGGCCCTCCAGCTGGTCCTGCTGGAGTCTGGGCTGGTCCAGCAACAGGCCTTGGCCTCCGGGACCGTCGGCTGCCTCCAGTCCAGGCTCAGCTCCAGCTGCTGCGCCGACATCGGGCGGCTCGTTCTGCTTCTGAGTGATGGCGGGCTTCTTCAAAGCTTCCGATAAATGACAAAGTGAGCGTCTCCTTAGCAAGTGGCAGTGGTATTGTAAATTTTTACATTCATGATCCCCTTAACAACTTGCACAAGGACAGTCAATTTTCTCAACTTCACTGTGCAAATCACTAGAAACATAACGAGTAGGTCAAACATTATGGCGCAGTATAAACATATAAACAGCTGGCAGGATGGTTGGTTTTCCAAACAAAACGGGACCTTTAGTATTCAAATTAATCGCTTACCAAATTGTACTTCATCCATTTTCCCCACCTCGCTGTCTTCAATTCCAGGCATGCCAGCATCGCTGCCAAGTTTGCCCATTTCTTCTGCCACAGAGCACAAGGGATGAGACACAGGAAGAAAACAAACAGGTATTGAAATCACTGTCACTGATCAGAAGGTTAACATATGGAGCTAGAGCGTGGATCCTTTGGATCCCGCATGAAACAGGACAATATTTGCTTAGATTTCAAATATCAAATCCAAATCTACCTTTTATGTCCGACTGTCTGTCGTGCCGGTGAGTGGCCACTGTGTGGCGCTCTCCGGCCACATCCACACCAGCTCCTTCACCTGCAAGCCTTCCTGCCCCCACGTTGTTCTGGCCGCCTATCACAGACTAGGGCGATGAAAGAGACCCAACGTTAGTTTGACTGAAATGCAGGAGGTCACTGAACAGAAAGTTAAAGCCGAAACAGAAACAAGGGAACTGAACATTCAAATGAATCGGAATAGTGCTAGCGGTAACAAAAACAACAAAAAACAAGAAGTTGTAAAACTACGTTCCTGAATAAATAAAGAATGCACCAAAGAGCCAGGACTTCCTAAAACAAACCGTTACATTCCTCTGACATTTTTATGTCAAATTATAGTTTTGTTTTTTTACTAACGCCGATTTCCAGATTTGTCAGACCTTTACAGCTATTTTAAAACAAACAACACAAGTGTTCACAATGAACTAAACCGGTCAGGTTTTAAAAATGAAGGAAAGAAAGGACACAAGGAAGAAAGGAAAGCAAAAAAAAAAAAAAAAGGAAAGGACATGAGCAAAAAAAAAAAAGGAAACAAAGACACATGGATGGATGGATTAGTTGCTTATTACATCTGTAACATTTTTGTGTTTATGTATGCCCTACATCAGGGGTGTTCAAACTTTTCGGCTTGTGGACCAGAGTTGTCAAGTCAAAAGCACTCGAGGGCCAAAGAATTTATTTGAAAAATTACCAAACCAAATAATTTTTCTTACCTGATCTACAAATTATAATTTTAAAGAAACAAATTAGAATGACTGTATTTAGCCAATTTAAAAGAATGAATTCCAATCATATTTTCATGGACCAAAGTCTGCATTTGAGTAAAAGTCACGGGATAGATGTAGTCCTATTTCCTAGGAAAATAAAGCGAATTTGTAGTTATTAAAAGACAGATGTTTTGTGTTGTACCCAACATACAATTGGAAGATTTTAACAAAAAACAACAACAAAAAAGACAAAGAATTCCATCTGCACCAGCCATTAGTACCATATCTTTCTACAAATGCAGGAACCAAACAGCACTTTGGTCAGCTGTGCTGTTTTTGAAGTGCTTATAAATAAAGTTGGCTTGAAATTGACAACAGAAGGGAGGTAGGAGACAAAACGGATAAGAAAGAGGGACAAAAGAAAAGAAGGAAAGACATAAGGGAGGGAGAAAGGAAGGACGCCTATCCAGAAGTGGAAAATGCTGAATTAGACAATAGGAACGCTGCTCAGGATTAGCAAATTAAATGGAAACTTGTCAATGAGGATTGAGGAAAACTAACCAGCCTGAGCCTCGACACTTCTTTCTCCAGGGCCTTTCTTGCTTCTTCATACTCTCCTTTAAGCTGAGCGGTCTGACGGCCGCACTGTAAACTGGAAAACACACACAGATTTCCAAATGTTACCCCCGTCACCCCGGACCATTTCAGCACGCTGCTGATTTTATACAGAAGCAAAACAAGGCCAGGTTAACGCTCAGCTTAAAACTCTAGGTGAATTACACAAAAATAAACAATATTATAAAAATAAGGGTATCA
Organism: Fundulus diaphanus; assembly: GCA_037039145.1. NCBI lineage: Eukaryota > Metazoa > Chordata > Actinopteri > Cyprinodontiformes > Fundulidae > Fundulus > Fundulus diaphanus. The sequence continues at coordinate 30,189,771 of CM073122.1, read as the reverse complement.
TGCAATTAAAATTGGTTTCACAAAGTACGCCATTTTTCACTGCTGCTGCCAATTTAACTCAATATCCTCTTCTGACATCAAGAGCCATTAAACTGAAGTATGGTGGTCGTGTTATGATACTAAAGTTGTTGTGTGTGCTTTCATTGCAATCGGGCAGCGTGATGGAAAGCTATTTTTCTCAAAAAGTGTCGAGATGTTTTCCCTTTTATTTTATTTCATTTTTTTTAAGTAAAAAAAAAATAAAAATCAGTCACTGAAGCAGATAACATGAACGGAGTTAAATACCTCTCGTACTCCAATTTTCTCTCCAAGTTAGTGCTATTTTTCTTAACTTCTCTCAGCTGCTCTTCTTGCTTCATGAACTCTTGCTTCAGCTCCGTCAGCTGCTCTGTTTGCGGCACAAAGAAGTGGGATAAAAAAAAATTAGATAAATCTTTTAAAAGAACTGGAAGGTACAGACGATCCATTGACATCAGATTCAGCTTGAGAGCGCCCCCTGGTGGTCTGGTCTTACCTCTGAGTCTCTGTACCTCGTTCATTTGGGCTGTGACGTCACTTTGTAACTTCATCTGTGGAGAAGGAAAAACAAGAGAAAACTAGGATTTAGGAGTTGTATGAGCCGAGGAGGTGTTTCAAGAAGTGTTACGTTATCCCGACAAGAACCTGTTCAAATAAAAAAACGACAGGAGGCTTCAGGGCTCAACATGTTTTTCATAATATTCACTCCAGGAAAAGCAAGAAGAACAGGATCGTCTTGCTCGTCTTGAACTGAACACGAACCGTTCTCGCTCCTCTGGGGATCAACACGTTACTCCAAAACCCGGCCTCTTGGTTTCTCTGCCCTCTGTTTAATAACTCAGCAGGTTGCATCACTTTAAGACGCCGCTGATGAAGAATTTGCTTAAGAACAACAAAAACAGCCAAAAATTAACTCCCCGCCCCCCACACCTATAATAAATACACCATTTGGTTACTATAACTGTGAAAACCAGGGTGTGATGTTTGCATAGGAAAAGAAGTGGAGCAATGTTAGTCAGCGGCAACGTCCACCCTGGTTACAAACAACGCTCCGTTTGCCTTTGATTTACAAGCCAGGATGTTTGTTTTATGCTCGTTTTCTTTAACGTCAATTTGTCAGACTGCCAAATGCGTTTGCCAAGGTTGTTAAGAGCAGAGGAGAAATATGTCGTCCGGTGTGACCAGACAGGGGTCAGGATGGAGGGATGAACAGAAGGCAAAATGGATCCACCGTTTATTAGGAACGACGCCTTTCTGGCCTTCAGGCGGTTTGAGGGGCAGCCCCTTTAAAGAGGCTGGGAGGATCCTCTATTTGCGGTCGTTAATGGCAACTTATCTGCAAACATTGACTCTTCTCTTTTTTTTCCCCCCGTCTAACCCGTTCGTATTCAGCGAGTAGCCAAAAAAAACAACACAAAAAAAAACAAGATCTAACCTTTCGTACAGAACATAAAGCGGCACAGTAGTTGTTTAATGTGCGTCGAGTTCAGAGCCACTGGTGGAAATCCATTATTCTGGACAGACTGCGATCAGACGAGCAACTGTTTGATCACACCACCAAACCACATCCTGAACAAACGTGACCCCGAGCAGCTGTACGGCTTTCTGACAGCGAGCAGCGAAGCCGGGCGAAGGAAGAGTTGATCTCCATCAGTAGTAAGAAACCGTGGACGATGTGTGGACGCCGTTACACCGACGCACTCCAGAAGCAAACATAATCTGGAGTAACTAGGTAAAAAAACGGTACAAATTAAATTAGTTACAGCTTCCAAAACCCTTTTTATGCATAGAGAGACTTCCCGAGATACTTTCAGAACTGCTCCGTTTGAGGACAACAAACGCATTTAAGTGCCCTGAGTGGTGATTATCTCTATAAAAAACACATCAGGGTGGAGCAGATCTCAGGAGACAGTGGTTAAGGCGGTGCAACGGCGAGGATGAATGGGGTTTCTAATCAAGAGCAAGTCTGCGCAGACTTCTCCAGCAACACCATGAAGACATCACAAAGCTGCCAGCCGGCGTCAGGAACAGGAGACAGCTCCGTAGCTGTGGAGGAGAGGACAGGTTTAACACGCTCAGCTCTGAAAGGTTATCCTTTAATAATTCCCCTGGAAGTGTTTACACAGCACATCTGTGATCGGGGAGGTCAAAGGGATGCTGCTGAACACGGAGCTGGGTCTGATGCATGCAGCAGGTGCTGTGCCTACAGACAAAAGTCAATGTTCTACAGGTAAATACTTTGCTCTCTAAGCATCTGGTCCTGCTTCTTTGTTTTCTGAAGCATTGCATTAAAAAAAATAAAAACAGCATTCACCTTTTTTTTGTTTGGGGCGCTACCCAACACATTTCCATAAACCAAAAAAACAAAAACAGAAAATGTTCCCCCTGTTGTTCTTCCTGGAATAGATTCTCCACAGGGTTTCCCTCCGGCAGAGACGTGTCATCTCCCTCCCTTCTGTGATTTGCATCTGCATCTTTACCCTCTTGAACCGTTCTCTCTTGTGCGCCCGTGAGATCTGTGCCAAACGTGTCGTGACGGCCGGGGCTGGACCGTGAAAAACAAAGCGAGAGAAAGAAGAGGAAGAAGAAGCAATTATGTTCACCTTCTCATCGGAGCACTTTCTGACGGCCCCTTCTCTGGCCTGGAGCTTGTCCTCCAGCGCGCTGAAGTCTCCGTCCTTCTGGTCGATCTGCTTCTTGTGCGCGTCCACCTGCACGATCAGCTCCGAGTTGCGCTTCTCCAGGCGGCTCCGCGCCGCGTCCGAGCGCTTCACCTGCGACTGGACCTCCAGCAGCTCGTCCAGCAGGCGGCCGTGCTTGTTGGACACCGTCCAGTAGTTGAAAGCCAGAACGCCGATGATCACCGTCAGAAAGACGAGGATGAAGGACGGCATGCGGCCTCCCCGCCGGTTTGCGCCAAAGCCGATCATTTCTAACACGTCCACGCTTAATTAAATTAATTAAATAAAAAAAGAAGCCTAAGAACGTCACTACAGGTCGTTGCCGCAGCTCGGGAGTGTGTGTTATCCCGACGCAAAACGCATCTGTGTACGCGACATGCCGTGGGAAACGAGCGCTACACACACAGTCACAAACGAGGAAGGCTGTTTTTTTTTGTTTTTTTTTTACATTTCTACGCGTATTTACTCGCCGTCCCCTTCCGCTCACTCGGCATCTTCTCGGTGAACTACGCCCGCGGGGACGTGGCCTGTTAAAACAGCAGATGGGACTCGACGTGGACCGCAACGAGGCGCCGTGGCAGTGGGCTGCGAGCGCGCCACCCCGCTCCTGCTAGCTGTCTCCGTTAGTTGCAGCCCCCTTCATTGTTGTTGTTGTTGTTGTTGTTTTGGGGGAAAAGGCTTCGCGCAACGAGCGTTTGGAGCGCCTCGGACCGTAAACTCGCCGTTTAGTCCAAAGGGTCCCGCAGAGATCCTGGTTTTTGACCTGACGTCGCTGCTAGCGCCCTATCAACGTTCAGCTAATCTCCCGACACTAGCTTAGCGCTGCAGACACATAAAAGAAAAGAGAGAAAAAACGATTCCTCTTTCTTAAAGCGCAAACGAAACCACCGCATAACAGCTAAACGCATTCAACAATAACCTGCCGGGGACAAGCTTTCAATCCCACTATTCTTTGACGAGTCAAACAACGTATTATGCACCGGTTAAATTAGCTGCAGGCACCGCGCACGATTTCCGCTCTATTTCAAAATAAAAGCCCTCGTGTTTTCGCTACACGTAGGGCGTTTTGTGCGTGTGTGTGTGTGTGTGTGTGTGTGTGTGTTTCCCTCAAAAAATGTTCAAATGTTCCTGCTCACTGTAATATTTAGGCCACGAGATTTCTAGATATACACGTGAAAAAGTGAAAATGACCCTGCTGAAAAGAACCAACATGAAACCTGGACAACGCTTCATTCTGTAAACCGGAACTAAAGGGTTTTCATACCTTTTTAAACACGAAGATAGATAGAAAGAACAACCCGTGTTAATTGTAGATTGTTTGGCAACAAAACATGAAAAATGCTTTACTTTTGCACTGGCATAGGCACTGTATTCCTGTTCAGGGGGATGGTGGCACTATCTCTAAATGCCAGTGTGTAAGAGGTAAGCTGTATCCTGGACATACCGGTCCGTGCTGTATAAAGGGTATTTAGAAAAGAATATCAGCTTTACGTTTTAATAACATTCCTGGAATGAAGATCTAATGTAATTGATATAGGTTACACGATCAGCTACAACATTGCAAATTAAGACAGAAGAGGGGAAGGGGGGGGGGGGGGGGGGAGAGAAATTTGCCTCCACACACACAAAAAAAGACTCAGCCAAAATTAAAAATTTATATTTTATTGTAACACTGATAAGAATTCCAACACAATGAGGTAAGTTAAATAATCCACATTTGTGATGTTTTTGAACCACAAAATATTCACCACCTTATCAGGAACATTTCCACAAGTCAGCAAACAATGGCCAGCAGTGCCCATCCCGTCAGTTCAGTTTACAGTTTAATACAAACATATTTATCTTTTCATGAGGACAAAAGGAATACAGACAACAGAGATTTCTCTGCGTCTCCGCCATGGATCCAGGCTTACCAGCTGGCTTTGTAGTTTTCTTTTTATAAGGAGATGCAATTCAGTAGAAAAGGTCCCCTGAGGGAGAAAAACATTCTTTTGTTTGTTTCGAACGAGAAAGAAGCCACTACAGACACTCGCAGGCTCTGACCGAGTTTGCTACCATTTTTGCTGATGACTTGGCACTGTCTCACAGGGCACTACTGGCAGTGTGGGAGCATTTCAGATGCTTTGTACTGCAGCCACACTGAGCAAACAATGATCCCATAACGTCTGGAAAGGTATTAATTACTCTGCAGACATCCGCTGCACAGGGCAGCAACATCAGCGCACCGGAATGCCATCAGAGTCTTGACCCGAGTGGTCAGAGAATGGTTTCTCTGCACTCAAGGCTTTGATCAGAGGAAGGGGAGCCCTGTGAGTCGCTTGTGGAGCTGGTTTTCTGTGGGTGATGTTTCGAACGGCACATAGAGGGGGACGGGGAGGAACTCAAAGCACCGCAGCTCTGGAGATGGATGTCCTCATGGTCCCGTTTCCTGGGACTGCTGATGATGCGCTGGGTCATCACCTAGCAACATGAAAACAGAGAGAGAGAGAGAGAGACATTGTTAGGCTATTTGTTTTTAGATTTTTTCACATCCGAAGGGGTAAATTAATTTTGACATTTTCAAGTGTTGAGGGAAGTGAAGCCTCACAAGGCCTTTATCATACAATTGACCTTAACTTGAAAAAAAAAACAGTTTACAGTCTACAGTGCTTTTGTCAGTGCTGTTTTTTTCTTTTTTTTTTTTTTTCAATGCGTGATAACATGATCGGGAATGCAAGATGACGTGAACAAAAACATGTCAGTTAAGATAAAATTACTACCACTATTCCCTTGCGATTATTAAAAGTTGTAATTAAGTGTGTGCATGCATGATTTTCTTTGTCCTATTATATGATTGTTGCCCTATGATAGAACGGCATTACTGTCTGGGGTGTACTTTGCCTTTTGCTCAGTTGGCTGCTGGAGATTAACCCTGCCTGCAAGATCACGTTGCAGTATTGTGGTTTAAGGCGGGACATACTGGTGCGACTAAAGCAAGAGCTGACGTGTCCACAGCTGAACAAACATAAACAACATAAAAGAAGTGCCTTGACTAGCTTACCTTCTTGTGGTTTCTGATGACGTCTGCTGCTTACTCATTAATTTGATACCGTAATTGGGTCAAACCAACCTTTGGTAGGCGGGCACTAAGTGTCGCTTCGCCCAATCAGCTCGGAAAGCTCTGCTGAATGTCCCTCCTTTTCCCAAATGGATTCGATAGGAGCAGTCTGAGATTGATAATGTGCATAACTAGAGTGCTACACATTATCAATCTGGCTGGCCAGGTTAACTGGAGATAGGCACAGGACTACCAGACCTCCTGTGATCCTCATTATGCATGCATAGATAATGGATGGATGAAATAGATTTATTATGACTAAAGTGATATATTCCTGTTATTTTTTAAATATTCTTGGATCTTAGCACGGGTGGTAAGAACAGCAAAGGGGATTATGGGATGCCGTCTGCAGGATCTAGACTCAATTTATGCAGAACAAGTCCAAAGAAGGGCCAGACGCATCTCCACTGATCCCACCCACCCAGGCAATGCGCTGTTGGCCCCTCTTCCATCAGGCAAAAGCTTCAGAAGCCTCAAAGCCAAAACAAATAAACTTAGAAACAGCTTCTTCCCCAGAGCTGTGAGGGCAATCGCACCCTGATGGGAGACTGCCGTCCAACGCTTTAAAATCACCCCACTGTTACTAGCTCATCATACGTTACAATTGACCTTAATGTTATTGCCTAGTTACACACTATCATCTCAGAATATCTAAATGCACATTGCGGTAAATGAAACCTGAAATCACCATTGCACAATAAGCACCTTACTACCTCATTATCTGTTATCTGTGACGCTCCTGAACGCTACATAAAAACCCCCCAAAAAACTGTTTGCCTTCATCATATGTAATCTGAACCGGAGTGGCTGAGGGGAAGTTTTGCCTCAGTAACACACAGTGACGGCAAAGAATCTTTGAATCTTAGAAAAGCCTCTTTGATGCATTCAAGAAAACGTTGTGCATGGATTTATGAATGAAAGGATTAATGGATCTATGCTGGATCTATGCTGATCTTTAATGGGGCACATGCAATCTGCACGATTAGACCTGAGTCTACCTCTGATTGGTCAACAAACTCCCTCTAAGATAGAAATGAACTCTTGAGCCAAGCTGAGGTCAATGGACTTAACTCTTGACTGGCCGATAACTTTTCTGATTGGATCAAGAAATTAGTTGAATTCCCAGTTTCCCCATGTTGCACTATGTTAAATATTCCATATGTCCACATTGTATAATTTATCAAGTTTGTATAAAGTTAGTGTGAAACTGTTGTAAGATTACATTTTTCTACACATACCAGAATGGAATGATCAGATTAACCTGTTATTTTATGTTTTCTCCTTCCTATCACCAACCTTTTTTCATCATGATCCAAAATTGGGACCATCAAGACATCCAATTTGTGTGCAAAAAGGAAAAGCACTGCCACCTCCCAGTTTTGAAGAGGCCCTACAAGCCAGTCGAACACCCGCTGTGCCAAGACTCGACTGTAATCCAGTCTAAGAGAAGGGCACCAGAATCGAATGTCCGCAAAGACCCAAGCAGGTTCCTTGATAACCAGTCGGACCAAGCGTATGGTGCTCTGTTCTTTCTACTGCACCTTCTGTCTGGTGCAGTCAAAGTCAAAAGACAACAAACACAATAACCATTCATATGTCACATATCTTCTTGGAAAGGAAAAGTCTTCACTCTTCAGATCAATTTAGAAGTTATAAGAGTGATTCACTGAAGAAGAAGAAGAAGAAGAAGAAGAAGAAGAAGAAGAAGAAGAAGAAGAAGAAGAAGAAGATCATCTTGTGTAGCTTTACATGTCTTTACAGTCAAATCTAGTTACCTGATCGATGACATTGGCACTGAAGATGGCCTCCTCCATGTGTTTCTCATCCGATTTGATCACACACTTGATGTTGTTCACAACCTGCTGGACTTCTGGAGGTAGACTACTGCTGCTGGAGTGCTCCAGGAATTTGGCCACTAATATTTTTGTGTCTTTGTACATCTTAAGGTCAGCCAGCGAGTGTGGACGCTCATGGGAGAGGTGCGTGTGAAGGGCTCGGGGTTTAAGGTGGATGTCAACTTTCCTGCCCTCCTTTTGCTGCTTTGCGACAGCTACGAGACCAGGCTTCGCTCCGACTACTTCTGCCGAAACATCTCTCGGCTCTGAGGGGGAAAACAGTGCAAAACTGTCAAAGCATGGAAAATTACAAAAACTTCCAGTAGAGCTTGTGACATTGAATCATGTAAGTAAGCTGAAAAACATTCATGAAGATGACTCTTAGAAAAAAGGACAGAAGCATTGTTTTTTTTTCTTGATTAACTTTTGAATGAAGCAGGAAATTTATTTGCAACTGATAAAGTTTTATTTTTGATACGAACAAAAACGAAATCACGAGAAATCCACAATTAAAGAGTATGAATGTAATTTATGTTCCAAAAAAAATACTTATCTGGACGTTCTTACCCTGCTCTGGAGAAGTACGAGCTGAACCTGCAGCAGCTGGGTTACTTCCAGTGGTGCAGCCACAGTTTTGTCCTGCAGGGGGAGACAAAAAACATTAACCAGACCATGGGATTCCACATTTCTGACATTCAGTAAGGCTCCCACTGCTGCTCTATTTCATTATAAATTCAGAAGTGACTGATCTCTTCACTGATTTCCTGCACGTACTTCCTGTTGTGGTGGAACAGGAGATGGGGTCACTGGTGGAGCGGACGATGCGTGCCAGTTTGCGGTACCTCCTGGCTGTTCTGTGAACCCGAGGCCTCTCTGAGGGTGACTGGCCACTCTGGGCTGAGGTAGAGGGGGGCTGTGAAGAGGAGGAGGGTGACCAAACACTGAAACACAGCCTGGGGCCTCGTGGTCGGATGGGAGGAGAGGGGGAAGGAGAGGGAGCCAAAGGGCTCATGGCAGAAGTCCCACCAGAAGAGGCCACTGAGGTTGGGGAGCAAGGCTGTGGTGGTGGGGGGATAGTTACGGGTAAGGTGAGCTTCCTGCTCATCATTCTCGCTTTGATTAAGGAATGTGTCTGGGCTTTTGGTGGCTCCTCTGGTAAATGTTTGGCTGAGGCCAGCTCGTCACAAATGTGCATTGCAGCCCTGAGTTCCTCACATGGATGTGTGTTTTCAGTAGAATCCTCCTGGTCCAGGTTGCTAAAGTTTTCTGAGGACCAATCCGGGGAACGTTCCATTGAGTCCTGGGTGTGCGAGGACTCGCTGTATCCTGTGTCACTAGGGCGAGCGTCAGTGTTAGGCATGCCACGATGGCAACGGGAGGAGATGCGCGTGCAGAGTTCAAGGCTGGTGCAGCTGCCATCAGTGGGGGCAGTCTGCAGCGTGCCAAATGGAGACGAGTCAGACCCCTGGACCTCCAGGGAGCACAGGTCCTCGGAGGAGCAGGTCTGGTCCGGGTCAGCCACCTCTGACACCATCAGCGACGCGCTGTCAACTGAGGCTGAAAATTTGAAAAAGTACAAAGGAATGCAAAAAACAATGGGTTAAGCATGACTTAAAGAGAAACAGATGCCTAACAATCTCTTGCAATTATTGTTGCCTTCTCTAATTTTTTAAGGAAGACAAGTCAAAACTAAGGATAATTCCAGAAATATAAAACTACCTCAATCAAATGGCAATACAGGCATATAAATGATTAAAATATAAATGCGTATATATATATATATATATATATATATATTTATTTCTAATACATTGGTTTAACAAGGGCTTTGGGACACAAATAAGGGAAAAATGTAAGGGAAATATTGAGATGAAAATGGTTTTATAAATAATACTGAAAAAAACTTACAATAGTTTGGTTAATATTTAAAACTGAAAATATAATGCACATTTTTTAGAAGAATGAAGAAAATAGTAAAAACATGAAACAAAAATATGTAAATGCAATAGATTAATAAAGAATAAAAATAGTTCAGAACAAATTAATTAAATTAAACTAAAGGGGAAATTAAATTATTATACCAATACTGAGATCAGTCATCAAAGCTATTATAAATTTTAACAACTTATTGAGGTATTTATATATTTCTTTATGGTGCCAGTCTTGGTCCTGCAGAGGTTTACCCTGCGTGCTGAATCCTGCTGTGGTGTTTCTGTCACACAGACTGGACTCGGTGGCCTGCTGCTCGTTACTGGTGGTGACCTGTAAAAAGCAAGATCATTTGTTTAAGAACCAGACCATGTACCATGTAAGCAGGGATTAAGGACTTTGAATGTTTTGTATGTATTGTATGAGCTGTGCTGCACCAAACCTACAATACCACTAACTGGTCTCTAGAGGGCTCCGTTACTCTATCACACAACAACAAATAGTTATCTGTTTTTTTAACAAAAGGATTACAACTGCAGACAAATAGGAACTTAAGTGTATCATAGTTGTTAAAGACTTATTAACTTGTGGATGTAATCCAATATAGGAATAAAATCCTAGTATTGAATTAAACAAACAGTTGGAAGGAAGATTATTTTTACACCGTCAGGTAGGCTATAATAATAATAATAATACATTATTATTATTATTATTATTAAAGCTGGGGCATATTCTCTGATCACATTACAGTAACCGTCCACGTGGTTTATTCACAAAAAGCAATAAATAATTGGTATGAAATACTTTTCTTCTTTTAATACATAATAAAACAAAATTTCTTTAGTTCAAATCAAACAAACCGCATAAACTGGCTACGCTTTACTGGTTACGTTTTCGTCATGTAAACAAATAAGTTACACATCCCATTTTCAAAAATAGCCCAAGTGGAAGACAGTAATTTAAAAGGCAGAATTGGATGTGTACCCCTCACCTGGCTGGCAGGAGTCTGACCCACCACAGACTCGTACGGAGGGGGCAGGTCAGTTGGATAAAGGGTTCCCGGGCTGTTTATTGGCACCCCATAGATGGCGCTGAAGGGGGAGTGTGGGAAGTCCAGATGCAGCCCTCTGCCAAGGATGTAACAGCACAAACAAAAGCAATGGGTAAAATTCAGTGGCGGCTGGCCCATAGGGGGCGCTTGGGCGCTGCCCTCCCTAGATGTGGAGGGGAAAAGTCAAAATATATATAGATTTTAAAAGTATTATTAATGTCAGTTTTTACTTAATAGTATGTGGCTACATGTAATATGAATTATTAAAACACTTCTACCAATTGACTCTCATTTAACAGTGCATTTCCACCAACAGAACGTATCATTTCTCTTCTTCTACACTTTTGGGGCTATCACTCAAAGCGCCCCACAAGTGTAGCAAAATAACCAATCGTATAATGTTGCTAGGGAAAATGTATAAATATTTGGCCAATCAGCATCGCCAAAATGAATGGCTTTGGGGCTACTGGAATCTTTGCCCCCGCTACACAGTGATATAGGTGTATGGCAAGCCGTTTAAACATAAATACGTGATGTAGCTAGTAGTCAGTCAGGCAGTGACCTAGAGATTATGGCGACGACACACATTTTGTCATGTGGTGAGTGAGTTTGAATGTTGGGCTATTAGTTCTGAAGAGAGTTAAAGGATTTTGGAAGATACTGTGAACATTGTATCATGTACATAATTTTGTCAGTTGATGATTTTTTACATATTTTGAAATTCTGTTCTGTTTCTGTTCTGTTGTGAAACCCATTGTGTCATTGTGAAACTGTTTGGCTGAAGATAATGGCATTACAGTATGGTGCATGCCTACTTTGGTGACAAATAGTGAATTTGAGTGTTGTATTTAATACTGTTCCTTTCCAAAATAAGACCTAATATAGCTGTAAATGGTTGAATGTATCTGTAAGCTGCTCATTCTGAGAAGGGAATTAAATGCTTATTGTGGAATCGTAGTAATTTTCCCACTTTTAATTTGATTGCATGTACTGGGTTAGGCAGGGAAATCTATTGGCCAGCCCCACCAAGATTTTTTTTCAGCAGCCGCCACTGGTAAAATTCTTAAAGACAAATTGAAAACTGGATACAGATAGACTGGATACTATGTTGAGTCAGTCACGCAACATTAAGTGTTTAACTAGCCTGATAAATGTGAATATTGGTCCAAAAATACAACAACACAGTAGCATCTAATAAAGTATAAAGATAAAAACAGTGAAAGTCATCCTCTTGTCACAAACACTCAAATCCAGACAATATGTATCATCGGCCTATTATTCAGTGTGCCCCACCACTGTTTTATATGGTGCCAATTAAGATTAAGCAGCCATGCGTGCTGTTATATCTTTTAATTACAATCCTATTCTCAGCTAAAGCGGCAGACCATGAAATACAGCCGGAGCTTCCTGCAACCATCGGAGCCATTATGATGTCATGACACATCCCTGGCCTTCAGTAGAGACACCATAAAACCTTCCTCTGCCTTGTATATATTTATGACATAATTGACAAACATATGTGGCTTCCAGCCAAATAGCACCAGCCGTGGCATTCTTGTTCATAAGACAGGAAAATGGAGGGAGTTATTGGGTGGGGGTGGGTCATCTAATCATCCAGAGCTGCTTTTATAGGGGGAAATGCTCCGACTCTCCACTGGTCACAGTGACACGTGATTGTCACACTGAGATAATAAATAAATATACGAATACTGCTTGATAGGAGTGTTTCTTAAGGATTTAAATGCTGCTCCAGACAGTATGACTAAATTGTTTAAAGTAGTCTACAAAACATGCAAATGTAGATTTACTTAAAAGAATTGTCTGCTAAAATTTGTAAAACAGTGGGGGAAAAAAACACAGATCAAGCAGAAATTCCTTTTCTTTTCTTTACCGTCCATTTTCTTCTGTACTTCTTGCTTCTGCAGACTTTAGCCTATCTCTCAACCATAATCCACATTTATTTGGTTGTGATGTTTTACCTGCTGAACCCAATTCTAGCTGATTCTGACCACTATCTAAGATCTACAATGTAGAAAATACATATAAGCTTAGCAATAAAAATCTTGCTCTCTTGTTGTGAGTGGTTAATTATTCATATTTCGAGTCAAACAACTTCATTGTGTGTAAAAAAGAGAGAGTTGATGACATTTTACAACAAGACAAAGTGAGATGGCATTTTAAGATGGCTTTAGCATATTTGATTAGAGATTAGCAAAGGTAATACAGCTGGCGTTACAGAAGCAGCAGTCTTCCTCTGTGTGTGATCCCTTGAGAAAGTAGATCTACCTTGACTCTGAGATTTCCAAAAGGCTGCCAATATTTCAAAATCTAGCATGTTCCAAATAAAGCTCAAAGGGATACAACAGAGCAACTTTGCAGTTCTCCAATCAGTCTTCCTGTTATCTGCTGTAAGTCTCTCTTGCTCTCTCACAGACTGAAATTGATGCAAGACTCAACATGTCATAATAGTTTATTTCTTATTTGCTTTTAACAGGTTTTATTGATTTTATTTTAAACATAAATTTATTTAATTTGTACTGAAATAGGTAAAACTGAGCCACATCAAAATGGCATGAAAAAGACATGGTTTCAGAGGCTGCTGCTGATGGGTTACAAGAGGGGTCTCTTGAGCTTCCCTGACGAAGAATTCAGACCAAAGCGTTGCTGTTCCACTTTATATAGGCCACAACTGAAGGATGTGAATGTGAAAAGGAAACTATTTAAAAGCATGATATTTGCCCTTTGAAGACACCTATGATGAGACAGAGATTCAGCAAAATAAAATTTTGTAAAATAAAATACTGTATTTTTCGTACTATAAATTGCGCTGTTTTCAAGTTTGGCCAATCCTGCGACTTATAGTCAGGTGTGACCTATATATCAATTTTAAATGGTAATTCATTTTGACCAACATGAACCAAAAATTAAACATTACCGTCTATAGCCGCAAGAGGGTGCTCTAGGCTTGTAAAAACTATATGCTGCTCTTGTACCACTTACAAATTAATTGAAACATTAACTTATAGACAAAAAAGACTGAACACATGGTTGTATGTTGTTTCGCTGTTTCACTATGCATTCATGCAGCGGAGCGTTGCATGGTGCAGCTTGAAGGGCCCAGACCGAGACAGAACCCTGTTATTGGGCTGTCCATGAAGCTAATGGACTAGCTAGCGCTAGTTTAAAGGTCTGTTGTCCGGGCGGTTTACAACTACACTGATACTCGTGAGCTTTATGTTACTCTGGATAATCTGCATCGTACTGTTAGTTTAGCACGTAGCACCGTTACGGTCTAATTTCAGCGTAATTTTGACAACTTTCAGGGTAACGGCCCGTTACACTGAAGTGTGTTGAAGTTGCTGGCTTGTTACGCAATCTCCCAGGTATGTTCCAAGTTAGCCGGTTCAGCCGGTTGTGGATGCAGTTGTGTAAATTAATAAATTGGTTTATCAGATTAAATGTAAAATTTTAGTCTTGGGCTGTGTGAAATAAATGTCAAAATAAATGCGTATAGTCCAGCCTAACTTATGTTTTTTCCCTGTTTATGATGCATTTATTGACTGCTGCGACTTATATTCCGGAGCGACTTATAGTTCGAAAAATACGGTACTTAATGAGATTAAATTTCCTTTTGATGAGTGCAATTTTTCAAAACTTGATTGTTACCATCATTACGACAACTTGAATATCTACTAAACCATTTTTCTAGAACACAGGACATATAGCACAATTGCAGCATATCAAATGTTTGAAACGGAAAAGCTTATTGCGGCCCAATGCAAATTTACTGCCACATTTAAAGAAAGCTGATCAGAGATATTGTTGTAATTGTAAAATGCATTTCCTGTTCAAGCAGTATATTGTTTTAGCTCTAAACTGTTTTGGGCTTATTTTTGTTGCAGTTTTCAGTTTTATATACAAAATGTTTTCCTTGATAAAAACAAATCTAGACTATTTAGAGGACAGTTTAAGCTCTCGGGTTTCTTTATTGCAGAGCCTTGCTTTTATTAAATAGTGATGCAGCAGCACCCTGCAGAATAGAAATGCTGCGTCTATAGCAGGACAATTTGTGCCAAACATTTTTCTCACTCAGCATTGCAGGCTCCTTCACAGATGGGTAAGTTCGAACCAGCTATGTGTATCAATTAAGTCCAATTAAAACACTGATGCAGACATTTGTAACTCTGATGAAGATGTACTGTCCTTGATTCCTTAAGTCTTGAGCATGTGAAATCTATTTTTATCCAAAATGAATCATACATTTTAATTTATTAGAAAATCTGAGAGTTTTTTTTAACTTAATCTCTATATTTTAGCCTAAATTAAATAAATTCAGATCCACATCCAACGGTGGCCTTATTCGATCTTGGTCATGCGTTTTTTTCCCCTTTCTTTTCATATTAAAGTGATTCCCAGCACTGTTACGCCAAAGCTGCCAAAGGCCTAAAAACTCAGCCGTGCAATATACATTTTTTTTCAGGATTTTCTTAATCTTTAATGATATTATATACAACAGATGAGTTCCTCATATTGCTTGGTGAGCCATGTCTCTATATTTACCATGGTAAGACTCAGCTTCCACTCATGATCATAATAATCATGATTTGTTTTCAAATGCTTCACCAGGAGTCATTATTTTTAACTTCAGTCTTTACTTCCCTTTGTTATTCACGGTCCAGACTCAAATCTCTAGTCTTTTTAAAATAATTGCATCCTGCTTTTATTTATATTAAAGGGACGTCTAAGAAAACACATAGGACCATGTTTACCCCATTTCAACTGACGTCCTCTTTAAACTGCATTAGGCTGCTTTTGACTGATGAGTGCAATCTTTGAATGCATTTAATTTTTAATAGTTATTGGACAGCATTTCACTTACTGGGTAAACTAAGGTAAAGTTTATTGTACTTGGAATTACTAAGGAATTTGTAGCAAATAAAAAGGTATATATTTTGACTTCTGGACACAATCTAAACACTGAACAACCACAAGTTAGATTTGCTGTTGGAAATTAATCAAATAATCTTTATACTGTGATGGTGTCTACATCTCTAAGCAGATACATTGAAACGTTGCTGTAAAGCTGATCTGTAGAATTGCGCTTCTCACCTTTGTCCATCCATTGAGGGAGTGCAGGTGTATTCTGGGGGGTAGTACGGTGGCGGAGGAATGGGAGGAATGAACTCGTCAAAGTCCAGGGTCTGATGTAGGATGGTACCATGAGGGGTCATACACTCAGCATTTAAGGCTCGAGCTCTGTGCGGCATGAACTGAAAAGCAACATAAAAAGAACCATGACCAGGCCATTACTACATATTAGATCCTTAGATTTTGGATGTTACTTTACAGATTCAATGCACTGAAACAATGAGCCAAAGGTGATCGTCTATTTGTATCTTTTTTTCCTGTGAATTTTTTTCAGTAACCTTTAAAATGTAGGACAGATACTCAAAGGAAATTTTGCAAAGTTAGTGACTTCAGTCCGATGATCTAGTACCCCCTCCTTTGTATCTGCCTTTCATTTCTATGTCATAAACAGATATGCTGGTAAATTTCCAAGCAGCATCATCTTTATAGGAATCTTACGCTACATCGCGGGTAATGTCAGCTGCCGCCAAGCGAGTAGGGTTGGGAATTGATAGGATTTTCATGATTCCGATTCCCTTATCGATTCTGTGAAACGATTCGATTCCTTATCGATTCTCTTATCGATTCCAATTTGGGGAAATTCTTTTAACCTCTTAAACAAATATAGACATGGTATTAAGCATTTAAATTTAAAGAAATACTAATTTAACATTTTAGAGACATAAAAAGACAACAAATAAACATTAAAGTACGGTTTATAGGTTGGGTTCTATAATGTTATAAGATGAGTATAAAACTCATCTTTAGAACCAATCTCTGCTCTAAATGGTGATCTGCACCGCCTAATCTACTTTCAGCAGTTATCATCAGTTAATGCAACCGTAAACTGCAGAAAATACGGTCAGAGTGGCTCCTTCTGAGTTTACTCTCTGCTCCTGTCAGGATGAGCTGCAGTGCGTTATGAGCGTTCTATCGAAGTGTGTCATATCACTCCGCCCATCTAGGTCGGGTAAACAAATGTCCTGTTAAATCGAGAATACAAATTAAAATTGTCCTTCTCACGTGTAAAGCCCTTAATAATCAAGCTTTATCATATTCCTAACAGAGCACTTCACTCTCAGACTGCAGGTCTGCTGGTGGTTCCTAGAGTCTCTTAAAGTAGAATGGGAGGCAGATCCTTTAGCTATCAGGCTCCTCTCCTGTGGAACCAACTCCCAGCTTTGTTCCGTGAGGCAGACACCCTGTCTACTTTTAAGACTAGGCTTAAAACTTTCCTTTTTGACAAAGCTTCTAATTAGGTTACCCTGAGCTATCTCTAGTTATGCTACTATAGACTTAGGCTGCTGAAGGACATCAGGGTCTATTTTTCTCACTCTGCTGAGTTCTCCTACTGTTCTCCAATTTGCATTGTTTGTTATTTCAACTTTTTGTTCTCTGTCATTTTTTTTCTTCATAGTAGGTACACCTGGTCTGGCAGGTATATAACATACAAAGCAAGGACCGCGGAACCGGTAGGGCCGGTAGGGCCGCGGCCCTACCTACTTTTGATGATCAAGCCTCCCCCCCCCCCCCCGCGAAAAGCGTGTCTATCCCCCGCCGCAACCAACCCCCCCCCCCCCCCCCCCCACCAACTTGAAATGCGTTCCGCGGTCCATGATACAAAGGATTCCTGGATCAACGTGTGCTTCTGTGCTTTTAGTGTCTCTGCTCTGTCTTCTCTAACCCCCAGTCGATCAAGGGAGATGACTGTTCACACTGAGCCTGGATCTGCTGCTCCACTGTCGCTTCATGCATGCTGAGTATGAGGGATTGCTGCAAAGCCATTTACAATGCAGACGACTGTCCACTGTGGCTCTACGCTCTTTCATGAGGAGTGAATGCTGCTTGTCAAGACTTGATGCAATCTGCTTGGTTTTCTTAGATAGTAAACTGTATCATTTGATTGAATTTGACTGTGTAAAGTGCCTTTAGATGACGTGTTGTTAATTGGCTTTATATAACTAAAATTTTATTGAATTGAATAACGTTAGCTTGATGTGTTAGCTTAGCATGTAACATGTTTTCAACATGTTAGTTACAACTTCTAGCAGAAAATAATTGCTGAGATGAATGGCTGTGGGAGGGGAGAGGGGAGAGTTATTGTTGTGCAAGAAATGCAACAATTTGGGTAAATCTATATGGCTCAGTTAATATCTTTAAATAGTTAATGTTTTAGTATTGATTATATCGAGATATCGATTATTTCGACAACCCTCAGCTATATCAATAAAGGCTATCCTGTTCTTTACTGGGAACTTATTTGCAGTACTAAATATAACCCAAAGACAAGTTGACTAATGAAGCTGAGGCGAAAGTTCAATCGAAGAAACTCATCACCAGCCTCCATTCAATCAGAGTCCGATACGCCTCTGATGTGAGCCAATCAGCTACGAACCGCACCTCCATGAAGCCAATCAGCATCCCGCGCTCATCTTAAAAGCAACTTCAAATCCACGTCTCAGCCTGCTAACCAGCAAGCGCAAACGGATTGCGTGTTGGATTTCGAATCAGATGTCCGATTCAACCCACCCCCAACCCCTTCTCCACCATCATAGCTGAGTTCATCTAGCTTCCAAGACGTTCCTCCATCCTGAACCCATCAGTGTTTTCTCCCTTCAGTCTTCATCACTCCCTATCGCCTGTTATTGGTCCGGCAGAAGACCACCATGTTGGGCCCGGTTCTGCCAGAGGTTTCTTCCCAAAGGGGAGTTTTTCCTCTCCACAGTCGCTTCAAGCTTGCTCATCATGGACAGTTCATGTAAACCTGTGTTTATCAAGTTGGACATCTATCTTAAACAGATCATCATATGGACTGAACAAACTTCTTCTATCTCCACTCCACCACCAGTTTCAGACCTGCCCTGTTTCTACTTATAAATGATTTCTTTAAAATCAATAGACATCAATAGACAATGATCTCTCTTGTTTCTATGCCTTTTTCCCTGACAAAGATTTTTTTAGCAATTTCTGCACAAACATAACATAATACCCTTATGTCTATATTCTGATTCCTATTCTGTTTTCTTTATAATAATTAGCCTGAATCACATGTTCTGCTTTAACAGTTGCTTCCAAAATTCTGGGTTTTCCAGGCTGGTTAGACTACATTCAAAACAAAATGTCATTGCTGATTTCCCGTCTCTGCAGACTGTTGTCAAAGAAAACACGTAGCCACAGGCAGCAGTCTAAATATTTAAACTTGTTTAAGCAGGCATAAAATTCCCAGCATGAAAACTGTGGAGGGTTCTTGCATCACAAGCTACAGCAAGGTAAGTTTTACGATGACAAGAGCGCTCTACCTGATGAGTTGCGGGTGTGTTCGATGATATGAAATACCAGTTGTGGATTTAAAAAAATCCCACCCTTCCATCCCTCTTACCATCTGCAGTACATCAGTTGACACCATCTGCATGCAGCACATCGCGGTGGCAAGAGCGCACACAATGGTGGAGATGACATTAAGGGCACATACGCTGAACAGCAGCTCCTAAAGGAGAAGAGACAGAGGAGGAGAACGTTAGAGGAGACGAAAACAAAAAGGAGAGAGTGAAATGACAAGACTGCAGGAGAGGAGGGAAGGGAAATGTTGAATTTGGACAAAAATTGGAAACATAAAAAAGATCTAACATAAAAAGCACAGAGCTAAGAAAGGACTGATTTCTCTAAGTAGTTAAATAGGGTGTCTGTTTTTTCCTTCTTGCTGTTTTAATGTAACTAAAGTACAGTAGCAGTAAATTTGTACCAAAATATGAATGTGTGGGCTAGTGAACCACAAGTCCAGCACTGTGAAAAAGAATGATTAAAAATTGCCTTTTCTGTTAGTTTTTCAAGAGATAAATGCCTTTAAGTTTAAAAACAACAATTTACATACACTTCATAAAGACGTGTAATGCTTTTTTTTTTTGTCCAAGCTTTAATCTCCTGGCTAATGTCTTAGGAGGTTGCTCAATATTTCCACTTAGCTTTTTCTTTCCCAATGACGCCATTTGTTTTGGGAAGTGTTCACCATCCTAAAGCTGGAATGGTGTTGTCAGGCTTGCAGGATTTATCCTTTTACTCTAAACAGTAAAAAATGGTTCTGTTGGCCAAACATTTGAGGTTTAATTTCATCACACCACAGCATGTCTTTAAGAATTAAGATCTTTTTTCCTTGATTGCCTTTGCAAGCTGTAATCGTTTATTTTCCAGTCGCTTATGTTGGGAAATGGCTTGTTTCACTGAGAAAGCTTCAGTCAGTACCTCTATAAGGTCTTCTGATTTTTTCTGGCGTTGAATTGCACACTATGGTGTTTATGCTTGTATATAATTGTTTGAAAAGATTAATGTGGCCCCCATCTGGCATCTGGAAATTGTACCCATGGTTTAACCAGACTTGTTGAGGTCCACAGTTATCTCCCTGTGTTGCCTGTTTTTTTTTTTTTTTTTAAATAAAAAATCTATGATGTCACAAAGAAGTGGTGTGTTTGAGGTGTTGCCAGAAATTATACCCACAGGCAGGCCTCCTTTTGATTAAAATGTTGTGAATTAACCTATCAGAAGGTTATAGAGCCATCTTGGCTTTCATAAATGTCTATTTTCAACTGCAAGTGGCCCTGTCTTTTAAACATATAAGATTTTCATTTGGACTAACATCCTAACCTCTTAATTTCACAACATAAATTAATTCATAACTTAGTTCAGTCAAAACATTGATTTTAGTGAACAATGATAACAGCTTGTATAACAGCCCAAACAGGGAAGAAATATGTGGTCTGTTGTCCTGAACAATATAATCAACACAGTTTTCATTAATAGTCAAAGATACATCTCTTAATGAACAATTTATTCTAGCAAACACAATTTACATTTCATCACAGTTAACTATTTACAAATTGATCTTCTAAAGAGTAAATGTGAACGGGGACAGTGAATATATGGAGGAGACTTTAGGTTTGAGAGTTTCAATGTTAATGTTTCAAACCTCATATTGCTGCAGATATGAGGAACATGAATACGTATCTTTACAGACAATAAATTGATTTCACTCTTACTTTTTGTGAACAGTCTTCTAAAATAAAGTGTAACAGCAAATACATTTTCACTATGTTCAAATCTGCATCCAGTACTGCAGATTTTAAGTTTCTTTAGACCTATATGAATTTCTGAAGAACTCACATTGACAAGCTTTGTTGACTCTAGAGCAGTTATTTCTTTCTTGATAGTAGCGAATTTGAACAGATTTTGTGTTAGAGGGATGTCTGGGAGACTTGCACCCATCTGGTATTTCATGCCAAGCTGTTAATCATAACTGCTGTTTTGAGACCGCTGCCACGTTCACTTTAAATTTCGGTTAATATTGATGCTCCTCAATTGGCAAACTAATAGAGGCTTTAATTTCTATAATGCTGAGCATATCACTGTGCTTATGTACTTTATGCATCATTAAAGCTGACCGAACATTCTATAAAGCCAGCTACAGTCAGCAGACTGCCACTTCCCCTGATGCCAAATTATGCTTAAGTGCCTTCTCTCACTTCTTCTAAGGTGATGGAAGAATGAATTTGAGGTTTGGAGACAGAAATGCAGTACCTTAGTGATGCAGACATTACTACTCCAGCCAAGAGAGAACTAAGCCAAAACGCAAACCTCTTAATGTCCTGGCCAAATACATAATCTGATCATCTCAAACTATTCGTTATGACAAGAGACTAAAATAATGATACTGCTAAAACAAGCCTCAGGATCTAGTTTCCCGTGAATAGTGTTTAGGCTCATCCTTACAGATAAGTCCAGGAGACTTATTTGTAATCTTCAGGCTCCTGTACAACCAGAAAGAGACATCTGACATGTTGAACTGCCCATTAAACACCGCTCACGTGAAGAGTTGTGGATGTGTTGAAACTAAAAGAGACTCTGCAGACATTCAGGGCAGAATATGATTCCAAATAAAAACAAAAGGAAATGCTTCAAGGTCCCACTAAAGAGTTAAATAAAGTTTGACTGCTGCTACCTCTGAGTCATAACTGGGAAAGTTTTAATATTTAGATCTCTGTACCCATCATATAGTGATAGAGGGTAAAAACATTGAGAATTTTCTCAGGAGTTGGCACAGTGGAGCCATAAAAAGGAAAAAGGAACCTTTTTTTTCTTGTATTGACCTCCGGCCCAATGTGGCTTCAACCCCACGGTGGTAGACAAGACTTAATTACTTTTTCGCATCACTGATACTCAACTCCTGCCTCTTGAACCAAGAAGTTCTGGACCAAATGTGTCAATTAGTTTTTCCTTTAAGCTTCTGGAATTACAACAGGCTAAAGGTGTCAAAGAAGTGAACCCTGTTATTTTCCAATCAGTGTGAAGTTACTAGTTTCCCAGCCAGTCACGTTAATACCCCCCATTTGTGAATCAGCTCCTCAGAGTGTCTGACAGAAAGTCCCAAATCTATTTTAGAAACACCCACAGCAGTTAAAGAGAGATCAGCTTAATAAGAAAGAAAATTATCTCAAATATTTTCTTACATATGCACAACATCCTAGTAATTTATCAGTTTTCTTAGCACAAGCTAATCTTTTTCCAGACATTTTCACACACAAATTCATTTGAGCTGAATCAACAAACCAGCTAAACACCCCCTCCACCCCCCTCGCACCATGAATAAATCTGTCTGAAGACATAAAGAAGCCTGAAAGATAAAAAACACACATTATGCCACAATTCAATAACAGATGAGAACCCATATTCTATGGTGTGGAGAAGCCAACCCACTAAAATTAATCTAAGAGCTCATGACGATTCATCTACGAGGTCAGAAAGATCAAAAACAAAATCTAAAGCAGCAATTCCCAACCCCCAGGCAACACAGAAAGAATACATAACATACATTACTTCCATTTTAATTTATTATCTGGGTCTGAACAATGCTTTTATGGAAAAATGGATGGATTCTCTTCATTACATCCATCGATGACTCACTCGTGATGCATGTCAAGATGCATGTCTTGATACGTTACAGCTAAAATTAAACCCACAAACTAGCAAAACCAACATAACAAAGGGTTTGCTGAGGAGGCAGAAAACGAACCCACAGCTTCTAAGAACTTAACATATTCTCTACTTAAAATATTGATTAATTGTGACAGGTGATTCCCACGCACAAAGCCCATTCTGCATGTGACCAGCTCTGTAATGAAAGCAACGAAATCTTCAAAATTGATTTACCACTTGGAGACCAAGAGTTCTGCCAATAAAAAACAAGCCTTTGGAGTACTTTGAAATAAAACAAAAACAAATAAGAAGGACAGACTCAATAACTGAGGGATGCCACATCAATAAATGCCAGTGCACTAAGAGTACCTTATTTGGTGGCTAACCGTATAGCTAAGGCTAAGAAGCCATTCACAGGTCCTTCCTGCCACTAAAGACATTTGCTGTGAACTTCTAGGAGAGGCTGTGGTTAAAATGATAGCACAGGTGCCTTTTTCAGCAAGCTAGAAAAAGGAAATGTCCTTTTGTGTTGTCATATGCAAAGACAGAGCGGCTGCCTTGGCTCTCTGGTTTAACTGCTCGGATTAAGGAGGCTGCACCTGAATGTGAGTCTACGCATCGTGTCGTCCTCAGTGAAATGCTACCTCGCTGAAAAATGCCACCAGAAAATAACAGCATATTGAAGGATGAGGTTAAAGTTACTGACCACATCAAAGAACATGCCCTTAACTCACGCCTGTTCAAGCAGCTTTGTGAGGAGGTGGACATCTTACACATAAATATGATGGCCGTCCTGAGGGGGATTGCTGGTCAGAGTGTGAATTATGAGAGCAAGTGCAGAGATTTCTCTCAGACAAAAAGTCACAGCTGGCATTTCCTGGACAACCTGCTTAATGAACTCAATCTGTCACTCCAGGGAGAAATGGCAACTGTCTTCAAGTTGGCAGATAAAGTAGCATTTAAAGCCAAACTGGATTTATGGGGATGGCACGTGAACAGAAGTATATTTGAGAAGTTTCAATCATTATCTGGGATATTGGAAGAGACTGGGCTTGTGCCTTCATTCTCCCAGCTGGTGGACGATCCCCTGTCTTTGCTTTGAAAAGAGTCCAAGCGCTATTTCCGCAAACTGCCAAGGAATGGATCCACTACCCATTTGTCAACAAACCAGGTGAATACAGCATGTTTATGCAAGAAGAGGACAAACCGGAGCAGATTGTGACTGACACAGCCAGCTCTGCCGGTATTCTGGATGAAAATCGCAGTAGAATATCTTGAGATTGCCCCAGCAGTACTGAAAACCATGTTGGTATTTGTGTGAAGTCAGAATAAAACTAAGTAACGGAGTAGATATAACACAGGTAAAACACGCTTCGGGTGTCGTCTCCCATTACCCCTGGATGGGCCCATATCATTGCAGAGACAAGCTCGGGGCTCCTACTGATTCAGCATTATGGGGAGTTTCATTTTTTATGCACTTTAAATTTGCTGAAAAAATTTGAACGCACTTTTAAAGGTTACCATAGCGGCCAGAGAGTGGCAAAGAGGAAGCAACTCTTGTCTTCATCATATTTTTATTTGTCATCGCTGGGCTGCCACTGAGCGGCGCTTGGGAAACATTCTGAGGTTCAGGGTCCAGCACAGTAACCATGATTTACAGTGGGATTTGAACTGGGGAACTTGCAGTGTTCCCAGGACACAAGTGCCCTGCTCTAACCACCAGGCCACCAGACAACCACTTTAATTTTTATGAGGTTTTGGGGGTATAATATGACGTGCATTTATGAGGCCGTGTTAATGTCCAAACTGGACCAGAGGACCTGCTCAGGGGTGGTCAGCTTTGTTGCTTTGCTCAAAAAGAGTCAGATCAGAAAATGGTGCGATGACTCCACCGCAGTGACGAGTTGACAGACAGCTGCATAACGTTTCTGTGTCACGTGTATGCTGGCAGCGAGTTGTCCGCTGCGATAGCGCGTTGAAGAACTGGATCCCAGCTGCACATTCCTTTGTCGCGGCAGGGAACTCGGTACCGTAGCACGTGTGCTGCTCGCTCCCCTACCGCGCCGTGGTCTATGTAGCTATGTATTTCAGTCCCACTGTGTTAAATCGTGCCGCCAGGTTAAAGCCTTTGGTCAGCTTGGCCTCGCCTGTCCGACATCCTGCAACACAAACACGTCAACCAGCCAGAATAATGGATTTGTAGCAGAGTGTTGTGCCAAGAAGAGAGGTGTGGATGAAGGGGGAAGGAGTGGGTGGGGGGATTGGGGAAGGGGGGGGGGGGCGTGTTTGACCAGTTTTCCAAATATGGTTGTAGCCAATCACTGCTCTCTGCCAGAACGTCTCGTCTCGCTGCATCCAGGTTGGTTCCCAGTGTGTTCTAGTCGCTCTGCCAGTTTGATCCTTTGGACCTGTCCTCGCCCTGCGCCACTAGTTCTGTTTAACTAGTGCTTGTGTGCACCGCCTGGTAATAGCTTCTCCTGGGACTTTTGTGTCTCACTTTGCCTATGCTGGGAACTCTTCGACAGCTTCTAGTCAAGTCTGGTTCTGCCTGCAACATCGCCTGCATTGCATGATCAAGTCAACCTCTGCCTGCATCAAGTCCGCTTCTGTCTGCATCACCTGGTCAGTTATCTTCAGTCATCATCATCTGGTCATCTACCTGTTTCTGCCCGTCATTCACCCATTCTAAATAAACTTTTATTACTATTCGCTGTATCCAGTTCGAATGTCGGATTCACCTCGTACCACTACATTACACGTATTCATGAGGCTGAATCATTAAAGAAATATTTTCATTACTAATTTCATTAAAAATCTCCACAGGACATCATGTCTTCGCACCTAGATGAAAGGTCTGCTTATGCATTTCTATCTGAATCAACCATCAAGCTGACTTAAAAATGTGGAAACTATGGTAGAGGATACGTCACCTGACATTGATGGATCTTATAGTGCTGGCCCTTTTTCACTGATGTTGCAGAGGAGAGAAAAGAAGCAGTGGTTTGCCAAAACAGATGGAGGTTTGTGCAAGAAAAGCCAGCAGTGCCAAACACATCACCTACTGCTGGGGCTATTTTTTCTGTGTTTTTCATGCCGTGTACAATGCCCTGCACGATATCTGCCACCCTGGTAAGTATGTGCAAAGAGTATGAGAATTCATGTTTTATTGCAGTAGCACAATCTAACTCTCCTCTAACAGTGAGCTTTGAACATTTTGTTATCCATCCTGACCAAGTTCCTCGCTGTGCATGGTGCCAATAAACAATTGGGTCTTTGCCCATTCTTCCAGTTTAGTCATTTTAAACTGTTCAAATAAATTTGATTTAAGGCTTTCTGCACATAAAAAAAGGGACGTCAAACATGGAGGCCGATGTAGCTCTGTGGCTTCAGTATGTTCACATAATGAATTCGCTTCAGGACTGGGCTGGATCTTTGACTGGAAAAAGTCCTAAAGCAGAGCATTGTGTACAGCATTTATATAACCCAAATTACTGTCAGCCTAAAGTTTGTTTTAGGGGATTTAACAACATAGCTGGATTGTCTTTTGACATTATAAATGTGTTTAATAACTTCGCTTGAGTCAATTTTTAACACAACGCTACATCTGCCACAGGTATGAGAGAAAATCAATAATAATGCATTAAAATCTTTTTGGGACAAAAAAAAGTACTGAAAATGCTTTAACAAAAGCTTTAATATGTGAGCTCACTGAATATTTAACCTCTGAGAGACACTTTGCCCTTAGGTCAACCGGGGTAAGATTATACATCTGCTTCTTCGCAGGAAACCACAAATTACCTCGATACTGCCTCTCACAAATGGTTTACAGCCCCAGGCAGTGTAATGAAAAGAAACAAAACTGGATGGAAATTAAATATGTCTGTAGAGAATGAATGGCACATATCCCTAGCAATGTGATACGCTTTCATAAATATAATTGAGACACTTAAAGAGGAGCTAAACTGTTGAAAAATGAGAGACTATGAAATAAGTCTACAACTTATTCTTGCCTTCATTTAAATCATTTTTTTATGTTAGAGAAAAGAGCAACACTGCAACTGGATTCATCTCAATCAGAAGTCTAACAGCATCTGAAATGGAAATTGACTCTTGGGACTTGGAAATGACACCTTCATCTAAGATATAACTCAATATGTCTGACTGCTGCAGTCCTTAATAAAGCTTTATATCATCAGTTCCCCATATCTTTAATGGGTTATGACCAAAATGACGAATGTGCTCGATCTTTCCCCCCTTCATAACCACTTTTCACCTGAAGAAGTCTTTTGATTTGGTTATCAATGTTTTATAATCAATCAGGGAAATAAAATTAATGGATATGATCATAATTATCCATTAGGGGGACAGTGCCCCACACTGTATTTTATTCCTACAGACACCAGCCAGGTCATCAACAGTTAAACTACAGCCGGCCCAGAAACATAATGCACACCTTCTGGAAAAAACAGACAACTGCTGATTAAACTCATTCTCTAATTAAAGATTGATGTTGTTTAACAAACTTCACACATTCAAAAAAAGATTTTGGAAAAAAAAAATACTGCATTCATCTAGTTAGAGAAGTGAAATCTGATAACTAATGACTTCATAAATTTAGTAGATCATGTTAAGTTTCTACTCTTAAAATATACATATATCTCCATTGTTTTCTCTGTAATTTAATCTACATGATTATGCCTCCACAGTTCATCATTCTTTCTAATATTTTACAATGTTATAAAACATCTGCATATTTATGTAGGTAATATTAGCTTGGTTGTCTTTACTGAATCCCCCTACTCCCCCTTTCGCACTGCTGGTTTTTTTTTTGCCTTTTTTTTAACTTGCTCTTTTGAGTTCTTGCAGCATTTTTCTGTTTGGTTCTATTTTCTGTGATTGCAGTATTTTTCTGTTGCATTTGTTTTTTGTTTGTGTGTTTTGGAGTTTGCATTAATCATGTGCCTGCAACGTGTTTGGCCGTTTGTGGGCGCATTTAGACGTTTGCTGATCATTCGTCCCTGTCGACCACCGTACTTTTGTGTTAAACAAGACCGAAAGACAAGGGTTCTGTTAAAAAAAAGGTTTGATTGATTGAAAAACTGTTAGGATGAAAATGCAAGTATGAGACTAAATGAATCAACATTTTAAATCAAATATCTGCTTGTAGGACTGAACGTATTGGAGTTGCAAAGGTTTGTTGACATTAATCCAGGTTACCTAAAACTCAATTATAATGTCACATATGTAGTAAGTAGAAATACCACTGAAACATGCTCACCTTGAGACGAAGGCGGATGGTGTTGCAGTCCCGCAGCGGGTTCAGTTTCAGCGTCTCTACCTGGTTGTTGCAGCCGGTGCTCGGCTTCTGTTGCTCGCAGCAGACACACACTCCATCGTTGTCAAATGGTACCTGGGGGGGAGGAGGGTTGACCACACATCCGCACTCAAGCAGGCATGCCACAAATCACAGTGAAACATGCATGCATGCATGCACAACCAAACACACAAACAGACAGAAACACACGCACAGGTCAGACCTCAGCTTGTTTTCCTAAAAAAGGAGTAATTTACTCCTCCTCCCCCCAAAAAATGTAGATGATTTTTATACACATGAGATAAAGGCTTTATTATAAAGTGAGGCCTTGTGCACGTGTAAAAAAAAAAAAAGACAAAGGACAGTGAGGATATGATGAACTACTCAGGGGTGGATTGAGGTACCTCTGCTATGTGTCCCAGTTTGAGCAGAAAGCAGGACATGAACTCAACAAGTATGGGTTAATTACATTGGGGAGAGGCGATGAAAGAACATTAATATTTCAGTCACGTGTGGATGAGGGTCTCTGGGGAGACACATAAAGCACCAAAGTTGGTGTTCTTGCCCGATGCTGCTTGCTTGCATAAGGAGAAAAGCTGCTTATAGTGTGGAACTGCTTGGGTTAGTGGGTTGGGTGTCTTATAAATCACGAGGGGCTTTTACAGTCATGAAATAGATACGAACCCCAGGCCTTATAAATTCAGCTTAAAAACATCAGCTAAGCATCTGGTTAAGAACAGTTTGGTATTTAAATGCTATTATTTGGATATTATTTGGATTATTTGGAAAGAAGAGAGTCTAAGCTTTAAAGCTATCACTTGAAACAAAAACACTGAATCCTTCCAAGTTTCTAATTTCTCCACACCTGTACATTGCTTTGCAAAAGTATTTCATTTCATAGCATTACTTTAATGTATTTAATTGTAACCTTTTGCAATAGACTAACACAAAATAGTGCATTATTGTGATGTTTGAAGGCAAAGTATACTTGGTTTAGAATCTCTTTTATATGTAGAAATATGCAAAGTGTGGAGAGCATTAGAACAGAGTTTTGTGTATTTATACTCAGTCTTTACCTCACAGAACTGTCTTTTGCTGCAGCTGATGCGATAACCATGAGTCAGCAGAGATAAATAAATGGCTTTGTTCATTTCGGGGATGACTCAACTCAGAGGCCTGTTTAGAACAGAAGTTCTGTAAATTTGGACAATAAATACATGCCTGTATTTTCCTGGCATGAATATTGTTGTTTACAACATCAAATTTATCACGATGCTGCACTTCTAGTGGCTGGGTAATTTATACAGGATAAAAAGGCTCTTTATTTCTCATTGTCATGGAGATAATTGATAAATTGATTAGGTTTATGCTAGCTGTTGTAAAAAATGCCACTCAAGAGTATTCCCATCTTTATATTTTATATATTTTGTCACACTACAGCCACACACTTCAGCATATTTAATTAGGATTGTGTGCAATAGACCAACACTTGATCGCAAAGTGGAAAAGGATGCATGGTTTTCAACTTTTTTATGAACTAAATTCTGAAATGATTGCCATCTATTTGTCTGTAAACCTGTAGTCACCTGTGAGTTATTTAATGGGAGTATAAATACTGCTGTTTTGTAAAGGGCTTAAAAATGTGGAAGAGAATATCAGAGAAAGACCAGCGTCATGAAGAACAGGGAAAACAGTAGACAGGTGAAGAGTATTCATAGCTGTGAAGTTTAAAGTGCAATTAGCTTATAAAGCCATATAACAAACTTGGAAGGTCTCACAGAGCTCAGAACCGGGAAAGAAAATGGCTCAGACCTACCAAAATATTGGCATCCACTTAAACTGACAGGCCAGCGTATTAATCAAAGTTGCAACCAAGAGGTTTAAGGAAACTCTAGAGGAGCTGCATAGGTCCAGAGCTCAAGTGGGAAAAATCAACAAAAGGCAACGTTTAATCATCTGACCTTTGTGGAAGATTATCAAGGAAATTATTGCTGAAAGAAAATCATAAGAAATCCCATTTCCAGTTTGCCAAAGGGGATTTAGGGGGCAAAGAGAAGATGTTGAATGAAGACCAAAGTTAAACTTTTTTGGCCTACATCCATCCATTGCCTATACCTGGTTGTTCTTATAGGCTGCAGAGGCGAGAGGCGGGGAACACCCTGGACAGATTGCTGGTCCTTCACAGGCTAACACAAAATATGCATTGTTGGCTTACATGTGAAAGCTATGCACATTTAGCAGAAAATTAACCCTGCACATCACCCAAAACAGACCATCCGTCTGACTGCAGGACATAGGCACCAAAACACCCCATCCAAACACTGAGTAGAAACAAATGAATGCAGACATAGGACTGATGGTCAAATAACTAAGATTGTATGGTTCAATGTCAAGTTGGTCTCACCAGCTTACACTCCTCCAGGGAGTTAACGAGCTGAGCGTTCTGGCAGGAGAGAATGGAGCCCGCCAGGTTGAGCATTACACACACTGCAGACAGCAGCATGAAGAATGTGATCTGTGACAGAGAAACAAGAGGGAGGGAACAGAGACAAATTAGAAACAGATAGCACAGCATCAGACTGTTGCCGCTTGCATTGATTAGGCACTTACATCCTTCTGTCTGACACCGTTTGAAAGCAGCTGCAGCAGCAGAGACACATTGTGCTTTTACTAACCGATTCTGATTGCCAGAGAAAATATGTACTGATGTCAAGAGGGACCAATGACTTCTACCCTCTTAAACCTCCAGATACTGATGTCGAAATAAACAAATAAAAGCATTTTCAGAGATCCAAAAGAAGCAACCAGGCCATGAGTTGGTTCTGTAGACCTTCAGCAACCGTTGTGCTGGAGAGGACAAAGTAACTGAGCAACTAAGATCTGTCTGTCAGTCTAAAACAGCAATAAAAAAACAACATATCCCTTTAATTTGTCACATTTGAGCTCCATAGAAGTTCCCTTAGCAGAAACATTGATATCATCGCCGCTATTTCCCAGGAAACAAATGTCTCGTGCAACAAAAGTAGGTCCATAATTTGAGGAGAAGAAATTCAAACACTCATAATCAGATAATCAGAAAAGCTCAACAGTGACCTGATTTGAATTAGGAGGTGGAACCATGGGGTAGTGGTGGCGAAGGACAAATAGGGGTTTAGCAGAAGGACTTAGACAGGTGATCAGGATCAAATATAAACAGATGGAAAGGAGGAGAAACCCACAACGGGAGGGAGAAGGAAGGGGAAGGGGAGATGGCATGTAATAAACAGATGGAGCGATAAATTTAAGTGCTTCTTGCCATGGCAGAAAATTGAAAGATTGAGAGGCTGATGAGTGAGCTTCAGGGACAGCTCCTTGGAGGGGAATTGAAAAAAAAAACAGAAGAGGAAAAGGGAAATGCAGACAAGAAAAGAAAAGAAGGTACAAACACAAATGAACTGTGGCACAACGAAGCAAAATAGGAGGACAAGATGCTTTTATCTGCTATGCATTGATGGCAATGGTGAGAAGATCTTAGAAATCAGCAGTTTAATCATGAATAGACAGCACTCTCTAAAAACTACAGTATTATATGAACAAATAAACCTAAAACAAAAAATCGCTACCTGAAATATATAACTACTTTAGTTATATATTTACTTAAATAATTTTCTGGACAATGATGTGCCTAAATTTGAGAAAACATTTATGAAACATGTTTAATGAATAAAGCAAAACATCTTTAGAAATATTTGTTGCATAAATGCTAAGTGAGCAAGGTAAAGGGGGGGGGGGGGGGTGAAGACATTAGCCAGCAAGATTACATAAAAAAAGAACAAACAGGCACAAATAATCAGTCCTCAAACTCATAGGATCAAATGCAGGCCATTTGTGCGTACTTCTTTATGTCCCATGGTGGCATCATCTAAAATGTCGTAGCTACAAAGAAACAGACACAACGTCTGAAGGAAATGTATTCCTCATTCTGAAATGTTCCTCTAAAGGAGAAAGCTCCATAGATCTGGGATTGAAAACTCTGAATCATTGTCGCCATGTGATCAGGAGTCGAACACGACTGCATGACACATCTGCACTCAACAGATGTCAGTGAAAGTGATCAGAGGTCCATCATCAAGTACAACCATACACACGTCATCTGCGAGTGCTGCTTAATGTATAGCTGATGCTAAACATCAATTAATTAGGCATTAATCAGTGACCAGCTTCAAGGTATTGGATGAAATCTTTTGTTTTGTGTCATTCACTTTGTTTTTAAATGTTTTTAACAACTCATCAGAGACTGCATGGATTTCCCCATCTGAGCATCACTCTGCCCCCCAAAGGTTGGTGCCAGCAGTCAGTCAGCTGTGTAAAATAGTTTCATACAGAAGGAAACCATTGAAGAAAAAAAATTTTCAGTTAGTTGGTTGACATGAAATCCCACCCAGCAGCCCTTTTGCAAACAATCCTATCTTTAAACAAACATTTGTAACATGCTAGAGGAGTTACCATATCTATTGATCAAATAATCACCCTACTGTCTCGTTTCAGAGCCAAACCACCTATCTTATCAATCCACAATAGTTCAACAAGCTGTCAATGCTAACTGACTATTAACCCAAATGTTAAAAATAAATATTCTGTGGAATTAGTACTTTTACCTAATTACTATAATTGAATCTGGTGTGTAAAAATTAATTTACACTCCTTTTTATCGTCTCCCTCTTAATATCTTCATTTGCAGATCACCATCATTGTAATTACAGAATCAGTATTATAGCATGTTATCCATTCCTTTTAGCTACAGAAGCCAAATAATGGTAGGAGTAGTAGTATGAGCTCCTCTTTTCAGCTCAAGGTCAAGCTTGAGGATAAAACTACTTAGTTGTAAATAGAAATGAAGCAATCAGGCTGATACCGATTTCTGATTCTCTTTGAAGTCTGACCTGCAGATTTAGATTTTGGCCGTTTTATTTGATTATTTTTTGTGGTTCTTTCTAGGCTATGACACAAACTATTTTTGTCTATGCGTTTTTTTTGGTTACCGAGATTCTCAATTGGACTTAGGTCTGAACTTTGAATAGGTCATTCTTACACATCAATATTCTTTGATCTATGAAATTCTAAGAGAGCTTCACATATATTTATTCACATATATTATACTTAAGGAGTATGAGATACTCCTTAAAGTGTAACTCACCCCGATTTAAAAATATAACCAGTGGGAAGTGTGGGGAGGAGCAGTGGGGTTTAATGGGGGCTGTGGTCAGGACGAGGGAAAGTGACAGGTTTAAACATGGAGTGACGACGGTGACATCTGGTGGTTTCACTACAAATCTTCCCTTTTGAGGTGAAGGATTTTTCACCCTCTCCATCACCAGAATTTGAGGGAGGCTTTGTGGAGCCCAGCGGGCCTTAGTGTTATCAGTTTGAGCTGCTGGCTCAAGGCGCTGACTCAGCAATGCTAAAGCCGGCGCTGCTGAGGCAGTGGTGGACAGGATGGGTGCATTTTTCTGAGTAGTAAAGTGATGTTAGCAGCAACATTGCTAACATGGGCTAATGTTCAAAGCAGTAACAAGCGCTAAACATTATTAGATCAATCCTCGCGATTCGAACTTAAGTCTGACTCGCTGCGGGCCAGCGCCGTGTGTTTGACTGAGATGCTTTTATTCATGTATAACCATTCATACACATTTCAAACATGTTTAAAAATGACCATACTCAGTTGCAGGCATCTTTAAATTTCTTGTAGTACAGCGCTGTTTTTAACAGCGGTACAGTATTTATTTTTCCTCATGTTGTAAATTTGCTCTTTGCTGCTGGTTCACCTGAATTTCCCAACTGTGGGACAAAAGAGGATATTTGTCTTCTTCTCAAAAACCTGTCAAAGAGAAAAGTAGTCAATCCTTTAGTCCTGTAAATATTGGTAAAACTACTTCTATATATTGAAGGGACAGAAAAGCATGTCAAATGATTCACTGTGGATTTAAAGTATCGATAGTTTAGACAGAGCTGTCCCATGGACATGAATTGTAAGCAAAAAGCATGTTGTTTCTTTTGCATTAACTTATATCACTATAATGCATA
This sequence comes from Fundulus diaphanus, assembly GCA_037039145.1. Taxonomy (NCBI): domain Eukaryota; kingdom Metazoa; phylum Chordata; class Actinopteri; order Cyprinodontiformes; family Fundulidae; genus Fundulus; species Fundulus diaphanus. Next base: position 30,155,693 of record CM073122.1, on the reverse strand, counting down.
AAGCAATGACTTTAAAAACTGATGGATGTTCAGTGTATACGCTACACTTTTATAAAACATCTTTGGGTTTTCTGTGTTACTAGCTGAGCATATCTAGTACTGAGCCAAACACATTAAATAGATGTAATCTCAATGGAAAAAAAGTCCTTCATTAAGGCTCAATTGATAGCTGGAAGTTTATAAAATAAGGCTGCTACAAAATATTATTTAGTTTTTAGCTGTGTGCAGTTATGCTGTATTTTAAATTTTGCTGGGGTTTGTAATTATCCTTTTCTCTATGGAGGACTAATACTACCAACATTCTAAATAAAAGTGGAAATATAAATGAATTATTATCTTGAGAAATGCATCAAAAATAAGGAAAAATACAACTAGGTCATTTTCGTTCTGTTATATATGGCATAAATCTATATTTAAATTTTAATTAGAACTTGAACAGATTACCTTCTTACCACTGTACCAAATTAGGGAGCACAGAAGAGGGAAAAGTTAAAATGGAGACACGGGAAAAGAAAAGGAAACATGGAACATACATGTGCTTGGGAAAATGAATTTGTAGAGTAAATACAAATGAAAATATGAGAATAAGATCCTACAAATGAAATGCATATTAAATACATTTAAGAACAAATTAAAAAGACAAGGATGGGGACACAGAAGTGAATTATTTCTTGATTTATTGGTCCTTTTTGCAGTCGTAGATTTCCATATTATTATGCTGTTTTGAAAGGATATGTAATGTTCAGCTGTCTGCACTTTTAATCTTTTTTCGTTATACCCCAGCCTTCAGTTACCTTCAAATCCAATTTACAGCTGGAATAAAAAAACACATAACTGTCAGAAACATAAGATATAGAACAACATGTTGTTTGAAACAGATCAAATAAAAGGCTTTTAAAATTACATGAGTCCCATAAATTTTCACATTTGGGCACCCCAGTGCACCCCAATGTTTTCTCACTACTGAGATAATTGTCAAGCTCGGGTCCCACACAAATGCCTTCTCGTTACTCTGTGAGATCACAGAGCACCATTTAGCACCCAGTCATTAATTACTGCGGCGCTGCCCTCCACATGCCAAAAAGAAAAAAAAAACCACACACGCTCATTTACATAAAATACACGAACGCTGCTCTTTGCTTTAACAGCCAAAACAGATTTACGCTGCATGTCATCATCACATCGTTTAGGACTCACGGCAGAGGACAATACAGCATAATGTAATCACCATCCATCTCCATGACACACACAGATTACAGAAGCAGCCCAGAGGTTCTATCATTTCCAATAACTGTCATTGAGGTTAAAACAGACATGCCTCTTCATCTCCAGCCCATCCTTTAAATTGCGAACATTAGCAATGGGGTTTTGGGTGTTCGAACGAAAGCACAGACCAATAAAATAAAGCTGCTGAATCAAAGTAGGTTTCTTGGCTGTCAGTTACCAAATAGTTTTATATCCACAGATGTTATTACTTTAACTTTCCGAAAGGAGCAACACATTTGTACTGTAGCCTACTATCATATAAAATCAATTTTGTCAAAGTCAATTTATAGTGCATTCAAAAACAATTAATCACCAAAGGGCTTTACAGTTAAGTCAAGTTAGGTCGTTCTGAGCCAAATGTTATGGTTTAGTGCAAGTATGAACATTAAATGCATGGCAGAAGATGCTATATTATAAAGTAACATGTCTATGTGTTAGAATTTAAAAGGTAAACTCATAAATTATACAGATACTTTACACATCGTAATATATCTCAGGTGTTTATTTCTGCTATGATGATTATGGCTGGTTTCTTGGAGAACTAAAATCTCACATAAGATCATTAAAGGAAATATTTTTCATTTAAATAAATCATCACAGGAAACCCTGCCGACTTTGTCCAGCAGTGAGTCACACTCTCCACAAGAAGGTCATTGCTAAAACTGCTAGCTTTTCTCAAATTGCTGTATTTAAGCACCTTTTTAGATGATTTAGTGGAAGGAGAAAATAATGTACGTCCACAAGCAAGAAGGATAATCAAAGCCTTCACAGGATTGCAAAGCGTAGTTCATTAAAGAACTTTGGGGTAGGCAAATCCAGGACATTAGCAACAGCTGTGGCATCCCTTGCTTTAAACCCCTCCTGAACCAGAGAAAATGTTGGAAATAGCTTAAGTGGCTAAAGAGGAAAAGGACGATGCTGAACAGTTACCTGAGGAACTGCCTTAGCAGAGGAGTTAAATTGATGTTCTACTGCTGACACACATAACTTTTTAACTTTCAAAAACAAATTGAAGTTTCAGGAGGCCAGAAAAATGTCTATAAAACTGTCAAGTCACAAATGTAAGGACATCTTGTCAGAACAGTGCCGAATATCCCCTGAGGTCTCTGGCAGAAGAGGTGCCTGCATGGCTGCCCTTCAGCTTTAAATTCCGGGTTTCTTCAGTTCCTTTTGTGCTGCCTCCTGCATCGACAACAAAGTCAGACTCATTCATCAACTCTGTTTATCTGAAGCAGCTCAGGTCAGAGATAAACATCTCAGCGGGGAAACTGCAAGATAAAGCAACAAATTGGTATTCTCCAGACATTTACTGTTTCGCTTTGAGCCAAGTAATAAAAACACTCTCGGATGTCTAAAATGAAGAAGGAGAAATTGAAGGATTCTATCTCGTTAACTGGAGTTTTCTGTTTTATTTTAAGATGAAATTAATATTTTGTGGGAAGAAATTAGACATTACAAAAATATAATGGCAAGTTGTTTTCAAATGTTTGTGTGCAGTACATGGTTGTAGTTGTAACTGAACTAGATAGTGTATGTTGCAATAAAACAGTATTGTGAACAAAATATGCAATTTTTCCATTTCTTGCCATGTTTTAGCTTTTTACTTTTATTTTACCCCCTTGAGCTTAAAAGAATAAAGTGTGCCCATAGAAATGTTTGTGTAGAGTAGCAGGCTAGACGTGTATTCTGGTACTTCTCGTCCTTTGGGCATGCTTGTACTTCTGTGTAAAACCCTTCTGCTCATCCAGATGTTGATGTGCATCAGCAATGTCAGTTTTGCTACATGGTTTATGCATCATCATCAGTGCACCAGGAATTATGTTTTCCTGAGGGGGAGGTGATTACTTTATCCCTTTCTCTCCAGTCATTTAATATGAATGTTTCTTGCCCGTTCATATGTCACTATAACATTAGATAATGTGAACCGAGAGCTGAAAAATTATACTCTTTACGGATGACTGATTCCCTTTCTGAAACATCCAGTATAAGTGAGTCCGGGCAGGCATGCATCTGCCACCCTGAACATTGACACTGGTGTCCCTCAAGGCTCTAAACTTCCCCCTTTCTTTTTCAGCCATTTATCACAGCTGAAAATGTCCTGACAAGCGTGTCAAGCTCCAAGCAAATGACAACCATCACTGAACTCATCTCCTGGGGACGTGGATGACAAAAACATAAACAACCTATAATTCAGTCCTATAAAGTAGCGATGATTGTGGACTTCCAGAGGGAGCCTGCCCCACTAGCCTCCATCATCCTGGGTGGAGAACGTGACATCTCTCCACTTTTTAGCAGCCATCATTTACAATGACCTAAAATTGATCAGGGCAGTGGAAGAAAAACCTGCCAAAGTGATTCCTCCCTGTCAAGTCCATTGCAGTTTGGCATTTTGCTGCCAGAGAAAACGACATAGAGAGACTGTCATGTTATCTATCAAACTGAGAAGGTTACTGGCAATCTGCCCTTGCTGCAAAATCTAAACACGTGTTATTTGCTCACAGTCTATTTTCACTTTACAACCCTCTAAAATACACATATTAAATCTTTCTGCACATATTAGTTTATACATCTTGTTGCTAGTTTTTAAGTTTCTTAACACTTTTTGAAAAATTTGAACATCGGCGGGCCTTCAAGATTTCTCTGTTGCCCTAAGAGAGATCTGAATCACGCACTGATGTTAATTATATTTTGTCCATGGATATTTTTTTAAATAATAAATTTCATATGGTCTATCCACTTCCCGTCATAGCTTTCCCGTTGGTCTCAGCTTCCAGATGTGCAGATTCATATTAGTGCTGTTGTTGCCAAAGTCATAGAAATTAACATGGACGCCTTACAAACGGTTCTGCTGGTCCTGTAGTATAAATGTCGATCAAGTTGGTGCTTCAACCAATCAGATTCTGAGTTGACACCAAGGGCTTCTAGCAGGTGTATGTGAGTGTCAGCATGATTGAATAGTCAGAGGGTAGACTACCCAGAGCTAGCAAACTGCATCTGTAGCAAGCTGGATGAGCAAAAATATTGCCATGTTGATTTTATAGCTGTCTTGTCAACCCGCAATGGCAGAGGGGGAAGAGGAAATGGATTTGCTGGCAGGACAGATTTTTCAAGAAACGTTAAGAAAGGGCGAGCAACTCTGAAACTAGCTAGCCTGTCGCAACCAGAAAAAGGATTTTTCCAACTGATTTGTCTGGCCAAGGCGACACCAAAACACTAGTTTTAAACTTACAAGCAAGGTGCTTTCCAAAACATTTGGGGAAACCCAATTAAATTTGGAGCTGAGTGAGCAGGTGCTGAGCTCCACAACAAAAAGGTGGAACAGAAAGAAAAGCAGAGGTGGTCCAGCCGTCTTTGCTGCTGCCCCCAAATTACCAAATATTTCACCGATCTATGTAAGAGCTGCTTATAGTCAACTTTTAACAAAGCTTTGCAGTTTTGTGTAGAAAACAAGATTGTTGTAGCGTATAAATATATCAAAAAGGGAAAAAACACGGTATATAAAAGACATAATGATGTTCAAAACAACCTTGAAAGATGTTTTAGTTTCACAGATTACCTGCTTTTGCTTCATCTGCAAAGCAGATGATGAAAATCCAACACCCATCCACTCATCAAAGATGCATCAAAAGGTACAAACCATGATATGCAATTTGCTGTACCCTTGCTAAAGATAAATTTTTGGCAGCGATTACAACCATAGAAACGTATGCTGTCAATATGCATTGAGCTGTGTGATTTATCTTACAAACTCAAACAAGACAAGAGAATGTCAGTTCATTACAAATATGAATCTAAATAGGGCTCTTTTTTTTTTTTAAAGGAGATTATACCCTCCATCTGTGCTTTTAACCTCTGGGGAGAAAAGTAGCTCAATATAAAGATGGTTTGATCAGCTGGGAATTGGCAAAATGAATATCTGAAGAACAGTTTGCATCCTCTGACTGCAGCACAAATTTGTATTTGGTCTGCAGCAGCACTGCGACACAACACAATTTATTTTCAATTATCCCTGAGCCACGAGAGATGGAAGCAATGTTGTTTTGTTTTTGCTGCTGCTCAGCAGATCACACGCCCACTGATACATTTTCCCTCTGACACGGAGTATCAATCCTCAGGCCCCTGCAGGGATCAGGCACATCTGTGCACTAAAACACACTTAAAGGACAATGAGAGAACCAACTATAAGTGCTGTTTTTTCTCCAGAAAGAAGAGGTAAATGTTGAGAGATTATGTCATGGGAAGTGGTAAATTGCTCTGCTTAAGGGAAAAGTAAAAGTGTTAAATCCCAGAAAGCCCTGAGGTTAAACTGCAATCAGGGAAGAAAGCTAAGAGTATGTCGCAGCGTTGCTCTAAAAACAGAAAAAAGAACATCAGCTGGTTCTCGTTGGTTCACAGCTAAACCTGTGGTATGCCCTCTGCTCCACTGAAGGCAACATTTTATGTATGCATGTGAGCACTGTGTGTTTGTGTGTCATGACCAGATTTCAGGATTAGGTGTGACAGAGGCTGTGTGACCCTGAGTTCAGCGCTGGTCCAAATAAACAGTGGAGGTGCTGACACTAACTCGCAGCAGCAGAGCCCAGGGGACGTCACACAATACCAGATATATTCACTTTAAAACAACAAACTGTTGAAACCAGATGCTAACATACACTCTGTAAAAAGAAACTCAATCTTCTCTTTTTTGGCAACACCTTAAAAACATCACTCTCTTGAGTGGCATGAAGCCAAGATCTTGGTAAGACTATTGTTGATCTCCACAGGTCAAGTTCATACTCCAGTACAACTTCCAGATGCCTGAAGATGCAATGTTTATCTGCTCAAATATAAAAGTAGAAAGACCAGCCATCGTTCATGGCTTTCATTCAGAAAGGAGATAGGTTCTGTGTTGCAGAGATGAATGTTTTTTAGTGTAAAATGTCTACAAGAAAACCCAAAAACCTTGTGAAGATGTTAGGTGAAGCAGTGAAATGAGTCCTGTACACAAATGGGCTAAAAAGTCCAATCAGTGAGGAAGACTCCATCACACTAAAAGCAATTCAATTCAATTCAATTCAATTTTATTTATATAGCGCCAATTGATGAAACGTGTCATTTCAAGGCACATTCCACAGTCAAATTCAATCAGATTATACAGATTGGGTCAGATTATACAGAGAATTTCCTATATAAGGGAACCCAGTTGATTGCATCAAACTCCTGACAAGCAGCATTCATTCCTCCTGAAAGAGCGTAGAGCCACAGGGAGAGTCGTCTGCATTGTCCATGGCTTTGCAGCAATCCCTCATACTGAGCAAGCATGAAGCGACAGTAGAAAGAAAAACTCCCCATACAGGACTGTCTCAGAAAATTAGAATATCGTGAAAAAGTATACTAGTAGGCTATTCAACTAATCACTTGAATCGTCTAATTAACTCGAAACACCTGCAAGGGTTTCCTGAGCCTTGAAAAACACTCAGCTTGGTTCAGTAAACTAAATCACAAGTATGGGGAAGACTGCTGATCTGACTGCTGTCCAGAAGACCATCATTGACACCCTCCATCAGGAGGGTAAGACACAAAAAGAAATTTCTCAAAGAGCAGGCTGTTCACAGAGTGCAGTTTCAAAGCACATTCACAAAAAGTGTGTTGGAAGGGGGAAATGTGGCAGGAAACGCTGCACAACCAAGATCTGGCACCTGCCCACAGTGCCAAAACCACCAGTAACTGGTGTACTGACCATGGCATTACTGTCCTTGATTGGCCTGCCAATTCCCCTGACCTGAACCCCATCGAGAATTTGTGGGGTATTGTGAAGAAGAAGCTGAAAGACACCAGAGCCAACAATGCAAATGAGCTAAAGGCCGCTATTGAAGCATCCTGGGCATCCATAACACCTCAGCAATGCCACAGGCTGATTGCCTCCATGCCACGCCGCATTGATGCAGTAATCTGTGCAAAAGGATTCCCAACCAAGTACTGAGTGCATTAATGGACATTGTCAAATGTTTGATTTTGTTTTGCTGTTATAATTTTTTTTTTTTACTTGGTCTGAGGAAATATTCTAATATTTTGAGATAGGATTTTTGAGTTTTCTTCAGCTGTACGCCATAATCAGCGATATTAAAACAATAAAAGGCTTGCGATATTTCACTTGATTTGTAATGAATCCAGAATGTATGACATTTCATGTTTTTTAATTGCATTACAGAAAATAAAGAACTTTATCACAATATTCTAATTTTCTGAGACAGTCCTGTAAATGGGAAGGAAAAACCTCCAGCAGAACCAGACTGGGGGTCGGTCGAGGCAGTGTATAAAAAGTGATTTTTAAACAGTCTGATCATGTTGTCAGGGTGTTATGAGGCAGGATTCACTGGCTCACTTCACCAAATAAACTAATAGAATACACTGAACCTACAAAGTGGCCGAAGGACAACAAAGTAGATGTTTTGAAGTTGCCATCTGAAGATGCGCTCTGATCTAACGAGCAACAAATAACTGTGGCTCAGCAGGAGGAGAAGCCGTCTGGCAATCAGAAGTGCCCCTAGGCAAGGCGCTAAACCCCAGGTTGCCCACCGATCTGCTTATCAGTATATGAATAACTGCGATTGGGTGAATGTGGCTCTAGTGTTAAATGCTTTGAGTGGTCAGCATGAACAGAAAAGATCTGTATAAATTCGCTGCTATGCAAATTCAGACCATTAAATTGCATAGAATATATGTAGCCCAAAATGTTTGATCCAAGTCACACTGTGTAAACGGCTATTCTAAATGCAGAGGAAATGTAAGCAAACAAAAAAAAGCTTCCCCAAAATTATCTTTCTCATTTCTCATCTTTCTCGGAAACAGTTGTATTTTGGTAATCCAAGCTGATCCAAATACATTTAATCTGAATTACTGACAGGCAATGAGAAAATGGGGTTATGTGCCTTTATCCAGTTCATATAGATATATGGTCTAACATGTATTTTAGTGTGAAAAACATAACACATTAATTGCCATTTGTTCCTCTGATTCAGGATCCTTTTGTTTTTCACTTATTTATATCAATGCGTTCATTTATATTATTTTATCAAACATTTTTGCCTACAGGGGAGATGCTAAACTCAGTTTTGTTTCCTGTACAACCATCACAAATTCTTGCATACCCTTAATTCTGCAGAGATTGCTTTAATCTGAGACAACACTTTAAAGGGGACATATCACGCTTTTCAGCTCTTCCTTTTCTAATTGAAAATATTCAGGTTTGGTTTATATAAAGTAGAACTGCAACGCTTTGGTCTGAATTCCTCCTTTGTTTTGAAGACCCTCCTTTTCTCCAGTTCTGAGGTTTGTCTGAGAGTAACTTGTTTTGGTGCTGTCTCTTTAAATTTAAATAAGGCACTTTACACTCTTCCCGCCTCCAGGTCGCAGAGCGCTCCCTACATCCCATTCAGCCATTTTTGTAATATGCTGGGGGACGGTGTAATGAATTGTGTGGGTTAATACACCCAACAACTGAAAAGTTTAACTTATATCCACTTGCAGCTTCGACATCCTTGAACTTGGACTACAAAAATCGCTGCAATAAATAAAAATGGCGGATTCGGGAAATTGGTTAGCCAGAAGTCCATGACCTTGTTTAGCAGCTCCGCAGCAAATACTGCAGTGTATGTAATTGGTCAAAAAACAAAATAGGGAATAGAGAAAACTGAACAAATTGAAAAATATTACCCGAACAGAACAAAAAGGTATGTACACAGCTCCTGGAGAGACTAAATTAAACATTTCTGCACTCCTAGAGACCCCAAGTACACAACAAAAAATATTTAAGTGGATTTGGCATGACACGTCCCCTTTAACTCAAAAGGCCAAGACTAACTGCAGCTTCCCATATCCATTTAAACAGTTTATTAGAGTTATATAAGGAGGCGTTTTTTACTGTCAGACAACACAATAAGCAGAGTGGCAACTAAGATATGATGTTTTGATGTTGACTTTTGTCAGACATAAGCAGTTTCCAAAGAGATCACACCATTAAAACTTACCATTTCCTATGTCTCCAAGTTCAGGAAATGAAACCTTTTTCTTCTTCTTGTTGACTATAGAAGTAAAAGGAAACACCTAGCCTCTGGGCTTTGATGAGTAGTCATGTTGACAGCATGTCAGTTTGCATCTCCACAGGATGTGATGGATTTGTTCCTGTAGTCCGAGGCATCGAGGTGAAGCTACAGTCCAACAACTTTTATTGACAAATGAGACGTGAAGACAAGGTAACAGGTGAGCATACACATGCAGGGTTTGAAGCTTGTCCTGAATTTATGTTTTGCATTTGTTACTAAATCGCCGCAATTCCTCAGGTAGAGCTCAGAATCCCCAAACACCCTGTTTTATTTATCATACGGCCACATGTTGGGAAGTCAGATGACCTGACGTGTGGCAGTGCTTGTCTGTCTTTTGTGGTAGGAACAGTGGCGGCTTTGTGTAAGGAGAGGAGTTCATCTCGGTGCCAGTGTTCACACTTATTGATTAAAACAGACCATGAAAGACAATATCGCCTGGAGGGTCAGTAGCTGATTAACCCCCACATCTGCACATTAATCAAGCACTGACCTCTGAAGAGCTAAAGCAAAGACTGTCTGCCTTTCTCTGCCGGACTCCCCAGGCTCCCGGTGGGGGGGCGGCTGTAATGAGACGGGGCCATAATGATGGCGGTCCCAGAAGACGCTCGCTCCAAGCAGAAATGCAACTTTCTACAAGCTGATCCTACAAGGCATTTTTTTTTAAGGAAACTAATGATGATGGTGTCTCAATTAAGGGAGACGCAGGATGTGGATGGACGGTCTCATCTGCTAAACCGTTCCCAGAAAAACAAGCGTCTGATACGAACAGTGATGTGCGGCGAGGTTCATGACAATTGCAAGAAAGACAAAGGAATATTTTATATGAGGTCAACTTTGGTTTCAAAGAAGTTAAAGTTGTATCTCAATATCCTGCATTTGGCAGACATTGTCACGTTTAGAAAATAAAAGGTACGGAAAGCGGATAAAGCTGCCTCTGGCACACCCAGTCTTTTTGGCTGTACCACTCCGGTTGAAAAAAAGCAGATTACCTTTCTCCCACGTGTTTGAAGCAGGTCTTTTAACTCCGCCCATCTCCAATGTATTTAAAGAGCGATGCATAAATAAAAAAAAAATTACCATAAAAATGTTAAAAATCATACAGAATAAAATTAGTAGAACAGTCAGAAAATAACGCTGTTAGTAATGGACTTTTTCAGTGAAGGACATTGTTCATTTTAAGAACACCGTTACGTTACTTACAACATAACGCGGCACATTATTACCACTAAATCAATGAAAGCGACTTTTCTTAAGAGAACAGTAAAGCGGACCCTGCAGAGGGCGGAGAAGGGAGGGTGAGCAAGAGCCATACGTGTTGTCGATTGACGTAGTAGGCTTAAGGTGGGCGGGTGTTCATGCTTTGCAAAGACAGACAGAGTAGATCAGGAATCCCCAACCTTTTTGAAACTGAGAGCTACTTCATCGGCACTGTGTCATACGAAGGGCTACATGTACTGACCTTTGAACTACAAGAGTCCAAGCTCACCTTAACTTTACGTAATAGAAAAATGTTTTTAATGCTTTTCTCATTTTTAAATCTATGTTAATACAAGTATGATTATAAAGGAAGAGCAACTGAAAAAAAAATGTATTTTAAATGCAGCTCACTGGAGGGTTATGCTATTTCTTTGTCCATGTTGGTGACACCTGGAGTAGACCAACAGCAAGAGACACACAGCGCGATGCAGCAAAGCCTTGCAAATTCAAAGACAACGTTGGGAAGCAGAAAGGTTTGGCACTATTTTACGCTCAAGTCAAAGGCAAAAATGTGCAGCATGGATGGATAAAAAAGGGAATGGAGAGTTGGTAGTTAGAATGGAGTATATGGAAATTTAATGAATGGTCTTTTACTTTTTTGTTGTTATTTGTTTGAAGTTATGTTCACAGCTGGATGCCTTGATTTTGCCCATTAAATCTTCAGTGGTATGCCGGTGTTGTTTACTGTGATAACCACAAAAATGCTTGAAGTACATTTTACCTGGCATTTGCTTGGAATGGTGCTACCCCCATTTAATTAGGAAAGTTATTCAAATTCATTAACGTTTTAGACTGTAAAAAGTAACTGTATAGTTGCTTTATGTAGTAATAGTTACTTTGGTGCTGCAGTCAGTTACTTAGTTACTATAACTAGTTTCTTTTTTAACAAATGTGCTCAACACTGATTCCAAGTAATTTCTGCACATCACTGATTCAAAATAAACTTTTATCTGAAAATGTAATTTTACACTTACAACTATGTTTGATTTTATGCAGCTTTGTCTCATCAAATGTGTCTATTTCGACCTCTGAAAGCAATCTTATTCAACAATGCCACATGTTTAAAAATGTAAAATGACAATAATCCTTTATCCATGACTGGCCAGCTTTGCGTCTGTTGTCAAGAATTCAAAGCTGTGGGCTTTGCGGTTGCCTTGCAGCAAGAAGACTTTGGGTTTGAATCTCGGCTGTGGAGCTTTATGCATGAAATGCAAGATCCTGAGGTGCATGCATTCTCTGGCTTCCTCCCACATTCTAAAATCATGCAGGTTAACATGCATTTTAGCTCTATTGCGCTCAGGTATCAGTGTATGGATGCATGATTATTTTCCAAGGGTTATGTGGAGATGGATGGATTAAAGGCTTCCTCAAAACTTTTAACATGCTGATCCCAGATTTTGTCCATATTTGGTTAACTATAAATCTCTGGAAAACATCTGACAATGCCTCAAATTTGCATTTACATTTACATTAAAATATATGAATATACGTTGATATCTGCAGGGCCAGCTCTAATCCTGAAACATTTTAGTTTAATTTTACAAATATTAGTTTATTTGTATTCATCCCCCTTTTCTCTGATATCCCTAAATAAAATCCTGTGAAACTGACTGCCTTCAAAAGTCACATAATCATAGTTAAACAAAGCCCATCGGTGTACATTAAAACCGTAGATGTATGTTGCATTGTATTTTAGATTCAAAGTACTCACTGAAGGACAGCAACATTAGCTGATACTTCCAGAAAAACCTCTGCAGCTGCCGCTCTGCAGATCATGCTGCTCCTGTGAGCCATCTGATAAAAGGGTCTTTCTAATTCATATTCTAATTAATATGGAGCCTCACTTCCTGCATCCCAGAGCCTTAAGGGAGAACAGTATTCAATAGGAATTATCTTCAGCGGAAAAAAGAAAAAGAAAAAGGTTTCTGTCCTCCCAGCTGGCAGTGCTCTTTGTAGCTTTCTGTCACTATCTGATCCTGTGCCACTTCCTGTTACTTTAAACACAAATACTAGACATAGCTGGCATAAAGCTTTATAATATTATATGCATGTTTAAATATACATAAAATATAAAATAAAAATGAAAACTGGCATGCGCATATGTATCCACCCCCTTGATGCAACCAATTACCTTCAAAAGTCACATAACTAGTGAAATTAAGTTCACCTGTGTGCAAACTAAGTGCCACAGGATCTGCTAAAAGAAAGTTAGTCAAAGTCGAGACCTCAATCCAATTAAGAGTCTGTAGTTAGAGACTTGAATATCATTGTTCATAAATGAAAACCATCCAACATAAAGAAGCTGGAGCAGTTTGGCTCTGAGGAATGGGCGAAAATCCCGGTGGCAAGATGTGGCGAGCTCATAGAGACTCATCCAAAACCTCGTGCAGCTGGAATTGCTTCAAAAGCTGGCTCTACAAAGTACTGGCTTTACAGGGGTCAGCAGTAATGCATGCTGGACCGTTCTGTTATTCTACAGTGGACTCAGCCAGTCCTCCCTTTAGCGTCTCCAGTTGGTCCCAAACGCTGCTTCTCATCTTTTAACACGAGTTGGGAAGAGGAAGCACATCCCCCCTATCCTGGCTCCCCTCCACTGGATCCCTGTGCATTTTAGAGTTCATTTTAAGATTATTTTATTTGTTTTTAAAAGTTTACCTGGTATTGCCCCATCTTACCTCTCTGAGCTGCTTCACCCATACTGTCCTTGCTCGTTGCCTCAGGTCAGCTGACCAGCTGCTCCTGGAGGTACCGAGGTCTGAACTTAAGCCCGGAGGAGACAAAGTCATGGATCGTTCTGCCATTTCATATTAGAAGTGCCCCTTTATTGTCCACTTTTAAAACTCACCTTAAGACACAGTTTTACTCCTTGGCTTTGAACACATGTTGAAATGTTTGCTTTTATCCCTTTTTAAATTTCTGTTGTAATCTTATTTTTTTCTTCATTTTAAATGTTTACTGATTATTGTCTGTACAGCACTTTGTCGCAGCTGCTGTTGTTGTCTTAAAGTGCTTTATAAAAAAATTAGTTGTAGTAGTATTCTGTCCTATTTGTTGTTTGCTTCACAATTAAAAAAAAAAGACATCTTCAAAGTTGTGAGCATGCACTGTAAATGAAATAGTGCAAACTCTCAAATAATCAATTTTAATTCCAGGTTGGCAAGGGAACAAAACATGAAAAATGCCAAGGGGGTGAATACTTCTACAAGGCACTGTACGCAAAGAATAAACCCACTAATCTCACAGAATAATAAGTAAGCATGCAGAAAGAGCAAATAGTTGTAGTGTAGCTATGATGTAGACATAAGGATCATTAACTAACCTCACCAAGGAAAACCTTTTATATTATAAAAAGTATGCAATTATTTCATCCTTGGATTTATAAACTGCTTACAGTCAAAGGGTCTAAGGGGAGTTCTGTAAGTAACATCTACTGGAAATAAAGCAAGGGTATTTATTATAATACGGCTATTTAGGACACAGCACTTATATCTGTAAAATAGAGTAGCAGGGTTTAAAAGTTTAGATTAAAGTTGCACCATGCTATATCCCCGGTGATATAAAGCACTAAATAATATAATGATGTCGTTTCTGAACCAGGGTCTGTTGTCTTTAATTTAGGTTAAGAAAAACTCTTTATCCTGACAGAAATATATATGCCTATTTTAAACATGTAGCTCAAATTTGTTTTAAGGCGATAACGAGATTTATTTTTGCAGTAATCAGAAGACATTAAATTTTTAGTAGGGCGTTTCTTCACCTATCCGTCAGCTGTGCATACCGCCGACATCCTTTAACATATCTGTTTAATTACTGTCAGTATTTTAGTTGACAAGCATCAGTACTACATAAAGTATTGTTATTAGTGCATGGCACTTTTTGGGTTGGACAGACAAGTAAAAGACCTCAAAACTGTCCGAAGACATTTACTTAAAATTTTAGTTTAAAGCATAAAGTGAGACTTTTTAAGACTTCTCGATGTACTGCCCCTTGATCAAGCATTCATTTAAGCGTTTATATAAATGTGCCAAGTTCCTCTACACCACACTTTCTTCATCATTATTATGAACTTTGCTTTTGGCCGCCTGGGGCTGATGGGGCCATTTTCAAATCGTCCCCACATACTTGGGAGCATAAAATTGTCTGATATGTCTTGGTATGCTGAAGCATCAAGAGTTGCTTTCACTGGAACTAAGGGGCTGAGTCCATCTCCTGAGAAACATCTCATCACCATAATCCCCTCTGCACCTAACTTTACACTTAACACAATTCAGTCGGGGAGGTGCTGCTGTCCTGGCAGAATCCAACCCGGACTTGTCCAATTTCCAGGCAGAGAGACACGATTTGTCGCTCCAAAGAATACGTCTCCAATGCTCCAGGGTCCAGCGGCAGCATGCGTTACACCACTACATCCCATGCCTTGTAGTGCACCATTTAAGGCTTGGATTCAGCTGCTCAGCCATGGAAACACATCCCACACACCTCCACATGAAGTTTGGAGGTTAGGGTTAGACACTTACCCTTAAGCAACTATTGATTCTATAGAAAGTTGACAGCCTCTATTCATGATGTCTAGCCATGCTATTTTAGTGGGGCTGCCACCAGTAGCTCTCTAGAATAAATAGTTAAGCTAAACTTTGGAGTTGAGTCATCCTTAGAGGGTGCTTATATTGGTAAGCGGCTTGGAGGAGTTAACCCGACCGGTGGGGAGCGATCATGTTCAAGTACTACTGGGTGTACACACATAAATATGAACAGATTAAACTGTATTCCACTCTCTAAACCTTCGGGATAATGCAGGTCTGAATTGTACTTCCCCCGGCAGACAACGTTTAACCATTTTTTCTGAAATTTTTTAACAAATCCCTCTGACCGCAATGCGTTCGTAATGCAAAATCTCGACAATTTTGTGTAAGGGCCGTTTCACTTCGAGACAAATTGCAATCATTGATTGGTCAGTTGCTGACAAGCCTCCAGGATTCATTAACAGGGGGCGTCGCGTCACGTCAATTGTCGGCATCTTGCTCTCCACGGTACTGCGGGCCAGCAGATGGCACAACGCTTATGTCTGCGGATCGTGCCCGGAGTAAAGTTTCTTTCAGGTTTTAAAAAGTAATACGTAAACACTGGGATATATAATTTTATTTGGAGATGAATGTATGTTTTTTTGTGTTTTCTTTTTATGGTCAAAATACTTCACTAGACCCCATTCATTTAACATTAACGTTCAAGTTAGCGTCTTTGGGATTTATGATTTACAGATTTGAGTTGTGCATTTTGCATAATTTGGGGACACATTTGTTGGACACATAAATTAAGAAACAAGGACTAAACTATTAAATGTGGTTTGAATTCAGCCATAGATACTAATTTATTAAATGAGAGCCATGATGCAACTTAGCAGTGAAATTGTATCAATTACTCACTGGGGTAATGTCAGAAACACGCCATTGCTTGAGGCTCAGTCCCTCTGCTAACACAAGGACACTAGTTACCCAATTGAAATGGTGATGCGAGCGCAGTCCAAAAGAAAGAAAAAAAGTAATCACTCCCAAGACGCCCTACTAATCATCCACTCCATTCTTCCTTTAACTGCTCAGACTCAAGTTGGTTAGCAAATCAAAGACACTGACTCACTAATTTGGGCTCATTCTTGAGTTTCTCAGTGTGTGAGAAGAAAGGAGGTGATGTGAGGAGCAGTGGGAGACGGAGAGTGACAGCACTAATACAAACTGACCAGAAGTGACAGGCAAACTGTGACAGTCCTGAAGCACACTTACACACACAGCCTTGTGCACTCTCATTGAGCTTGGCTGGTGAATAAAGAACAAACACACATTTGTTATTCAGGTTGGCAGCGAGGTGGCTTCAGACGGCCTCTCCTCAACAGGAGCGCTCCGGGTGAAGCCTCCATGTTGGCAGACATCCACAGTGGTTAAGTGTTTCTAAGCAAGATGCTTCATTCCTCGTCACCCGGTTACTGAGCTCATTCTAATATCCACCATTTACAGATCATTATACAGCATTTATTACTGATCCTGCTCTGTGACCAAATGCTGAATGCAACTGCTTCTGAACGCTTAAGCGTCTCAACCCATATTTGGTTGCACTTAATCTAGCAAAAATAAAGATATGAGATTAACAGCTTTCAATCCAAGAATAAAGCAAGTCTCGTGGCATTAAATAAACCTAGATCAACGTAGACAAACAATCATGATATCTAGCAGAACTGTTGGGGGATTCAAAAATTATGTTGCTTAGCAATGGTGAAAAATTTAGATTTTTTTTCCCATCTAAGGGTAGAAAAAAAAAACATAAGCTTCTGTTTCTGACTCCAACTCTGCGCCTCAGGCCACATCACAGCAGAGCCACTATTTTATGAACACAAGATCTGCAGCACATCTGCTCATTAAAGAGAAACGTGAAGGCAAGCTGTTTGTGCTCTCAGATACAAGAACACTTAAATTCTATAGTCATATTTTTTTATACTAATTTGCCTTTTCCTGGCAGCCTTTTGTTGTACTTATAACAATAATCTTCTTTACATTCTGTACAAAGGGATTACACCTTTGAAAGTGTGGGATTTGTGGGTCCTTTTAATCAGAGAGTATAGTGTTAAAGGGCCTCTTATAACCTAATCAGTATAAAAACATGCAACAATATCATCTGCTGTGGTGATATCTCTTAAATATGTTTTAAGCTTTACTCAAGGAAATACACACACACAAAAAAGACAAATAATTTATTTTCACTCAAAATCAATAGGCAGAGGGAACATGTTCCTCTCTGTGTGTTCATATTTAATCATCTGAACCGTTTAGCCTATATGAATGAAACAAGATGCAATTTGCAGATATGCTGTGATACCAATAAGATATTATTACTGTTTGGTTTGGCCGAGCTTTTCTCTATTGTGTCTATATCCCAAGAGATGCGTAAGAAACCCTGCTTTGTAGACTCTCATTTCAAGTCCCTCTATGACTTCTGGGGGGGGGGATAACTAAATATATCTTAAAATATAAAATATCTTGATGAGAGGATGTAAATGGTGTCATCCTGCTTGATTTTATCTTCTCACTAAATGCATAGCCACCCATAAACAATAGCTTTCACAAAGTCTCATTGTATAAATTTGTGCATGTGTGCATTTCTCCATCTCCCTGTCAGTCTAAGATACACACACACACACACACACACACACACACACACACACACACACACACACACTTCCTTCATGCTTCCTTTCAGCATGTCCTGACAGGTGGTCCCGTGGGGCACATCTCAGCTGGCAGCAGGCTTCATCTTCCCATAAAACCTTTAGTCTGGGTCAGGGGTAACAGTTTGAGGAGCCGGAGGACCCCAGTGTATCACAGTGGAGCATATTTAAATTGGAAAACAGCAGCTGCAGGAAGTCATACTTTACTGTAATAAATATATTTTTGATTGATCTTATTTTCTGAGAAACTTAATTCTGAGTGTGCCATAAGCAAAAAAAGAAAGTACCAGAAATACATTTGAATATCATCCCGTGATGTAGCTTTAAAATCCACGAGTTTCCCTTTTTGAATTGAATTATTGAAATAAAAAGAAACTTTTCATGAATTTATTAAAATGTGCCTGTAGTATAGCAATGCATGCGTATCATCCCTGAAAATAGTATTTGGGTTTGTCAGCAAATGCTGCCTCCACTGACACGATCTCTAGGCAATACATATAAATATGATGCCTCTTCACATGTTTCAGCAGGTAATTTCACGTTACCAGTCAATAAGGGTAAAAACATCATAAATCAGCTATTTACATAAGATAAAATGTTCAGGTAACAATTTCAACTTCAGCCAAAACACTTGGTTGATCATCTTTATTAATTACAACTTAATGAGTCCACTGGGTTTTTAATGAGACATGCTCAACTCAAAGAGGGGACCCGTCATGCACAGGTGGCATATGCAGCCCAAGTGATGAAAAAAAAAAAAAACTCTTTGGTTGGATTAACGCTAAATGGAAATTTAAATTTAATTCACAACAGAGATTATGTTATGGAGAATGTTATTTATAGAGAATTTTCCTGCTTAATTAAGATGTTTTTTTTTATTTTATCTTTATTGCTTTGTGTTTTCTTTGTTTTATTGCTGCTCTTTTTACTTGCTAACCTTTAATTATGCCATCACCACTCTTGTCCTGCTGCTTTTTTTTGTTGCACCATTCAGTCTGATCAAATTTTTTCCCTTTTGTCATTTTCCTTCCAAAATGACTTTCTCGCCTCCTCCTCATCGCCACCTCTTCCAGACGCCTGAGGGGCGTCATGAGAAATCTCTCCCAATATGTCCTGTCCTATCGTTTCCTTGACATTGCTGCACCACTATTGTCTGAAGTCAAATCAGCAAACAAAAACACTTTAACTGCATTCCTTGTGCATTAACGCATGCTGTTTCTACGTTTTACTTGCTCTTTCCATATTGAGCTGTAAGTCAGCATGTGTTTTGCCCGTTGTGGTTTAGACGGAGCAGAGTTGAAAGGCAAAGCTCTTGATTTACCGATCGGTCTGAGTTCCTACCCTCACCTAGTCATGATATTTGAGTCATGAACGATAGAACGAGATCCCAGATACAAGTGGCTGAAATTAGCTTCATCTGCAGAGTGGCCAGACACTCCCTTAGAAATAGGGTGAGGAGCTTGACCATACCATGAAGAGTACGGTGCTGTTCTGTATGAATAGTGCCCTGAGATGTTAGAGGATTCAGCACCACATTCATGAAACTGACCTAAATTTATCACATGGCTTTCTAAAAGGGGGTGATTTCATTTGTGCTGAGAATTATGACCATTTTCAAAATGTGATTTAGTGTCAGAGACAGAGCCAGTAGTGATGAGGGGATTGCTCATGAAAGTATAGAAGAAACCGGTGAGATGTGTGAGCAAACAAGCAGTACTTCTAATATAACTGCTTTCCATTCCCAAACAATATCAGGGACCCATTATATAAATTTTCTATCATTAAAAGTAAGATAGTAAATACACAAAGTCCATAAGTGAAAGGGAATAGGTTGAAATTAAATAAATCTGCTTAAAAAAAGGTTGTTATCTTAAGTGGCCCGGTCTGAGGCATGAAACTCCAGAGCTGAAAATGAGTCTCACTGTACTGATTGCAGAAGCCATAACCAAATAACCGCTAAAAACAAAAATGTATTTTCCCATATTTTAGCATCCAAACCAGTCCAAGGCGCCACCAACTTCACTAAACTGGACATCCGCAATACCTACCACCTTATCCGGATGAGTGGAGTGGAAAACCGCATTTAGGAGGCAAATCTGCCATTATGAATACCCGTGTGGCTTTAGAAACTCCCCAGCCATCTTCCAGGCTCTTTTACACGATGTTCTCAGAGATTTTTAAAAACATCTTTGCCTTCATTTATTAATTATGATATTGCTATTTTCTAAGAATCCAGAAGATCGCTGGTCCCATGTGAGACAGGTCTATCAGAGGCTCCTTGAAAACCGTCTCTTTATGCAATCTATAACCTTCTCAGGCTTTGTTTTCGAGGGTGGACAGGTGAAGACTCACTCAGTTAAGATAAAAGCTGTTCAAAAATGCCCCACTCCCACCTCTAGAAAACAGCTTCAGTGTTTTCCGGGGTTCCCAAACTTTTGCAGACAATTCATTTGCAATTTTAGTATAACAGCTTGACCACTAGACTCACTCGCCTCCAGCAAAAAGCCTTTTTTCTGGTTACCTGAAACTGAAAAGTCTTTTTCTGAATTTAAGGAGAGACTCTCCTCAGCTCCTGTCCCAATCCCATCCTGGTCCTATACTGCTCACTTTATCTTGGAGGTTGACATGTCAGACTCTGGAGTGGGCACAGTACTTTCTCAAAGATGATCATATGATAGTAAGCTCCATCCATGCGCTTTCCTCTCAAAATGTTTTTCATCCAGCAGAAAGTAACTATGACTTCTGGGATTGAGAACTTCTTGGTAGCACTAGAGGAATGGAGACACTGGCTGGAGGGCAACCACCCATCATCTGGACAGATCACAAGAGCCTTTCCTACCAACAGACAGCAAGGAGAATAAATCCATGTCAGTCCCATCTATCATTGTTCTTTCCTCATTTCATTTTCTCCATCATCGCCCAGGTTCCAGAAACATCAGAGCCGATTCCCTATCCCGACTGTTTTCCTCAGTAGAAACATCCAACGAACCAGAACCCATCCTCCCCAGACCTGTACAATCAGGGCCCTATCCTGGGATCATGAGAAGCGTATTCATCGTGCCCAACAAATCAAGCCAGGAGGGGGTCCCCCCTCCCCAGCTGTCTCTATGTACCATCCTCCATCCACTTTCAGGTAATTGCTCCAGACAGAGCCCAAGCTGGGATTCAAACCCATGGCAAACCACTGCGCCTTTTTATGCTGGTTAAGTCTTTAGTTGGAACACTACTTTTTAAAACTTTTATTTCTATGCTAAAAATAAATGTTTTTGTTACTCAGCATATAGTAAAAATCAGGCCTAGTAAATGCAGTGTTTATTTACACTTGGTGTCAGCATAAATATTATATTTACTTTGTTTGTTTAGTGATTATGCTGAAAGGGTTTATACAACAATGGCATTATTCTAGACAAGAACTAGGTGGACAAGTTTGAATTTCCTGGGGATTTTTCTGAAGGAACACCAATGTTTTTCAGCCAGAAACAAGCTTTGTTCAACAGTCATGTGTAGATATTAAGTAAATGTGCCTGTAAATATGCTCTCCTGCATTGACAGAGCTTTCAGGAGGGGATCAACGCCTTAATCTTCTCATGTTTGGATTACATGCTTCAGCCATGACCCTACTAGCATGTATGGACTATGTAACAAACCGGTTTTAACAAACACTACAATTTCTAACGGGGGGGGGGAGTCAAATATTGAGACCTATGACTATTATGTGTCAGGACCTTTTTTTAGGAATCTGAAAAGTATATGGTCCGGGTTCACCGCGATGTGAGACCATTCTCCAAATGTTATTTGGTATGTACAGATTTGAGTTTTTATGTATAATGTTGGAACCAGATTGGAATATAAATAAGTAATCAGGTATAAAAAGATATAATCATAGCACTCAAAAAGTCTATTTCATACATACAAAATACAGAAGGGAAAATTTGCTGTAAAAAGTATTAATAGACTACCAGTGAAAAACTCTAATATGCTATTGCACATTTTATTCTTTTTAGACCTATACAACACCATGTGTTCATGATAATCCATGTTTCATTAGTCTGGCTCCCCACATGGTAAACAGCACATTATTTACAGTTCTGCAACAGGAAATTGCGCTGCAAGAACCCTAGTCCATACCACAGGTACTAGTGCATCTGCAGTGTCAGTGTTTGATTTTTCCTTCCCTTGATTTGTTGTGGCGTCAGTTAGAGGTCCATAACCAAGTCAGTTCATTCATAGTGCATGCGCTGGACACCAAAGGTCAAAAGTCTGCTCACAGTTGTTTTTTCAGCTTACCCAGCAGCAACACTGCGTGTGTCTTCAGCAGCCAAATATAAGCTGTGAAAACGACGGCTGAAGTTGTGCTGCAGTATCAGCTCAGTCAGCTGTGAAATATGGCTGACATGACTGTGTGCAAACCACAATTACGCCTTGAATCTCTGACAAGTGACCACAGAGCACTAGTTGTTCACTCAACTGGGCAATATGAACTGGTGGACCCTTCCTGCAATAGCTCTATTTGCCCAAAACACAGTTGCTGAGATGTCACACAGAGTCCCTGGCATTTGCTGCAGAAAGAGA
Organism: Fundulus diaphanus; assembly: GCA_037039145.1. Classification (NCBI taxonomy): domain Eukaryota; kingdom Metazoa; phylum Chordata; class Actinopteri; order Cyprinodontiformes; family Fundulidae; genus Fundulus; species Fundulus diaphanus. Next base: position 30,133,301 of record CM073122.1, on the reverse strand, counting down.
TTGGCACCAAAGTGACAGGAGGGAGAAGAGCCTATTTGTGTTACTTAACAATGGATGAAAGAGGAGGACAGGCTTTATTGTGTGTTCGTAGATTGACTGCCTACAGTGGATTTCTCATAAGCTATAATCGTGTGTTTCACTGTAAGATTTCAGTGCAGCGTTTTAGTTTAATTTTGGGAAAAAAAAAAAACTGGATAAATTTGTACCTCTGTACCTCTATGGTGTTTAGTTTGAGTTTAAACAGCTTTGTTTTATATGCTTATTGATGTTCATTTAAATTCTCTCTGCATAAAAGAAAAATATACTACAAGGACCAATGAATGAGTCAATGAATCCTTGAATTTTCCTTGACATGGTCCCCTTACAGGGTGTCTTCAGCTGTGCGTTGTGTACGATCTGTGATGAGGACAGGAGCAGGTTACGACTCCTGTTTGTCTTGCATTTCTGACACATTAGTTTTGAATTTCAGGCCTCATTTCACAAAAGATGCTTTCAAATTATAGCTGTCAGCTGCCTATTTTTGCAAGGGGAAAAAAACCCAACAACAGTGACTTAGATGATTGTGGTTGACAGGCCCGCAGGGCTTCATAATTGCTGATTGAATAATTGGTCTTCTTTGTGCAATTTGTAACAGTTTTCTTTGTGATATTGTCATCGTTTCTAAGGCTACAGCCTTCAAGAGATGTCCGAACCCAATTTGTAACTTCAGTCAAATATGATCGTTAGAAGTATCTTTGGGCTGTATATTAAGGGCTGCAAATCACAAGGAAGGTTGAAAAATAAATGGTCTAAAATGATCTCACTAACATCATATTTTAGGAGCCTTCTTCAACACAACAGGAAGAGTTCGCTGCTGCATTTTTCTCTTCTTCCTGACCAAACCTTGTAATCTTCGGGAGAAACATTCAGAGCTTACTGCCTCTAGCTGAAGTGTTTGGTGACAATAAATATTTCATCATGAGCCAAAGAAAGCTGAGAAGAAAATTCATTCAAAGGAGAGGTTGACGAGGGGGGCATAAAATGAAATAATGACAAGAAAAGCAGGAAAAATCTACATCACAGATGTACTGTTAATTTATTTATTTATTCTTAACTTTTCTGAGTTTCCTAATGGTATTCAGAAATGTCTTTAAGTGATACATTCTTGGCTAATTATAAAATAGGTTCTAAATTTGAGACGGTCAACATTTGTCTGCAAAAAGCTATTTGTTTTATTGACAACATGTTTCCTCTGCGGTTACAAGGCACATGTTTATGCAAATGAGAACCTACATGACTCGTGGATGATTTCTATGCACATTATTTTTCCTCATTTCAAATTTAGTAAAAAAAACAAACAAAAAAAAAAAAAAACAGCACTTCAGGGGCCAAAAGCTCAGGCCTTGTGTGTCGCTATGTTGTGCTGTGAAGAAATGGTGATCTGTCCAGGGTGTACCCCACCGCTCGCCCAGTGACCCCTGGAGACCCTCCAACCCGGCGTGGATAAGCAGGTATAGACAATGGATGAATAAACTGGTGATGTCAAAGCCTGGATCTGCCAAAGTCCAACACAGCAGTTTCCTTTAGCTTCACATTTCCATTCTCTTTTGGTTTCTATTCAAAGAGAGGTGCAATGGGGCGGTTTGGCTAGTAAAGTGCCCTGAGATGGCATTTATTGTGAATTAGCATGACATAAATAAACTAAACTGAATTGAATTATGCATAACCTTCGTCCGTTGGCAGACAAACAAAAAGGTCTAGGCCTATTTTCGTATAAAATATTGACAGTGCATAATCTGTTAGAAATAGCTGAAAAGGGCAGCAGAGACGGTTTTTCAATTAACACATTACATTAACAAATGTTAATGTTTATTTTTTAATTGCATTAATTTTCTGTTCTCTATTTTGATTTGAGAATAGCCAGAGCCTGATGGAAAGAGTCCATCAGAAGGCCTCATTTTCTTTATGTTCACTATAATTAGACAATAGCTGGTCCTAAATAAATCTTGGAAAGCTCCTAAAACGTTGTCATTGGTTACATTCTGTGTCCAAGAAATTAGAAGTCATTAACAGGTTGAATTAACTCTCTGTTGGTGGATACTGTGACAGATTAAAGTCAGTTTGAAACAGCAGCTAAATGTAGCACTTAACACTCAATTAAAAGACTTCTTGTGCTTTATGGAAATTAAATAAAGCCCTGAGTATCATAAATCTTGGCAACAGCGGAGGGACCACTGGATAGATTTATTAGCTTTTTATCTTTGTGCTGAAACTCATCAAAGCTCACAATTTGGCCTGACAAATGAACACATCATTTTGTTATAAGATTATCGGCTCTGTATGAAAACAGCAGATAGTTTGTTTGTCTGTTTTACAGCAATGGATCAAAACTGTTCATTGTAAGTGAGTTAGGATGGTCAGCGGTGTCAGACGGTGCAGATTTCCAAACAGACACAAAGACTTGTATGCTGGGAAGCCTGATATCTGCAAATGCCAAGCTTCTGTGATTTATGTTCAGAGGGGGAAATATTTTTTTCAGTATACATACATTTATTTACATGCAGTAAATAGAAACACAGCTGCAAACAAATTTTCACACATGTACACCCCCACAGTCATGTCATCAATCAGATCTGCGTACGTTCTTCCAGCATACATCATTAGCCCTGCTATAAATAATATGGATGTTCATTACGATCAAAAGACAAACATCATCACAAACTGCAGACTTTTATCATTTGTATCATATTAATTGGACATCGATTCAATTAGATTATTTATTGCATGGTTGAGGTATAAATGAAACTGCTGATATTATAAAAGGTTCAGAAAAAAATAATCAAATAAAATCCCGTAATCAGTCCTTGTTTGCAACAGAGCCAGGAACAGAAGCTGCTAATTGGCCAATTTCACTCCTAATGAGAGGATTCATTTGTCCGTTAAGGTCTTTCTGAAAAATACTCAGTTACTGGAGGGCAAAACTGGGTGGAAAGACTCACCGTTTCCTCCTTGTAATCATTAAATGAACTGGATGATTAGAATTGAACTCACAAATTCTTAAGCGTTGATTTTTTTTTTTCATGCAGCTGAAGGTATTGTGAATCTTTAACCACTGGTGAAATCAGAGTCAGGGTGCCTCATCCGTCTCTTTGCTTCCCTCTTTCCTCTGCTGCAGTCAGTAATATTTATGGACTGTCTGCAGGGTCACACGGTCTCACAGAGAGCACCCATAAAACCTATCGCCAGTGTCCTGCTGGCCCTTCGGTAGTTATGTGATCGTAATGGAAAGTCTAAGCTTTTTATGTGGATGTTGAGTAAGAGATTTGTGTGCGTTGTTACTGTATTTGTAGATGTGGATAGTCTCAGTTCGTATTCCAGATAGGAGGTTTGTGTGTTTTACAAGCAGCAAACAAATATTCCCCAGCACTCTTTGTCAAGTGAAGCTTCACTAATGTTCACACAGCTGGGACATAGCATCAAGGAACAAAAGCCAAACATTTCTGCACCACCAAAGAGTTTCAACTATGGTTTATTTCAATAGACACCCATGCCAGTTTTAGAAGTTAAATCAGGTTTGTAGACATGTGGCATTTTGTCTGGAAATCAATCACAGACTGGGGTTTGGGAGTAAAATGTCTCAATATTAAACAAAGTTATAAATGCCTGACAGGTAATAAATCACCTCAGAATAAACATAGTTTTCAGTGATACCTACCACAGTCAGATTTAATATTTTAGTAATTTTTTTCCCTAAAGCACATGGATATATATTTTTTTTAAATAAAAATTAATAGAGGCATATTAATTACAGTTGCCTGATGCACAACTTTGACCCTCCACATCAGAATCTCATCTAAGCCTCCAAAGAGCCATCTGATTGTAAGCACAGAGTATATGGTTTCTAGTTTTCACAAAGATGGATAAAGTTCAACATCTGCAGGGTAGACGTATTTTTATTTCACTTTTTTTCCATGTCAATGGATTATCTGATTAGATCGTAGCAAAAAAAAAAAAAAAGCTGTGGTTCTAGACATATGAAATGCAATTGTTTTAGTCCAGCAAGTGCAACGTGATTTAGGGGTAATCACATTACCAATGGTTACAATTGCTCTTTGAATTTGAAGATACTTGGGGTAATTGTTCAAATATTCCCCCACGGCATAGCACAAGCGTTTCATGGAGCATCTTCATCCGACACTTTTTGACTTTTGTTTTTCTCTATAACCATTTTCATGTAAAACATGCTTTATTCTGAGTATAACACATTGGTGCATTAGTAGGTGACACATGCCATGCTTTTCAAATAATAATAGGGCTTATCGTAAAAAGATATTTTAGCCGGCAAATGGTGCGTTCCATTTGCCTCGGAGGTCGAAACTAAGGAGTCGCAGATTATGTCATCTCTGCCTTTTTGCGTTCCAGTTTTCCTCTTGTTAGACAGTAGGAAAAAACATGGAGGCATGCACAAAGCCATTGTTAAATGTACAAATACAGCCAACCTTAGTCACAGAATGCATTATAAAGTCATATTTTATTGCAAAATCTTTGTCTTTTTTGAAGCTGTGCTGAACATGAAACGTTAAACAACAATAGGTGGAGATCCTTCATTGCTGCTTTAGTCACTATGGCTACTGTAGTTAAAACAATAAATATAATGTTGTTCTACGTGGTATTTTGTGCAAATAAACAGAGCTGAAACATCTCGTATAAAAAACACTGAAAGGTCGTATCTGTGTGACTGACTAAATGTTACATAAATAATAGAGAGCTGCTACAAACTAACCTTGCCTGCAAGCTGAATTCTCGCATTATTGGTGCTTTCACAAACACACGAGGATCCGTCTTGTACCGCTCCGGCTTCAACTGTTTGTGATTGAACCAAAAAACGGTTCGGGCCAATCACGATGCAGTATTGTGCTTTAAGGCAGGACATAACGCTGAGACAAAAGCAAGAGCTGCTGAGCCCACAGCTGAACCAACATAAACATGGCAGCACAGGAGGACACGCGTAGCTGCTTCTATCACATCTGTTTTGTCAAAATCCATGATTTCTTCTTTGATAATAGAACAGCAAGAGGTGTCTTGACTAGCTTACCTTGTTGTGGCTTCTCATAGTGCCAGCTGTTTATGTTTTCATTTGATACCGTGATTGGTTAAAACCAACCTTTAGTAGGCGGGCACTAGGTGTCTCTTCACCCAATCAGCTCAGAAAGTTCTGCTGAATGTCTCTCCTTTCCCCAAACGGATTCAATGGGAGGAGGACCAGAATGATAATGTGCAGAACGAAGAGTGCTACACATCTTATCAATCTATCTGGCCAGATTAGCTACAAACAGTCAAAGTATGAGGTTTTGCTCAATGTTGCTGCGAGTAGCAGCCATCATGAATGTCGAAGTCGTGTACACTCCTGTTCCACCAACTTTAAGAGCCGTTCCAGTTGAAATTTCTGACTCGGAGGTCAGGAAATCCGACTACCAAGGACAAATGGAATGCCCCATAATAGCTCTTGTTGCACGCTGCATTAACTAGGAAATGGAGTTCAGTCGGACAAAAAGCCAAGCCCAAATGAGCGTCTTGACGTTCAGAAACAAGCCCAAAACACCTGCAACTCACGAAATTTACATGTGATTTTAGAAAAACAAGCAAGCCCAAAGGTGAAGATGAATTAAATTCATGAAACAGGATCATTATACTTGATCACAAGTCACTCCGGTAGATACCATCGCAGCAGTGTTTTGTTGTTAACATAATATGTCTGTTGACGCGATATTTCGGACAGATCTGTTAAGATAAGATAAGATAAGATAGTCTTTATTGATCTCACAATGGAGAAATTCACTCGTCACATCGGCTCATACAAGAAGGTGCAGAGTAGGGAAGGTGCATTCAGTTATATACAGTGAATCTTCATATCTACAATGGATCAACAAAAAATACCAAAGAAAAAATACAAAAAAGGAAATAGGAATGTAAATGTCTCATTTACATTCTTAGTGGTCTATATATATATATATATATATATATATATATATATAAACATATCTATATACTTAAATATATACATATATCTATGCGCCTACTTACATACGCACCTACGCGTATGTACGTGCATATACATTGTATACATTTGTACATACATACATGTGTACTGACTTATGTTCAAGTGTTGATAGCAGCAGAAGTCACTACATCAGGATTATTGCACGGGTTGTAGGACAGTGTATTAAATAGATTATTGCACCTTGGTTATTGCACATTAAATATTACAGTTATGGTCACAGTTGCAGTTACAGTGCAGCATTGTAAAATCTGATAGCAGCAGGAATAAATGACCTGCGGTAGCGCTCCTTTTTACAGACAGGATGTCTAAGTCTTGCACTGAAGGAGCTGCTCAGCTCCTCCACAGTCTGGTGCAGGGGGTGGAAGGTGTTGTCCATGATGGATGTGAACTTGGACAACACCCTCCTCTCAGCTACTTCCTCCACTGAGTCCAGAGAGCAGCCCAGGACAGAAGTGGCCTTCCTCACCAACTTATTCAGCCTCTTTCTGTCCCGCTCTGCACTGCCAGGAGCCCAGCAGACAACAGCGTAGAGGAGGGCTGAGGCCACCACAGAGTCATAGAAAGTTTTTAGCAGAGGACCTCAGCCTCCTCAGGAGGTGGAGCCGGCTCTGGCCCTTCTTATACAGGGCGTCGGTGTTATGTGTCCAGTCCAGCTTATTGTTGACGTGAACACCGAGGTATTTGAAACTCTCCACAGTTTCTATGTCCTGCCCCTGGATGTTCACAGGTGAGTGAGGTGGGGGTCTTCTCCTGAAGTCGATCACCATCTCCTTGGTCTTACTGGTGTTTAAGCACAGATCGTTCTTCTCACACCAGTCCACAAAGTCCATGATGACCGACCGATACTCCAGCTCGTTCCCCTCAGACACACAGCCCACAATGGCCGAGTCATCGGAGAACTTCTGAAGGTGGCAGCTGTCTGTGTTGTAGGTGAAGTCCGAGGTGTAAAGGGTGAAGAGAAACGGAGACAGAACGGTGCCCTGGGGGGCCCCGGTGCTGCAAAGTGCCACCTCTGACTGACAGCCGTGCAGCTGCACGTACTGAGGGCGGTCAGTGAGGTAGTCCATGGTCCAGTCAGCCAGATGTTTGTCCACCCCAGCGTCCTCCAGCTTCCCCCTCAGCAGCACCGGTCTGATGGTGTTGAAAGCGCTGGAGAAGTCAAAGAACATGACTCTCACAGCGCTCCCAGTGGTCTCCAGGTGGGTTAGCGCCCGCTGCAGCAGGTAGATGATGGCATCCTCTACTCCGATGTTGGGCTGGTAGGCAAACTGCAGCGGGTCCAGGGTGGGGCTCACCACAGTGCGCAGGTGAGCTAGGATGAGGCGCTCCATGGTCTTCATCAGGTGGGAGGTCATAGGTGTTCACTATTTGACTCGTACAAGTAAAGTAGCATGTTCATATTCCGGGGTCTGGTGCAGTTGGTACGTCCCAATTGAGAAAGTTATCGCATGATTTGAGTGCATTATTCATATGCCAAGATGGCAGCCCCCATGAAAAACCCTGATAGGATATAGGTGTGCTTGGTCCCTCACAACCTCCAAGAATTGATACATGTTACATAACTACATGCATCCTTTAAGATTGCACAGAAGCATTTTGGAACTATTTGCCTCATACTTCTTTAAAACCCCCAGTCTCTGTGCCCCTGGGTTGACTTGAAGACTCAAGCTGGCACCTGACAAACGCTCCATTAAAGGTGAGATATCCTGGAATGTGAAATACTTTAGAAAAATCACTGCATCGTGTCCCACAAACCTTTGTCTTCCCAGTAAAAAACAGCATGCTGTACCCCCACCTTAGCTGCAGAAGACAAGTTACCAGCAGATTGACAGGTTAATCAGTAGGGTCGCTGTCATGGTATATGCAAGTATATTCACCAAAGAATTGCTAAATGGCACAGGAAAAATGATAACAGAACAAGATGGCAGGTTCTAATCTTGAAAGATCAAATGTGAACTGTTTTTAGAGTTACTGCAAAAACCGGGAAACATGCTCAATTTCCAGCCTGTCATTCCAAAGGTTAATGGAAAAATCAAAGAGTCACATCACATTGCCACCAGGGTGGCCATCTGGGAGGAAATGAAAGGTTTCTGTTGTGGCCACAGTAGCAGTTTTTATTTTAAGAGGTGCAAGTCAAAGATTTTCTTTATAGTGACTAAAGAATCCTCGGAGGGTCCAGGGTGTTATAGGAGCAGAAAAATATGCTTAACCTCACTAACTCCAGGGAATGTACAACAGTGGTTCATTTCCACTGAATAAACAAGAGCCGCATAGTAAAAAGGAATTATATTTACCTGCAGAGGTACAACATTTACATTCTTAGCAGAAATAATGCGTTGTGGGTCAGGTGACGAAGTTAATCTCTGTAGTCACATGGCTTAAAGTGCTACAGAAGAAGGCAAGGCAAGTTTGTTTATAAAGCAGTTTTCAGTAACAAGACGATTAAAAGTGCTGAAGCCACTGATTGATCTGTAGATCTATACTGGCTGGTGGAGTCATCTAACTTTTCTGTTTTAGTACTTGCATTACAGAGCCTGTTTAGGGTACGTTTTCCTTTTTTTCTTGTTGGGTTTCCTCTTTTACTGAAACTGGTGAGAGTTCACAGGTGCTTGTCAAAGAAGAGCAAACTTCAGCATGCTCAGATGTTCTCTGACAAGGCACAAGAGGAAAATCCATCAAAGTCAGAAGAATCCGTCCTCTGTGAATCAGACACGTCTGGATCAGATTTCATGGCAAACCTAAATTTGCTGAGGTATCTCAGTTGGGACAAAAGTGATGGACTGGGAAGAGAGTGCAAAAGGCCAGCTTAAATTGAACTTGAGCTATTTCTAACAGCCGCAGGATAGCAGAATCCAAAACAACAGCATATGTATTTGTTCTTTATTCCTCAGAGCTTTTGTTTGGAGGAAATATTGTCCTATTTGGAAAGAACTTTTGGTGCGAACACAGCTCACAAAAACAGGACCCAGAGCTTACATCCTCCATTATCACCCAGTCCCCCCTGCCCCCCCTCCCCCGACACCTCACAAGTGCAGTGACTGTTTCACCCCTCCAATCATGTGCATCTCCATTATTTAATTCTCTCTGTGTTACACTTCAGTCCACTGAAGGGACTACAGCGTAAATAATGGCTTGCTTTCATGAATGAACCACCCACACTGAAATACAGCCTGAAAACATATAGCTGAAAATGGCTTTGGTGCGATAGTTCAGCAAATTAACTTATCTGTTTTGCTTTTATTGAGCACTTTGCCCTCTTTCAACCTCAGATTTAGCGTGGTTTGCCCCTAAGTGATGGGGAGCACCATGGTGAGATCAAAACTGTTTATGACTACAGTAACAATCCAAAAACATGCTTATTAGGATAATTGGTCTCTCTAAATTGCGCGTTTGTGTAAGTGTATGTGTACATGCATGGTTGCATGTCCACATGAACCTTTTAGCTGCCGACCCAAGCTCCCATACAACCCTGCAAAGAAGGAGGGGTGGACGAACTCATTCCTTCTTGTAGAGTGCACATGGAGCTTGTTTTATTCTCTTCAAATGAATAATTGCAAACGTTCTCACTGAGTGAGTGAGTTTGTTTTCCTTCCTCAGTTAAAACTCACACTGAATAAAAAGCTGTCGCCGTCCTCATACACCTGAAAACACCAAGATTTGCAGAAGGAAATTGTTTGAAGTGAATTCCTTTGTTTACTTTTAGTCAAAGTCTGAACCTGCTACTTACAGAAACAAGCTCTTCTTCTTCAATGAAGACATTTACAACTTTATGCCAGCATAAAAGATGGCCACAAGCTTGATTCTTTCTCATAATTTATATTGTTGTATAGATTTATTTCCCTTTTAACAATTTGGATCCTGAAAGACCAAATTAGGACTTGTCTATTGATTCTAAAATCCATTTAAGTTCAATGAAATGCCTGCAGGCAGATGATCATAGATCAAGTTTAACCTTCAGCAACAAACAAGCATGCAGAAGCACAACATATCGTACAATGCTTATTCCTACAAAGAAGATTATGTATATATATATATATATATATATATATATATATATATATATATATATATATATATATATATATATATATATATATCAGGAATGTAGGAATGAGTTCAAATCCAAGATAAGTCAATTTTTATGTTTGATTTAGTTGCAAAGCATAAAATGGAAACAACTTTCCACCACATATGCAAGGAGACATTCATAGGTACCTACTGTCTGTATTTTATTTTATTACATAATTGAGGATTTCTAAAACATAAATATCATGTGTTACACAGCAACATAGTTATGTTATAGAAAAACAATAACTGAACCATTCTCTGATTCACAAAGTCCATCACTGTCAGTGGTTTTGTTGTTTAGGTAGTTGAATTGCTTGCATTTAAAGTTGCCTTTGGTTTCTTATTAGCAGTTTCCTTTTTTATTTGGGATAACCTATGCTCTGTGTTCTCTTTACTTTCTATTTTTCAATTGTTTCTGAGGTCCCCAGTCTTCTGTTGGTTTTGAGTCTTTCTTATATCTAGTTGTGCTCTCTTTGTGTATTGCTCACTAGTTTCTGCTTTGTGTTCAGTCCCTGTTCTGCCATTTATTCTCTTTGATTGTCGCTGTTCTCCGATTGTTCTCTGTTTGCTTGTTCCACTCATCAGTTCTCCTCAGTATATATTCCCTTTTGGTTCTTTAGTCCCTGCTTTAGGCTGCTCTCCATCATCTTTCCTCAACATCACTGTCAAAAGAAGGCAAAACACCACAGGATGTATTTTCTATCAGACCGTTCTGAGTGATGTGTTATAACTCTTATATGGAGGATTCTTCATGAAATTAAGAACATTATGGAAGACCCTGAGCATCCGCTTCACGAGGCTGACATACGACAACAGAGGGACTTCAGTCAGAGGCTTCCTCTGACCCGCTGTAAGACAGACCACTACAGAAGATCCTGCCTTCCTACAGCCGCCAATAACTTATTTTTTATTTGAATTGATTGACAGTAAAGGAGCACACTGTGATGATAGTTTGGACAAGAGGGACCAATGGTTTCCTATTTAACCAAAGCACAGCAACATAACAATAAATCTAAAAGTGTTTCAGAAAAGGCAGAAACTATGGAATTCACACAAACCACCTGTACCCATTTGCCCCGTTTCACGTTTTTGTAACAATTTTGCATGTCAAAACTATTTTAAATAATAAACACGGCAAGTTCAAAGTGCAGAAAGGTCAATTTATTCACTGTCGTCTAATGCTACTATTAGTATTACTAATAATAATCCCATCTGTCTGTTCAGCTTGTGTTAGCTCAGCTCAGTCTGAGTCTCGCGGGATGGATTCAGACACAGCTTTTGTCTCGTGATCACATTTTAGTTGCCAGGTAACTACTGATGAATCCAGAAAGACATGGCATGAGGCAAGAAACAGTGCAGCTTGTAATTCTGACATGTGCTGTAACACTTTTTGCAAATTTTTATGTGCACTTTAATAACTAATTACACATTACAGTATCTGCTAGCAAGCTGTTTTTGTAGCCAGCATAAAAGCAATAAAATAGCCTCAACTTTAATGCAGAACAAAACAATCATGAGGCAATAAAGAAAATATCATTCATACCTCTAAATGCAGTAAAACATCCTATCCTCATGAGATCAAAGTGAAATTTGAGATTATATTTTATCCATTCAAAGATGGAAATTAGCGGTGACCAAGTAAACAACATAATCGTATTAATGAATCTGTATGAATCTAAATCCCAGACAGCAGGAGTAGAAATGCCTCAAGGGAGGAGCCTACTCAGACAAATGTGTTTACGGTATTTACGCTCTTGCAAAAACCCTTGCACCAGCAGACACTGTTGTAAATTGCTAAACTTTAAGTTATGTCACTCTTACTCGCCTTTGCTTGTTTACTGATAAAACCAGAGACCACTCTGCATCATGTCAGAGTTTGAAATAAAGTACCATGGCTGCGTCTTGTGTCACAGTCTCCTTGAGAGAGGGACCCAAACACAGAACAAGGCGCTGCCGGGGCAGGAGATCAAAATCATAAAACTTTAAACAGACAAGAAACATAAAAAACACAGAGGGGATTTTAAGTAAGCAGCTGAAACCAAACATAATCATCTGTCAGAGGAAAAAGAAAACAAACTGTCTTTTTGCAAAAGGAAACCAAGTTCAGATGTGTGGAAAAATAGGAAAACTATGAAAAAAAGGTGAATGAAAAAATAATACACAAGAAAAACTGCAATTAGCTAAACTTAACTTGGAGCAACACCTGCAGTGACCATAAACACACACAGTTTGACCATTCTCATACATTTGACTACATATATTAACAAATATATACAGAATAGACATCTGTTTATCCTCACATAATATCAAATGTTTTTCCTGTTTCAAGTCAAATAGGATGACCAAAGTTATTTGTATTTCATTAATGCAACAAAAATTAAATAACTTTGTTTATTTTCTTTGTACATTTCCATAAATTAGCCCAGAGGGTACTCTCATGGCTTCGTAAGCTTCTGATAGGATCATCCACAACATTTGAGTTGAATAGATAGATGGATATTATAGGAAAATATAAAGAAATGTGTCAAGATATCAGGAAGAGATTTGTGGGCCTTTACACGTCTGGCTCATCGTGGGATAAGATCTCCGGATGCCTGCAGGTGCTACGTTCATCTGGTCAAACAATCAAACAAGATTAAACATCACGGGAACGTGTTTTGGTGCTAAATGTACATCTCGACCACACAACAAAACCAACAGACTGGCTGAAGCTGGTAAGAGAGGATCATGATCCACGATGAAAAGGCCTGTAACAACATGGGCTGGAAGCCTGCTCAGTGATGAAGAAGCCATTACTCCAAAAGCAATGTAAAAAGCCTGACTGCAGTTTGCTAATGCAATTAGAGACAAGGGTCTTCATTTTTTGGAGACTTAACCTGTGATCTGACAAAACAGATATTGAATTGTCTGGCTAGAAAGACCTTTACTACATTTGGGGGAATAAGGCAGACACTTGCAAGCCTGAGAACACAGACCCAGCTGTGGAGATCAGGAACACAAACATCATGTTGAGTGGGTGTTTTGTTGCAGGAGAACATGTGCACCTCACAAAATAGCTGGCAACGTGAGTAAAGAACATGATGCAGAGATATTGAAAATGCTTCTTTGAAGCTTGGGAATAAACCTTACATTAGTTACATTAGAAATGCACAAAACCTTTCACTTCAAAAGTCAAAACAAATTCTCAAAAAACATTCCCCCACTCATTGTCCGGCCATTTAGCTATTAAAATAATAATAGCTAAAATGCTTATTACTGTGCTGATGAAGGCTTTTGTGGCATTAGCTGATCGCACACAGCTCCCATTTCTACTGTTTACATACAAACTAGTGCTAGCACCATAGCACAGCTAGCTGCTAAAGGAAGTCAGAAAAACAGAGGGTTGAAGCTTCTCCGAGCCAGTTCTGTATATTTTTTGCCACCTGGCAACTATTTAGCCATGTAATCGTTATTGTTAATGTTGAGTAAATTCTAACTGATGTGGCTGATTTATAATCAGCAATAGATAACCACTATAATAAACGTTTATTTGACAATGAATCATATGCTGTGGGTTTTAGTATGGCTGTGAAACAAAAAAAAAAAAAACTATTGCAGACACATATGCATGAAATAGTGCTGTTTAGTCATGCAATCAAAACATTGTCAGGTCATAATAAATGGTGTTAAAAGTATATTCTTGCTATTACATGATCATTGTCTGAACCCTTTGTTATAAGATGCCAAACTTGCAGAAGTCAGCCTGAAAAAACAAATGTTCAACAGACGTGCTTAAGCAATCCGGAGGAAGACCAGTTTTAGCAAATCACGATGCGGAGCAGGACCGCCTACAGTTGGCAGGTGGGTTGCTGCAGTGTTGCCAGCTTTTAAAATTGTCCAGCCGGTGTATTAGTCACCTGTCAGTCACCACTGGGTCCAGGCCAGAAGCTTGCCTGTCAGGACTGAACATGAGGCTTCAGAGAAACAGCCATAAACACACGGAGGAAGATTATGGACCCATTTAAAAGGCAGCAACTGAATCCGAGATGCTTTTAAAGAGGACAAAGAAAATACAGTTTAACCCTTTTAACGCTACTTAAGTTGTGCCCAGTGTTGGCACACATCCTTGATCTCTAAGTGCTGAAATGATTTTGAAATCTTCATTTGGTTTATGGTTGTAGGAAGCTGGAGCGAGGTGGGGGAGGGGAACACTCACAGGAGGGAAAAGGGATGCAGGAAAAGCTGCAGGGATGCAAGGTGATAAAACTTAAGGGAATAAGACAAGTTGTTTTCTTTATGGTGGGGGAAGGGTGAGAGACTATGTGTGTTAGGCTGCAGAAATAAAATAAATCTACACTATTGATCTTCAGATTAAATGCTAGTGGGAAATTGCACAGAGTGATCACCAAGAGAGGAGTATATTTTTCCTTTACCTTTTCAGTGTTGTTTATCGTTTAGTAAAAGGCAAAATGATTTTCCCCTTAAAGATTTTTCCTGTTTTGCTTTTTTGTTACATTTCCACGTTCCGGAACATAGAACTAATTTCTACATCAGACAAAGATAACCAGGGAAAAAAACGCAAAATTCTGTTTTGAAATTATGATTTTGTTTATTAAAGGCAGTAAAACATCTACACCAACCTGGCATCCTTGTTAAATCATCACGTGATTACCCAGATTTTTTTAAGCTGAGTTCAGTTTCACAATCTAGACCCAAGCCAGATAGTTACCAGGTCTGTAGAACCAAGGAATCGCTTAATTAGAGCCTGCCTGACAACATGAAGTAGTCTCAAAAGGCACCATACTGTGCCTGAATCTAAGGAAATCCAAGAACAGATGAGAATCTGAGGTTATTTGGGACTCCAACAAACTCAACTGGAAGGCATTGAGTGATCGGTCCATCAATGTTACTCCAACGGCATATAGACGGCAAATCAAAGCACTCCGAACAACATTAAAAGCTTAAGTCAGTTAAGGTTGGTGGTCATGATTTAATGATAAGAGAGAGATGAAGCAATTATATCCTCACTGGGAGAGTTCCAAAAATGACATAAAAACATGGGAAAACATCCTGTGGACTGACGAGACAAAAGTGGCATTTTAAGAAGGCGAACATTAAAGCTGATGTAAACAACATTTCAGAAAAAGAGCATATGGAGTGTCAAAAAGCGTGCAGATAGTGTGATGATTAGCTGGTTTACTGCTTAGAACCTTGAGGACTTCATGTTATTGACGATACTTAAACACAATGCTAATGCTGTAAAAAACTTAGATTTGGCTAAATTAGACAAACAATAGTTAATTAACAACCACAAGGTCATAATTCATCCACACAAGACTTATTTTCAGTTATTGCAAATCCTTTATGCCTGTTTTTTCTCTCCGCTATTAAACTATTTTTAGCTACTGGCTCAGGAGTGTTTGAAATAGCTGCTCTTCTAACTTCCTGTAGCAGCCAGCTGGGCTGTAGTGCTCAACATTTAGATATCCTGTGTTTTTTGTTTTAGTTCGATATCAGTCCTCTATAACAAAGCTCCAGGAAACAACATTGTTGGATGCGTCTTCATCACTGCTGTTTGTGTAAAGTTGGCTTTGAGCTACTTTCGCTACAGCAGCCCCAACCTTGTAGTTAATATGAAGCAGATACCTTTACTTGATTTAAACTCTATAGATTAAATGTTTTCTCAGTTTTAGATTTTCCACAAAGGTCCTAATTAAAACAGTCCTAAGCTGCTCCAATTACTGAATAATTTACATTCAAAGAGCCAAGCTTCCTGCTTTTCTTTTAAAACAGTCAATCAAAATTTCCCTGTTCTTCTTGAAGGTCTTCTGTGCCTCAGGCCTCAGAGCCAAAGTAATTTATAGAGCTCTTTGTTAAGCCTTTGAGCACCGACCCTCAAAATCATGAATTGAAATAAAGAATCAGTTTTAAATGTTGTTTTTAGAAATTTAATCAAACTGTAAAAAGTTCTTTAAAAGTGGAGGGTATGTATATTTAAAGCAACACATTGTTTTTTCACATTTATATACACGAAGGCTCTGAAAATGCTAACTTTTCAAACGGGTTTGGTCATGTCATCAACACAACACCGCCCCTTAACCTGCATGTCCCCCTAAGTTAAATATGTCGTCTGCACTCATCTTAACAGCTGCTAAGGCACAAGTACAACCATCTAGAAAGCTAAGAGGACACATGCAGCCACAGAGCCGGATAAGCGATGTATTTTCGGTGTCAACAACATGTCATCTGGTGTTTTGCCGTAAGAAGAAGAGCTTTCATCTGTTCAGCAGCCTTTGGTAAACTCAAACTCAGCAATATTCGCTCCCGCTATTCCAAATTCACACTCATTTCAACATTCTGCTTCTTCTGACATGTTCTGTTGATTAGAATCCTATCTATGCTGTGGTGTGTTGTCAGCTAAAGCAAGGAACATCATGTCCCCATCATTACGCTAAAAGACTCCATTTCACTCCAGTGTTGTTGGTTTGTTCGGAGGTGAGAGATTAGCAGCTGAGTGTGGGCGTTCGAAGGACACTCACCACAAGAGACAGCGGCCTCTTCCATGACACCACTCCGATGAGTCCAGAGAGCAGTACCTAGGAGAAAAAAAAACAAAATAGATGCTGTAAGTGAACGTCACTGGTTTGTGTGTGAAAATGCAATACTCTGTAAATAGCAATGCTTTTGGCTTGGCTATTATTTCAGCAGGTAAAAAAAAGAAAATCAACTGAGGTCTCCAAAGTAAAATGTATACAATAAAGAAACAATAAATTTAATTTTGTGTAAGACACGACAACAGAAAAAAGAGCTGGAAAGTAATTAAAATTATAGTATTTATTCCGAGTTTTTAAAATAGCAACTGTTCTGCTTTAAGTAATTCCTGTAAAAACTGCTCCAAATAAGAATTTGTCATTTGAAGAGACAGTCGGTTAGAGACTACTGAGTTTGTCTTCCTGTAAGGTGTTCATCTGCTATTCTTATTTTGACAACAGTGACACAAATTGTTTGGAAGAGGTTCTGCATGGAGTGTAACCCAGGAGCATAAACCACCACAATGTCAGGGGGATGCTGCAACTTGCCCACTCACATACCAATCCGTGACTAGCATTGACCCATTTTTTTATAGTCTAATAAAATGAGACTAATAAAATGACTTCAATAAAAGTTCATCAGCACTTTTGTAAATCGCTAAACCATCCATCCATCCATTTTCTAACACGTTTATCCCTATTGGGGTCGCGAGGGGTGCTGGTGCCTATCTCCAGCAGTCAATGGGCGTGAAGCGGGTTACACTCTGGACAGGTCGCCAGTCTATCGCAAGACAAACAGGACAAACAAACCATTCTCACACGCACTCACACCTAAGGAGAATTTAGAGAGGCCAATTAACAGTCATGGTTTTTGACTGTGGGAGGAAGCCGGAGTACCTGGTGAGAACCCACAAATGCACAGGGAGAACATGCAAACTCCATGCAGAAAGACCCAGGTCTAGGACTTGAACCCAGGACCTTCGTGCTGCATGGCAACAGTACTACCCACTGCGTCACTGTGCAGCCCATTGCTAAACTAAATGGCGCAAAAGAACGACACGGTGCTGCTTTTATTGAGCTTGCAAGCTTTTCACAACAGCGACCATCAGAGATTGAGGAGAAAAGGGAAGTAGCACAATGTAAAGTGTGTGTATGTATATATATATATATATATATATATATATATATATATATATATATATATATATATATAGATATAATGTTTTATCCTGCAGAAATAATGGTGTGTGAGTGGTGGCACGTCAAGCAGTGGAAGAAACATCTAGCTGACTGTGATTCACAGCAATGAAAAAAATGTATCACCTGGTTTCCCCTGCACTATAGCAATGAGAGCTTTGGATAAATACCATTTAAACATTATGTTAAGATTTGATAACTTCATTAACCTTTTGATTAAACCCTTATCTGGGTATACAGGACTGTCTCAGAAAATTAGAATATTGTGATAAAGTTGCTGCACAGTGGCGCAGTGGGTAGCACTGTTGCCTTGCAGCAAGAAGGTCCTGGGTTCAAGTACACCCCTGGGTCTTTCTGCATGGAGTTTGCATGTTCTCCCTGTGCATGCGTGGGTTCTCTCCGGGTACTCCGGCTTCCTCCCACAGTCCAAAAACATGACTGTTAGGTTAATTGGCTTCTTCAAATTGTCCTTAGGTGTGAATGGTTGTTTGTCCTGTTTGTCTCTCTGTGTTGCCCTGCGACAGACTGGCGACCTGTCCAGGGTGTACCCCGCCTCTCGCCCAGTGAACGCTGGAGATAGGCACCAGCAACCCCCGCGACCCCATGAGGGATTAAGCGGTTTGGAAAATGGATGGATATAGCAATGAGAGCTTTGGATAAATACCATTTAAACATTATGTTAAGATTTGATAACTTCATTAACCTTTTGATTAAACCCTTATCTGGGTATACAGGACTGTCTCAGAAAATTAGAATATTGTGATAAAGTTCTTTATTTTCTGTAATGCAATTAAAAAACATGAAATGTCATACATTCTGGATTCATTACAAATCAACTGAAATATCGCAAGCCTTTTATTGTTTTAATATCGCTGATTATGGCGTACAGTTGAAGAAAACTCAAAAATCCTATCTCAAAATATTAGAATATTTCCTCAGACCAAGTAAAAAAAAAAAAATTATAACAGCAAAACAAAATCAAACATTTGAAAATGTCCATTAATGCACTCAGTACTTGGTTGGGAATCCTTTTGCACAGATTACTGCATCAATGCGGCGTGGCATGGAGGCAATCAGCCTGTGGCATTGCTGAGGTGTTATGGATGCCCAGGATGCTTCAATAGCGGCCTTTAGCTCATTTGCATTGTTGGGTCTGGTGTCTTTCAGCTTCTTCTTCACAATACCCCACAAATTCTCGATGGGGTTCAGGTCAGGGGAATTGGCAGGCCAATCAAGGACAGTAATGCCATGGTCAGTACACCAGTTACTGGTGGTTTTGGCACTGTGGGCAGGTGCCAGATCTTGGTTGTGCAGCGTTTCCTGCCACATTTCCCCCTTCCAACACACTTTTTGTGAATGTGCTTTGAAACTGCACTCTGTGAACAGCCTGCTCTTTGAGAAATTTCTTTTTGTGTCTTACCCTCCTGATGGAGGGTGTCAATGATGGTCTTCTGGACAGCAGTCAGATCAGCAGTCTTCCCCATACTTGTGATTTAGTTTACTGAACCAAGCTGAGTGTTTTTCAAGGCTCAGGAAACCCTTGCAGGTGTTTCGAGTTAATTAGACGATTCAAGTGATTAGTTGAATAGCCTACTCGTATACTTTTTCACGATATTCTAATTTTCTGAGACAGTCCTGTACATTGCTTAAATCATTTGGTACCTTAGCAATGAAACTGCATCTTTATATAATGAACTTAAGATAAAAAATCTAAAAATATGGCATTTTAAAGTAAACAATTTAATGCAATAATAATAAACCACAAACATTTTTGAGAAATTGTTATTTCACAGAAAAGCCATTCTAGTATCAAAAAAAAGGAAACTAAAGTAAATATGTCTAAAGATCACAACGGACCACAGGGGTTAAACAAACAAACCCCTCAAAAAAAAAATCAAATGCACTTTAATTTTCTCAGGCATAAAATAAACTTAAGATTTACTTAAATGTAGCATAATAGACCTGTTTGATGTGTTAAGCAATTTACAATATCAGTTGAGTTTTTAAACTCTGCTTTCATGTGAAGCTCACTGTGTTTTTGCAGGTTCAAAAAATATTTTCCTTTTAGTTGAGATGAACTTAATATTGCCCTGTTCTTTCTGCTGATTATTAAGCACTAATGCATGAGGTGTGATGCCTCTGAAGAATAATAAACGCAGGCTGTAGCTTCTTAAGAGTGATTTACCACCCACACATCCCAGTGCAGTGCCATTTCATTAGGCTGCTTTCAGTAATTGAAATGGGCTGCAAAGGCTGTTAGCGCTCAACAGTTTGTTGAGCCACATCTTTAAAATGTTTCTGATTTTAATTTAAATTTGCTTTTAACTGCTAACAGGGGTGATGTGCTGTTTTGTTGCTTGAGAGATTAGAAGACATTTTATTTACTTGTTTATTGAATTTTATTGAATGGTTGTTCTCTTTGTAAGGGTTGTATGAAAAGATCATTATTTTATAAGACACAGTATAATGTTTAAATAGGAAAAAAAAGGTGTAACATTTCAATTCAATTCAATTCAATTTTATTTATATAGCGCCAAATCATAAAACATGTCATCTCAAGGCACTTTACAAAATCAAGTTCAATCATATTATACAGATTGGGTCAGATTATACAGATTGGTCAAAATGTCCTATATAAGGAAACCAGTTGATTGCATCAAAGTCCCGACAAGCAGCATTCACTCCTGGGGAACCGTAGAGCCACAGGGAGAGTCGTCTGACAATTACTACTACACAACATATGATACTCACATTTTACATGTAGAGAAACACATCAAACCAGCTCCTGTTAGCTTGTGACTTTTTGCAATGGTTCAGTTTTATTTCCTTTTCTTTTTTCTCGCAGATAAAACTTCAAGTGAAGCAAAACATGTCACTACCAACCCCATCAGAACGTTCAGCGTTTTCCTCAGTCAGACATGTCAGGGGCGGGAGAACCAAACATAAATACAGGAAGCAGATGATGTGTTCTCAGCAAGTCCAAAACAAGGAGGAATTACATCACATCCTAATGTGATATACCTATATATCCTTAGTGTGCTTCTGGGTACTAGTGGGAAGCCAAAATTATCTGAAAAGTATACCCAACCTTTTAACTGGATTCAAATTCAAATTCAAAAGTATTTATAATTTTGTATCATGTCCATTTTAGGGTTGTCAAAATAACAAAAAGACACATTTTAAGTGTACTCTTTTACACTAAAACTTATATAAACTGACTTTCATCTTAGAGCTTCACTGGTAGAGACCTTCGCACAGCAGCACTACAGATGTTCAGTGCTTCCCTTCCCTTACAGCGATTTACTTGAGGGAAGATGGCTGACAAGCAAAAGAGTGAGTTGGTGGTGGAGGTTTAACAAGTGTGTAACATGGCAAATATGTCCGGAGAAGAGCCGTTATTACAGTCTTTATTTGGAAAGGCTAAAGTAAAATCACTGTTTGGAGATATTAAGCCCATAAATGGGAGAACACAGGTAAAGCCATAGGATCTTGAAAAGTCCTTATATGTACAAAGTCGAGTTACTCTACAAACTTGCGACAGAAATCTTAAAAAGAGACACTCTGACCTTTGTGTGGAATGTAAAAAGGTCAGCAAACCTCCCATATTGGCAACAACAAAGTATTAAATGAGAAGCACGGCATACGGTAATGTTGTTTGTTTAATTATTAGCAACTTGCTAAAAGCTCCAGTATGACTTCATCTGTAACAAATTGATGCATGATCAGTACAAATACTAGTCAAACAGTAGTCAGAACATGAGGCAACCTGGCCAGGCAACACTAGTGGAATATAAAAAGAAAACAGGATGCTAAATGTTTTCATGATTAGATCCTTGTTTACAATGATGAGAAGCCTGTTTTCTAATTATTTATTCAACTGAATCCAAGTTACGTACTTCCATACAGGATATTAACATCCAAAGTTCACTTCAAATGTCAAGTTTTTATTAAACGACTTTAGAGGATTTAAGTCTAATAAATGTCGCTGGTCAATACAATTGACCATGAAGTAGTATTTATACATCTTTATACATATTGCTGTCATATTTCAAAACAATAAAACATAAGACAGTAGTGTTGTGCCATGTCAGGACGTGACAGACTGCATTTCCCATGATGCATGGTGGTCAAAATGGCCACCAACTCCCATCATGCAACGCGGCCCAAAATGGCCGGCGCCCTAGCAACCGATAACGTTGCTAGGGTAAAGTTGATAAAACTCGGTTGCACCTCGCAATCGATCTTCTTCCCTGGCGCCCTGCCAACCCGAGAAGACACACACACAGCTGTTTCCGTTGGGGCAATCCCACGCCACGTGCTCGAGTTTCTCGCTGGACCGAGATTTTTTTCGAAGCAAAACTATTCCCTGTACAGACAGGAGGTCGACTCAAAAAGGTACCTTTAATTCCCTCTGATCAAATACTGGAAGCCGCCTTATCTCCCAGTGATCGAGAGAGGACGACGCGTTGTTTGGCCCAACAAGCGTCTAGGAGCCCAGAGAGAGAGAGAAAGACGAAGGAACTCTCTCAGTCTGGTCCCCGCTGCAGCCTGCGGACCCTGCGGTCGTCAAGACGCGTTCAGGACGTCGCGTGATCCGGAGCGCTCCGGACCGAAGCCGGGACTTTCACTCCGGACCAGCCCCGAGGCACCTCAAAGTAACGGGTTCTCCCCTTTTATTTCTGTCTCACCAACAGGGTGTTTAGAAGTGCCTGGGCAGACGTAGAAATTTGTAGGCTTAGGTTAATGCTTTTATTCCACGACGAAGTTGGAATTATTTTGCTGAATATTTTCTTTGTATGTGCATGCATTTTACATTTGATTCTGCTGTGTTGATTTGTGATTCATCAATAACCCCGCCGTGGGTCATTGCTTCAGTTCTGTTCCATCTTCTTCCCTGCCTTCCCCCCTCTCTCTCTTTTCGCTTCTTCTTATCAGTTTAATCTCTTTGTCCGAGCTCATTCCGCGGCTTTGCTTTAAACTACCAGTTAGCCGCGCCCTCTCGAAGCGAGGCATTACCCCATCAGCGTAAGCGTGGTTACGTCATCAGAACCTCCCCTCACGCTTCACGTAAATTGATAGACCATACGTCATCGTAGCGGCCATCTTGGGAGGGTGTCGGATGACTGGGCTGTAGCTTAGCTGATAGCTTTGTAAGGCATCAAAGCGTCCGGTAGGACTCCCACAGCTGCTCTGTCTGTCAATGCTATGTCAAATGCCGATGTTCTGAATGTGGTTTAAACAACCGTGAGCTGAACTAAGAGTTGCAACCGCTCATTTTAATCCATTTGTTTTTCTTTCCTTTCGTTTTGTTTGTTTTGTTTATTCTTTTATCTCCATATATATTTTGCGTGTTAGTTAGTAGTGAGTAAGATTTCCAAAGTCGTTGAATCAGAGAATTACTGTAACAGGGAATTGCTTTTGGTTCAATAAAACACCACTGCGGAATAGAGTTGGTTTTGTGTCCAGTCTAATTCATAGTTGTATGGTTATTCAGAAATCAGAGCTAACCTCCTTTGGAGTTAACATCTGACATTAATACAGAGACAATATCATTGGATGGTGATAGACAAATAAGGATTTAAACTCTAATTGCAGTTACATTGGGGTTCTCACAGCCTGCCGGATAAACCTCGTCGGTCACAAGTCCGACCAGATCATTTATCCCAGCATAAATGAGTTCATAACAGCAAATTAACTAATGCATTAGTGGTATAAGTACTTACAAGCTTATAGCTAACATCACCACCATTTGAACTATATTTTGTTGTAGCGGAATTTTGAGTTGAATGATTTATTATTTAAATTATAATACCAAATTATAATTAATAATAATAATAATAAGCATATTCAACCATCTTCTGGCATAACAGTAGATATCATTAATTGCATTATCAAAGAGAGTTACTATGTTTGTATGACAGAAAAAGTTGTCAAGTGGTCCAAAGAGACCAACAGTAATATCAAGATTAACTTTACAGAAAAGGTGTCCTGTTTGGTTTTCTGTAGGACCCAAATGCAAGCAGAACCAAAAGTCCAGAAGTGAAGTATTTTTTAATAAAGTAAACCAAAAACTTACAATAGGACACATAATCGGTGTGGAGAACAAGCTGAGTAACGGAAGTGAACAGCCAGGAAATAATAGGCTTAGTAACAGGAGGATCCAGTGTAGAGCAAAAGAAACCGGTAAGTATATATACTCTGAGGCAGGGAAGAGAAATGAGAGGCAAACCAGAAGAGCTAATCAGTGAGGATGAGCTGCAGGTGAAAGAGAGAGAAGGCAGAGCAATCAGGGGAGATGTGGAGCAGCTAAGACAAAAGAAAAGAGAAGAGCAGAGAAGGGGAGAAAAGGCAAATAAACACGAATGGAGTGGATTAAGCAACCCTAGGAGAACTGTCAAACAGAAATTTAACAGGGCACAATCAAAACGTAAAAGGATCACAAGTTAAACACAAAAGATTATACTAAAGAAATACACCAAACAATCAAGAGCCTAAGGAACCTATACAGCAACACAATACTAACAGTAATGAACAGAGAAGAGAACTAAATAAGGTGAGACCGAACAAGAAAATGATCAAAGAGAAAGACAAAATAAAAACTTTAACACCAATAGATCGTGACAGAAAGTCCTTCCAAACATTAATTCTTATATGGTTTGATTAGGGTAAATTGAAATAATGAAAAAAAGTGGTTTATGGAGTGAAAACATCACAAGATTTGTAACTGGTGAGCTTTTCCATACATTTTTGATTTGTTTTTCTAACAGACATCCTTACAACACAACATGAAAAACTGGCCAGTCCAAACTCAGCCCTTTCCTGGGTTTATCTAACACACACATTTAAATCCATGTTAAACAACAGTTTAAAACAGTATTATCTGTTACTAGTATTATATCTAGTTAATATGTTTCGTTGTGTAAAAAATGTGAATTAAAAACCTGCAACATTTTGGCTATTTTGGTCGTTGTCTGGGTTACAAGAAGAAATGTTTCTGAAAAGCTGCTTTGCATGCCCGTTCATAAATGTGACACAACGCCCTCTGACTTCAGCCACTTTGAAGGTAACAAATAGGACAATTAAGTCTATCCTTGAAAAACATTTCAGAAAAGCTGAAAACAAACTGTCCCTCTGAGTAGGTTCAGCAAAAAGCATTGATGTCTGTTGTATGTACTGCTTTTTCATTTATTTTAACACTAGTCCTTTTCACCTTTAAGACTGCCTTCTAAACTGCACTGAAGCACTTGTTAATAATTCAGCGTGTTGTTAATATCAAAATGACTTCATCCGACTGATTGCAGCTCCAGGTTTCTTAATTAGCCCCAACATGCTTTCAGATTTTGTGCTCCATCTACCTGGAACCCATCCTCCGGAAGCTCCATGTGTTTCTTCAAATAAGCGTGTTAAGATGTCTGTTTTTTTATCTTCTACTTATCACTTCCATATGTTAGATATCGAGATGTCAGATGTAAATCTTATGGTGCTTTAAAGTCTTAGATGAGATGCTTCATTAAACGAGATATATTGCGGAAAAAAAAAACCTTGTGTTAGTTTTCTATCTATGCTTCAGTTGAGGTGTGGGCTTGAATTTTTACAGCCTACTCAACTGGAGGTGTGAATTTGTGTATCATCAAAATGTAGGTGAACAAAGGGTAGCCCTAGCCTCCGGCTTTCATTTCTCTGAGGTCTCCCTCTGCCTTTCACCCTCCTTCACCCTCCATTAAACATCACCACACTCTGCCCATTTCTACCCATCATGCTCTGCTTCTTTCTCCTCTCCACTTGCACTCTTTATGCCTACTTTCTTTCCTTAAATCTCACCCCCTTCCCCCTTCCAATTTCCTCCTGTATCACAGTCCATCTGTGTGTTTCTTCCTCTGCTCAGCATCTGCACCATCATGTCGCACCTCAACACTTACACACTCCCATCCACTTCACTCTGTATCCCGACTCCTTATTTCTCTCTTCAACTCCATCTTGTTCCACTTTCAGTCAATCTCTCACTACTTCTTTCACCTTGATACTCATAGGACATGGCAAATGTGCTGCCAGTGTTATCATCTGAGGCTCAAATAGAGGCTATAGCAGCAGGAATGTTCAATCCAGAAAAGCCTAATTTATTATATGTTGGATTTTAAACTACAGTATTTCCACAAGGAAACTTGAAAGCCAGAACCAACAAGTGTTGTTTCCCCACTGAGCAAATGATTCAATGTCAACACTGACCAACTTGGGTTTTCTTCCTGCATATCTCTTTCCAAATATAGACCTATGTTAGCTTGATTTTACCCAGAGTTTAGCCTGACTTCTGGATGTCTATGAGTATTTTATAAGGCCTTTATCATACAAAATCAACTTTTGTGAGCCTTAAACTATGTCATGATGCTATTCCTTCATCAAAATGATGCCCAAAGTGGTATTTTTGTTTGATTCATGCATGTCTGAGTAATTGTTGTGAATGCAGCATTCTAAGCAGCAACCCCTCCCTGTTCTGGAAAACAAGTGGCCATGACCAGTCTATGTAGAGCGGTCATTACCCCCCACCTCCAGGAAGTATGTACAATGGCCGCGCCGCCCCTGGCCAGTAACACACCCGAGCGGTGATGTGAGGTATAGTATGATCATTTGTGTACAAAGTTGAGACAATTTGGCTCTTAAAAGATATATAGAAACTTGAAAAAAGTTTTAAAAAGTTGTTCACTATCCTTTTAGCCCAAAGGTGCCACCATGTTGAATTGAATAGTGCCCCATCACTATAAAAAATAAAAGATTTGAGATCTATTCAAAACATGGTAAAGCCGTTCCCTCCACAGCAACATATTATTAACCCTTTTTCCACGAAAGTCCTGGGATTTAAAATCCTGTGATTTTTTTTCTTTTGTCTGGGTAAAAGTAATCCTTGGTAATTATGTGCTTTCTGTTTTCACTAAGCTGAAAACTTCGGGCAGAACGCAAGGAACACATGGAAAACTTATTTAAATTAGCCTAATGATGTACAGGGAAGTTGTGTAGAAAACCGCACTGCCCCTCCAGTCCAGCTGGTGGTGGTAACAAGAAACAAAAGACCAAACAAGCAAAGTCCGACTGAGAACCCTCTAACCCGCCATTTGTTCACAAAACAAGATTGCGAACGCACAGCTGATGTATGTTCTCTTCCTATGATCTATTCTCGATCACAAAAAGTGCACTTAAATAAGAATAAAGTAGAAAACATTGTATTTTTTTTAACAAAGTACATTCATAAAAAAGGCCTATTCATAAAATATCCATCCAAATATTTCCATTTTACATGCTACTTTTACTGAAACATCACGGACAGAGGGCTTAGTTTTAAAATTGAACTGTCATTAGAGCAAATTCATAAACGATTGTTTTCAACAGCAGACAAACTGAACTAAACAGACGCCAATGTCAAACTGAACTCACGTCAACAGGAGACGTCAACTGAAATAATAATAAAAAAAGATAACCTGAATTTAACAGACTTCAACATATTCCATATTCCAATTTACTTTTTAGGCTAATTATACACAATTTAGACCTATTGCTATTTTAACAAACAAGCATTTTGTTATCTCTTATCTGATGTTTGGCACTTTTTACCTTTTGTTAAAGTGCTCTTTAAATAATGATGACATTGATTATGATTATGATCAGAATAAACTTTTGCATCACCTCCCAGAAGCTGGAAAGAAAACAAAAATTCACACCTCACTAAATATTTTAGTCTAAATATTTTAGCATTAATATTTTAGGCTAAAATATTAAACTTTTTATTTGTTTTTCTTCAATCCCACGGTGATGTTTGGTAATTTCTGCCAAAGGCTGCAGCATTTTGATTTAATCCATCAGAATGCAGTATTTGCAAGCCCTACTCTGATTGGATGGGGGGGGGGGGGAAACCTGTCTGTGTTTGGCTGGTGGAGTGGACAGTTTTTGAAGTTACGAGCGCAGAAACAGCCGAGGGAGCGCACAGCTGGTGTTGAGTGTGGAAGGAGAAGGTGTGCGCGCGCAAAGTAGCGCGCGAGCAGAGATGGAACTGAGTGCGTCAGTGTGTTGAGTTGAGCGCGCGCCAGACCGGTTTTCAGCGTTGAGTTGTCTCACTGCGCGCTTAGATTAGTTCCTGCGCGCTCAAACAGAAGGCCCGAATATCGCTACATTATATTCACAGAGTTGAGCGGCAGCGCTGTCTTCTTCTATCTTCTTCTCTGTCTTCTCGCGCCTCCCCTGTGACTCTTTGGCGCCCCCCAGGGGAGGCGCGCCTCACCTATTGAAAACCCCTGGATTATAATATTAACCCATATAGGTTAATAGGAACCCATATAGGTGCCGTGATATGTTAATATTGATTAACCTATTAATAGAGGTTCATCAATATTAACCTAAAAGGTTAACATTGATTACAGACATTTCTAACAAGCTTGTCGACTTTTTTATTTTATAGAATATAAAAAATTATAAATTGAGTATTTCTGGACGCATTCTCAGGCTGTTTGTATGAACTTGTCACTCTCATGAATTTATAACTGCAGTAAAGCCTGCAGGGATGCTTGGACGTCTTTAAATTCCAGTGTCCTCTGGGAACAATTATTTTGTTGCTGGCCAGCACTGTAACTGCTCAGCGACAGTCCACATTCGTTCTAGCTAGTGGACCTCTGACTACACTTTCTTCATTATTTCACTGCATTTTTTTGTAAGCCAGTTTTATCCACCATGTGTTTTGATCTTAACACAATACGTTTTAGTTAAGACTTCTGAAGATCTTTTTTACTACTACCTTTTTTTATCATTGAGGACAACTGGATAAAGTATAGATATATAATTGTCAGTGATCACAAAAGTACAAATGTTGAGTATTTGAACTGTTTTATGTAGACCAGCTGTCTCTCCGTGTGGTGTGGAGACTGCAATGCCTCCGACTGGAAGAACGTGAGGAGAGTGGTGAGGACAGCAGAAGGGATCATCGGGGCTGCTCTTCTCTCCATCAAGGACATCTCATCCCAGCGCTGTGTGTCCCGAGCCCGTAACATCATAAAAGACCCCTCACACTCCCACCATGGACTGTTCTCCCTGCTGCCCTCTGGGAAGAGGTTCCGCAGCATCCGCTGCAGGTCCACCAGGTTCTGCAATAGCTTTTACCCTGTTGCCATCAGAATGTTGAACTGCTGAGGCCACAAAATGGACTCGGAACTGCTGAAGCCATAAAATGGACTCTGTACCACATTCTTATATTTGCACATTTGCACATATGCCATCAGACTGTTGAATAGCCACAAAATGGACTCTGTACAACATTCGTATATTTGCACATTCCATCATTGCATCCTTATCTAGCACTACAAATGCTGCCGAACTCTCAGTTACCACTGTCGATTTCTCCTGCACTGTTTACATTGTTTATACTTCAATGGTTTACTAGGAAATCACTGCTGCACCTTATCCTGTAATTCACTGCTATTTACTGTAACTTTTCAAGCTGTATGCGAAACAAAATTCCGTTCTGTACGCACTCTGTGCATACAAAATGACAAATAAAGTTGTCTAAGTCTAAGAGCCATCTGTATAACTGCTTCATCTATCCTAAAGGACGAACCTGCCTAATGCTTGCACTGGTCTGATGAAATAAGCTCCAGTAGGAGATGGAAGCATGTTTCACAGCAGGTATTTACCAAAGATTACACTTACGCAAGGATGTGTGATGAGGAGGTGTGGTGTCTGCATTTTACATAAATGATGGAGTGACATGTTTTCATCGATTATATCATTCATCACGCATTCCGCCCGAACTAATAGATAGGGAGTCCTTGTCTGAATGAAAAACAGAGGTCAGATGCTTCTATGAGCTTCTAGGACCCTTTGCCATAAGACAGTAAATCTTAAAGGTCCCATGTTGGTCCTCAACAGGGTCATGTTTGTCTGAGCAAGGAGCAGAGGTGTGACTGTGCCTGAAATGACGTCATTCTTTGTGATAACACATTACTTTCTGAGGCCCAAGGTGGACTGGGGCGCCTTCCTATTGCAAAAGCTGTCTCCTGAGTTATAATAAAAACCGGATGCATTGTCTGAAATGCTAATAAAAAAGGGGCTGTGCTTATAGCGGGGTGGGTGTCCTTCTACATTCGGCTTCAGATTTCTCCAGATCGGTGCACAGATCAGGGCCTTGTTGAAATAAAATCCTCTTTTGTCTGTATCTTTCTACAGCGTGTCTTCCTTGGAGCATTCCCACATCGGCACCTTGAGGGTGACCAAACCCAAATACACAACAGAGGCCAGAGAGCTTGTGTCACAGACAGACTTTACTCGCTGTTTGTTTTGGTCTCCTCCGAAAGGGACGGCTCCACAAAATGGAATAAATAGGGCTACACCAAGTAACTTAGAACAACGCATTACTACCTTTTCATCAGGATCGGATTGCAACCTGCACATTCTGTGACTGGGGTAGAACATGATTTAAACACATTAAAAACTGCCAATATAGGACAAGAACAAAAATGACCAAATACTGTATGTTCAGACATACAGGAAACAATTTGGAAAATTAAATACTTTTTAAAGCATTCATACAACATGTTTTAGTTTCCTTAGGTCTCTGATGGGCTGGCAGAGCTCTTCTTATGGTGACAGCATATTTGGCTCCTAGATGCTTTGTGGAGAAGCCAGATAGCTTGTTAGTGTATCTGGGAGTCGCCCACATGCTCCTATGTGGATGGATCATAAGAGATTCAAAGGAGTGACCATGCTTTTCGTGTGTCAACTTGACTACACCCACACTGAGCTGTAAGTCTCCAAGTTTATTATAACATTTGTGGCAGCACTAATGCTTTGAGCATGGTCTCCTGCCACTAATGCGGCTCGAGCAAAGGGCTCAACACAAAGCAGTGCAAACAAATGATCTACATTTTTAACAAAATAATAAAATAGAATAAACAAATGTTTAGAACATCCACCATTCTCAGGTCGTTTGCACACAGAGATCAGTATGTGTTGAGCTCCCCCCCATAGAATAGGGTTCCTTCCCAGCATAATGAATCAAATGAGTAAATTGCCTCCTCAGCATTCAGTCAAGTTCTGCAGAGTTCTGCAAGTGACCTAGTTATTTGATTCAGGTTTACTGAAGCAGCAGCACATCTAAAAGTAGCAGGACACCGGTCCTCGAGCAATAGAGTTTGAGGCCCCTGCTTTAG
This sequence comes from Fundulus diaphanus, assembly GCA_037039145.1. Lineage (NCBI taxonomy): Eukaryota > Metazoa > Chordata > Actinopteri > Cyprinodontiformes > Fundulidae > Fundulus > Fundulus diaphanus. The sequence continues at coordinate 30,102,303 of CM073122.1, read as the reverse complement.
AGTCTCACCGTGATCAATTGTCAGTGATGAGTTAAAATAACAGAGTTCGAGTCTATATGCATGATTCCTCCTGACTGCACCCACAGAAATATGAGTAGGTTGCACGGTGCCAAGTTGAAACTTTTCAGCAACAGTACAGCGCTCTGTAAAGAAAACCTTTTTTAATTGTATCCTCTCATACTTCTGATAATCAGATGAAAGTACTGACATTGATTTCTTCTCCACAGCATGGCTGAAACTGAAGGTGGAGGTGCAGAAAACTTCCAAATATATGGTGAAATTCCACGGATTGCGTACTTAAAACCAAGAAGGGTTGTGCTTCTCACTGGAAAGGATTTTCTAGCGTTCCAACATTCTTGGAGATCCCAAAGTTCCTATGGTGGTGTGAAGGGGCCTTTTCTCTGAGTTTGAATGCAATTTATTTGCGATAGTATACAAATAGAATCTGACATGGATTAGAAAAAGGTTAATTCTTGTGTTTTTCACATTATTATTCTCATTTGCTTCTCATTTGACGCTCTCTTGTGTTCTAATGCAAGAAGAAAGAATAAGGTTTTCACGTTTCTTTTACAGACATATTATTACAGATATCAAGGGTGCAATCAAGCATTCAAAAAATACCCACACATCAATTGCTGCATGTTTCCAACCCATGCAGCGGAAATACGGCGGAGGTCTTTATCTCTTGGTCTCACACTCTCCTTCCTGACCCCCCACTGTATAATGCATACCTGTTCACCCATGTATGCACGTGTGAAGGACAATGCATGTCTTTGTGAATCTTGTAGTCTAAGCAGTGAAATTATGGGAGCAGGAACCATGTGATAGCTCTGCTTGCTGTCAGTCACTAAGGGCTTTTCCTATTGGAAGCTCCCAGAATAGGATTAGCATTCAGTAGTTGGCAGCATTAGCCACTGAAACCTGGGTAAAACAAGATGTATTTATTCATTAATAACTTGAATAAATAAATGACAGGAGCATAGTAAAAAGGGATTATTTAATGAACAAAACAGAGCGGGAAAAACAGTGTGAGGATAACAGAGGATTTAGCATGGAGTCATTGAGAGACCGTGATTACTGGATCACAGATGAGTACATGAGCAGCTGAAGAGCAGGAAACTAAGGCTCTAGTAACACTAGTAACCTAAAGTACTCGAATAAAGGAACAATGGAACCAAAATAATCAAACTAAATTTAAAGTCCAACAGGTAATGACAAAGCCCCAATAAAAACAGTCAAAAGCCAAATTGTGCCAATAGAAGGAAAGAGGAAACATATACCTACCAGTCATGTCAAATGTTTGACGGTACAATTACCGTGATAATTACATAGACAGCAATTGAATGTTTTGAGATGGCTCAACATGACTGTTTTGAGTTTAGCCACAGTGAGACATCTTATTGCTGCACCGTATACTAAGTTAAATGAAGTTTGAAACTTTTAATATGGGATTAAATGTGAGGTGACCTTAGTTAATTTGCATTTTGGATAAATGGTAAATTAATTGCTTTATAAAACCCTAGGGTCACTCAAAATAAATTGAACAAATCCTTAAAGCACTAGTGTGTAAGATTTTCACACTGGCACACCATCTACCGGTGCTCTAAATTAATTACAAGTGACCTTGTCGTTAAGTGCGTAATTAAGTCGTGGAGCATCATAAATGTGGCTACCGCTAAAAGCTAATAGCTACAGTAATCGTGTGAAATGTTTTTTGGCACTGTTGCCAAGTCCGATTGTTTTTCTTTAAAGTCACTTGAAAATTCCATGAGTTGCATTTTTTTTCAATAAGGGGTAACTGCAGAGCTGTGTGGGCGTTCCGACTGTGTGGGCGTTCCGATTGGGGGCGTTCCGACTGTGTGGGCGTTCCGACTGGGCGGTCCTTCTGCGCACAGACATGTATACGTAGACGCCGCGTTGTCGGGTGGGAGGCGTGCCGACAGAGCGGCCATCTTAGGTCAGACCAAGCTGCAGTCAGATAGAATACAAGGAAAATGTACTTTATGTTTTCAGACACTCTGTATCCGGTGAATTCTCACCCGATTTCCAGATAAATCAACTGACTGAAAACGTCACCCCTTTAGGGGCTACATGGGTCCAATTGATTGAATTAAATTATTGTCTAACTTAATAAATGATTTCGAATTTGTATTGAAAGTAAGCAAACTTCCAGAGCTCCGTCCGAGGATGGCCGATTTTTGCTCCGCTTATGGGTGCGCAAATAAAAGGACACTAGGACACTTGTTTTTTATTAAACAAACCATACATTGAAAAATGTTGCAGAGTTACACAAAAGCATCCGAAGCTTTCGTCCGTCGTAAGGCAGGTGACAGTCCGGATTTTGAAAGCCCCACACGCATATTTGTCCTTCTTTTTCAGGCTTTATGCTTGGAAGCGGATTTTTTTCCAACTTTGCCTGGCTCCATGCAGCAAAATGTCCAATCGCCTACTCGCACGGATCTGGTTTTTACCTGGGATTACATGTAATTAATACGCTGCAGCTGTGTGACAGAAGCAGAGCTGTCAACTCCGCCTCTGTATGCTTTCTTGTTTTTCTACAGTCGCTGGTAAATTTCATGAGTTGCGTTTTTTTTAGCTTTATTTTTGAATGTGCAGTCGCATATTTGGGGTGTTTCTCCAGTAGAAGCCCTTATCCTGACAGGACAGGATTCTATCGTACTACACAATAGTCCTCACGCTGTCGCTTTCTCCTGACAGCGCGAGCCGGTTAATATCTGTCTGCATACAACGCCGTAATTATTACAAATCACATGTGGTCCCTAGGTAAAACTAATACCCTGCGATAGGGATTTTTTTCGTCGGGACGGATTTTTTCAGCGGGACGGACATTTTTCGTCCGTCCCGCTGAATGAAGGAGATGGAGGGAAAAAATATATGTATTGAAGTGGGCAAATCAACGAACCAATCAGCGTTTGCGTTGGCGTGTGGGCGTTCCGACAGTGTGGGCGTTCCGACAGGGGCGTTCTTACGCTCTGCAGTTATACCCTTCTCTTTTTTTTTGTGGGGGGGGGGGGAGGGGGCTCATTTCTGAACATGCAACAGCTTATTCAGGCTCTAAAATAAGCAACTATGAACACCAGTAAAAAGACCCGGTCCTGCTGCTGCACTACAGACAATGAATGGGCCGGCTGATATCCCTCTGCCTCCCTCCCACATGCTCACTAAGAGGGAGAGAGAGAGACGAACAAACGAGCCGTCTCTACTGGGAGGACAGAGTAGTTGCTGGCATATTATTGGTATTATATTGGTATTATTATTATTATTATCATTGGTATATTGGTCACTGCCCGTGACGCCAATAATAAACTTCACTGTTATATTGAATTAACTTATCTGCTATCCAGCAGAAAGCCCGCAACCTCCGCATCGGTTTAGAGTCTGCGCTCTCTCATGAATTATCAATCACTCCTCCTGGTAATAATAGCTGTGCCAATACAGACTCTGGTTTTCTCTCGGTTATTACATATTTTTCTTTTCTTGGTTACTTTCTCTTCCCTCTCATATGGATGGTCCTCCATTTCAACAGAAAACAACAAATATAATGATCTACGGTCATCTTTGCTTGTTTTATACTCCTTCACCGACAGCACCTCTTCAAATTGAAGACTGATAGGGAAAACGCGTATAGCTGACAAGTTTGGCCCCTTTCGGCTGCTGAATTCAGAAATAGCGACGCAACATGGCGTCTCCCAGTGGGGGCACCTCCACCTATGTATTTCTAAACTACTAATTCTAAGTTATGAGAACACTTTCAGTTTTTTGATGTGATGTTATTAGACTTTGCCAGAATGTGTATTTATAAAAGCAATACTTGATTTTTGCTAATTAAAAGCCAAATTGGGTACACACTGTCCCTTTAAGAGAAATTGGTCAAGATAATCCAAAAAATTTAGAATCTTTTTTTTTACCAACTTGAATATTTTAGAACAAGAAAGGGGTTTTATTTAGAGGATTAACACCATTAAATCACACCTTCTTCTGTAGAAGGACTGCAGCTTCGATGGTTGCAGAAGTTAAAACTTGGGCATGTCAGGAACTCAGCGAGACTATGGAGAGGGACTTTCAGTTGGTTTCAAAGAGGTTCTGGAAACTTGTTCGGTTACTCAGAAAATGGAAACAGGGACTATCCCAAGCTGTGTTTGCTTTGGGAGGTGAACTGCGGACCTAGAATGAGTACATCATGGGGTGGTGGAAAGAGCATTTTGAGGATCTCCTCAGTTTGGTCACCATGTCCTCTGCAGAAGAGGCAGAGACTGAAGACGTGTGAGAATGCTATTTTGTCACTGTGGCAGAGATCGTAATGATAGTTTGCTTTACAGTGGCAGGGCACCTGGTGTGGATGAGTTTCAGCGAGAGTGTCTGAGAGCTCTGGACATTGTAGGGCTGTCATGCTTGACACACCTATTCATTGTAGCACGGAGTTGCAGGCTGGGGTGGTGGTCCCAATTTTAAAGTGTGTTGTGTGTTACAACTATTGAGGGACCCCACTTCTCAGCCTTACTGGAAAAGCTTACTCTGGGGTGTTGGAGATAAGGCCCTGACTGATTGTCAAACCTCAGATATAGTAGGAGCAATGTGGCTCTTGTCCTGACCATGGAACGATTGACCAGATCTTTACCCTTGCAAAATTGCTGAGGGGTCATGGGAGTATGTTTCTCTGGTCTACATGTGTTTTGTGGATCTGGAGATGGCCTACAACTGTGTTACCTGAGTTATTTTGTGGTGTTGCTGCGAGAGTATGGTGTATCTGAGAAACTTTTTAGGACTAAACAATTCTTGTCTGCCTAAAGCAAGAGCTGTGTCTGCATTTTCAGCTCAAAATTTAGCCTGTTGCTCCTTGTCATAGATCCTGGTTGCGGTGCTCATGGTCAAGACCCCAAAATTAGTCATGGAGAGGGAGCGTCTACTTTGGGAATATCATGATCACATCTTTGTTTTTTGTGGACCATGTAGTTCTGTTGGCTTCTTCAGGCCATAACCTCCAGCGTGCACTGGGGCAGTTCGCAGCAAAGGATGAGAGTCAGCTCCTCTAAGTGTGAGGGCATAGTTCTTGACTGGAAAAATGTGCTTTTGCCATCTGGGTTGGGGGGGGGGAGAGTCAGTCTCTTCCTCCAGCAGAGGGGTTTAAGTATCTTGGTGTCATGTTCACGAGTGGTGGTAGGAAAATCCCAACAAAATCCCATGGACTTCACCATTTCTGAGCTCTTCTTTCTCTGATCTTGTGTTGTACAAAAAAACATGTTATCAAGCGTGTACAGCTTTATGTGACTTGCTCCCTGTATGTTTGGGTTTTGTTGCCTGTAGATGCAGGAATGTGTGAATGTCCAGGGTGAAGTGTTCTGGACTTTAAGGAAATAAAGAGCTAAGAGGAAGAGGAACTTGAACAGTTAGACAAATGTATGTGTGAAGCCTCAAGCTGCTTTTTTCTTTCATTCAGCTTACTATTTATTAGTCTTATCCGCTAAAAAAATAGCTGTATGGCTTCTCCATGTTAGCATGCTGATTTTAGCTGGAACATCCAAGCACCTCTGTTTTAAACCACAGAGCTGCTACCTGCAAGAAATCTTCTACCCACCTCCTCCTCTCCTTCTTGTCTGAAACACTAAAATATATTTTCAGACTCCTCCTACTCTGTTCCCCCACTAAATATTCCCTCATGGTTTTGCACCCGAGTATTTACCATGTTTCACTCTTTGCACTACGCAGCAGAGTCATTGAATTTAGGAAGCAAGAAATGTGTAAATTAAACATAAATTACTTTTCTTGATATTGACCAATGGATCTTCAGGTTTCCCTAAACTCCTCAAATGTGTTTTGCTTCCTTTTTTATTTGTAATTGCAGTAACACTTAACTAGCCACACATTCCACTTTAACACTGATTCTTTAGTAAGTTGCCTCAAAGCTATAGTTGGTAATCCTGTTCAGAAACACTTTTTGTTATACTGGGTAAAATGGTCCTTCCAACCTGAAAGTAAATGTCAGGTTCAAACACCTAAAACATTCATTAACAACACAAGCAAGAGCACTGTTCTAGTGTTTACGTATCTGGTTAGCTTAGCGGTTAGCTGTTCATTGTAGCTCCACCGCTCGCAATGTATACTTTGAATATGGCAAGTCGCAAAAAGCAAACCACGTACAAGTTTATGAAAAGAAGAGGAAGGACTTAGTGGAAAAAAATAAGAACAGAGTGGATTTGGGAGATTTTTTTCACACGATCCCTCTGAGGAGCGGAAGAGCAGGTAAGACGTTGTTGCCCGTGCGCAGTTATTCAAAAAGGGACTTGGGGAAACTTCTGGGAAAATCACCGACCCTACCTTTAAAGGAGCATAGCGCAAGTTCCAGAGTTTTTGCAAAATTTAGCCCCTTCTGACGACAAATTGAAATGACACCAGTGTGATAGTGAATCAGTAAATGTCTTTTAATGCAAAAACAGTATTTTGCCCTCTTTTAAAATGGATAACACTGGATGCTAAAATGTGAATAAAACAGACATTATGTAGTTTTCACCTTAACGGACACTTCTCTCTTCTTATACTTGTGCATTTGCCCCAAAATGAAAGACAGCTGAAGGTCAGCTGCAGCATCAGGGGAGCTGAACTCTTAATGTTTGTGTGATAATCTGAGTTGTACCCTTCAAGCAACCTTTTCTGACCATGAAAGAGCATCACACAAAGTGTGTAAATGTGCGACCCTGCTGTGGGTTTGCCTTTGTGTCACACAGAGCTTGTAAAGCAAACTGAAGGCATTTTGAGGCGTTTGACGACAATGATGCTGTTGTTCGCTGCTGCTTCTCCAACTGAAGCGCACAATGACAAACCCTAACACACTGGGGCTCCTCGTGCTCCTGCTGCTTTAACAGTAGTTATTCTCCCTTTATTTTCTCTCCTGACATCCGATTTCTATAGTATTTCCGTCTATCTGCACCCACCACCACACACTCCTCTTTCATGCCCCCCACCCCCAACAAGAATATCATCACTTCGCTTTAGAGCTCAGCAGCACCCCAGCACCGTTTCTATAGAAACAGAGGAACAACGGCAGATTGGCTGTTGCTGGTGTCTTGGAGGTGTGTCCTCTCAACCACCCTTTCCCCTCCGATTACTACGATTTTCTGATGTATCTGCTTAATCCATGGACCAAGAACATCGTACTGAATAGAAATCACTCAACTTAACAAAAAGATACCAGAGGGGAAAGATCCATTGTCATAACCAGTCACTGTGTGCTTCACCAGAGCAGCGAGACACAGGACCACAGCTCCCAGGCAACCAGCTTCGTCCTCAGTCAGTGAGGCAACTTTATTACGTTCAATGTGGGACATTTATCTGGATCTTACCAGTCCATACATATAAATATACATATACTGTACAGTGTTGTATTTGTAAGTTTTTGAAACATATTAGTGTTAGATCAACAAACAAATCTTAACATGAGATGAAGAAAAAAAAAATCTGATTTAATTCATTACAGAAAAAATGTTGTCCGAAGCAATGTGGCACTGAGAAATTGTAATTGCTCCTTAATAGGGTTGTTATGTTACTAACATTTCAAACTCTACTAAGATTGCTAAGAAAGACACTAAATGCCATTTTCAATACAGCAGTGACATTTTTTGAAGGCAGTGTTTTTTTTTAATTAAGATAAAAATATAATTAATTATAATATAACAATATATTCACTTCCTTAACTAGGACAAAAACAATAGTGGACAATTCAGCCTTAAATCCAAACCTGTCACTTCCCTCATTAGAAACACAACACTTTAATTGTTGATATCCTTTAACTATGTACCTATGATTAAGTCATGTAGTTATTTTATTAGAATTGCTTATCCTTAGTGTGCCACTGTGTGCTTCCATTTACCTGTCAATTTGATGTGATGCTGGATACAAATATGTTTTCCTACTGAGGGACACATAAAAGATCATTCTATATTGAAATGAAGTGGGTTTCTAAACAAACATGACATGCAAAAAATATATTTTTACGCTGTAAACAGGGATCTGGTCCATGCTAACATATTCGGCAGCAGCCCTGTACAATTTCTGTCTTTCTGGTAATTTTGCGTTATATTTTCTTTAGTGATCAATACCCGTCTCAATGTAGGTAACTATGGGTTCCTACTTTTTTCTGCTTTGATTTTCCACTTCAGTGTGGTTCCATCAACCTGTGTTATTATTAGCCACATTAGTCTACAATGCCCTTATAAGTAAACAGATGATAAATGGAAGGGGCACACTAGTTTGTTTTGTTGCTTCACTGTTTAGTAGCTGACTGAGCTGTCTGCTAATTAGCATTTTCCTGTGTTAATTAGTACCACAATAGAACGGAGCATTGTCTGGTTCTGAACTGCACACTGGGAGGTGCATATCGACTAGGGTTGCCAACTGTCCCGTATTAGCCAAGACGTCCCGTAACGAAAACGAAAACAGGAGTGAACCTTCCAGGAGTGGGAATGCTACCGAATTGATGCCAAGAATATCTCAATAACATATCCAGGAGGTCACCAAAAGAACCAGGAACATCTAAAGCGCTACATGGCTCACGTCAGTAGATATCCACAATTGGAAAGAGAATGGGCAAAAATGGCATATATGTGATGTCATACCACTACTAAGCAAAGCCAACAAAACATTTCCAAAGAATTTTGGAAAAATATTCTGTGGACAGACAAGACAAAAATGCAAGTTTTTGAAATGGTTTAAAAGACCAAAACAAAGTCTGTTGAAGTCTTTTCAGCAACCTGTCGAAAACCCACCAATGTGTCTGAATTAAGACAATTCTGCAAGGAATACAGTGAGCCAAGATTTCTCCACAGCGATGGAAAGGACTCATTGCCAATTATCTCAAACGCCTGATGGGAGTTGATGCCATTAAGGGTGGCTCAAGCATTTATTAGGATTAGTGAGGTACATTTAGACAGGCCATGTAAATAAAATAATCATCTGAAGTCTTTGTTTTATATTTACTCAGGTAATCTTTGTCTTTTATTAATGTTTGATTGATCTGAAAAATCTAAGCATGACAAAAAAGCAAAGAAGAAAAAACTTGAAAACAAGAAGAAAAAAAAAACACTTTTTTACAGGACCGTGTAATACACTATCAATAAAGCCATTTATTTAACATCTTAACCTGAACTCTATTAATTATATATGCTGGAATATAACCATGTCGGTCAATGTCTATTTGAGACAGATGATTGCTTTGATGGCAGGATGTAAGGCTCATCAGAACAGACCGGTAAGTAACTTTTAAGTGGACACACTGAAGCATGTCACACAATGCGTTGGACTCACAGAGCTGGAGCAGCATACAAAAGCTCCTTTTTATCAGAATTCATTTCTAAACCCCTTTGTCTTGCAGCATCATAGTAACACAGAGTACTATCCAGCAGCTTTATCCACAACTGATGGATCAATCCTGAAATGTAATATAAATAGACAATCTGGACTTCAAAGCAATGGAAAAGTTAAAGTATGGTTATTATGTATGAAAGAACCATTATTCCTATCAGCAGAATGGTACCACTTACATTTATTTCATTTTAATATGTATCTCTTTGGTAATGAGTTCAGGATGTCACATCCAGTCATTTGCTACACATTTTTAAACAAACTCTTTTTACAGATCCTTTCTAATCAGCACATTGCCAGTGGCTTAACAAACAAGAGGCTCTTTCAGTGTGATACTTTTCAATCAGAAGCTTTAGACACATTTCCAGTGCAGAAGAATCACATCAAACTTTTCAATTAAAGCCAGAGTCACACATTGGCAAGACACACGGTTAAATCCAGTGAGCAAATCGAGTCATTTTGAAGCATTGGTAACTAAACCTGGCATACGGAATTTTGCTATTTTTCTGCAACAGCCTGCTGTTTTGACAAGCTTTTAATAGGACGGTATGCAGAGATGAAAAGGAATAAGAGGCATCTGATGGTAGCCAGAAGGAACTGAATGAGGAATGCGGAAAAGTGTTCATATGGTGAAGTGACGAATTGAGTTTTTGGACTCTATTATTGGATTGTTTGTTTATGAAGTGATGAGAGATCTAACACACTTTCAAGGATGGAAAAGCCCTTTAATTACTACTTCTGGGGACTGGAGCATCAGGAGAGAACAACAAATCAGATGGACTCTAAATGAGCAAAGAAAGAAAGCAGAGAGAAGGAATCCTGCTTTGTGACTTTGTACACCTCTAAACAGAGATCACCATCCAACTCTGGATAACCAAGACCCTTATTGAATATGCATGTGTAGCCAAACAGGTGGTCACATTTGGACTACAATTTCTACAACCAGACTTGTTTCACTTGAAGCATCAACAAAGGATAATGGACTGAAAAAAAAGAGAAAACAGGCCAATGATCTCTTTACGGTTTGCTCTGAAGGGTCATTCTGAGCTGGAAGTGAAAAGGCTCTCTTTCTCTATTTCTCAAACCTCAAAGCAGCCTTAGAAATTCTTGTTGATGTGTAATATGTGACTTAATCTGTGATAACTTGTTTTTTTTTTACCCTGCATTATCTGTTTTACGATTTAGTTGTTAAGAATGACCCGACACTGACTTTAACAGCATCACTCAGGGGCTGTAGCATATTTATGTGTGAGAAACAATGTGCGAAACTAGGAAAAAAGAGATCCCAACTTCAGCCTCAGCTGTTTGGCGCTTCTGATTATAATCAACTGTGTGGCTCAAAGAAGGAAGCACAAATCCATCATGGATACAGCTGCAATGACACCAACAGCTGATTGAGGCTTCCAGTCAAGTGCTGCCAACTGGATTTGGCAGGAGAGAAAGAGAGCAAACACAAAGTCAGACTAAGACTCAGTTTGTGTCCATGATAAGTTAAGCTCTACTGCGGTGAGTAAACAAATTGACCAAATTGACCGGACTGCATCACAACCTAACAAATCATCTGTTTAATGCTAAACCAAAACAAACGTTCCTTGCCTTTAAAGTGAAACATTGCACTGCATTGACATTAAAGTTTCTCATGATGAGTTCACTGTTCGTTTAGGGAAGCTTTTGGACTACTTTATTTAGACTGGTGTATAGAAAACTTCTAAAATGTTTAGCATTCATTTGTTGCTTTTTGGGTTGTAAGCAGAAAAAACACATTGTTACCCAATCAGCATTGTTTAAAAGAAAAATTGTCTAACAATTTTCCACTTTGCAATTTGGATGTTAAAGGGGACATATGCTTTTAAGTCCTTCATTTTCACATATGAATCATTCAGCTGTGGTCTGTATAAAGTGTCACTGCAATGCTTTGGTCTGAATTCCTTGTTTATTTACCCTCTTGTCCTCCTCTTTTACCTCTGTTCTGAGGTTTGTCAGACAGCAACTCATTTTGGTGCGGCCCCTTTAAATACTTAAGAGGTCTTTTCACACCCGCCCCTCTTCATGTGGCAAAGTGTTCCAATCCATCCCATTCGGCCCATTTTAGTATGCTGGGGGATGCTGTAATGAATTGTGGAGGTTAATAAACCCAACAAGCAAACATTTTTAAGTATCCACTTGTACCTTCGGCATCCTTGAGCTTGGACTACAAATCAAAAGCATTAAAATGTTGGATTCACGAAATTGGTAAGCCAGAAGTCTATGACCTTATTTTACAGTTCTGCAGCAAATACTGTGATGTATTTGTTCAAAAACATAATAGAAAGCTGAACGGATGGAAAAATACAACCCAAAAAGAATATAAATATATCTATGCAGCTCCTGGAGAGACTTCATTCACATTTTTCATATCCCCTTTAATTTTGACTTTGTAAAGTGCCTCGAGATGACATGTTTCATGAATTGGCGCTATATAAATAAAATTGAATTGAATTGAATTGAATTAAATTTTCTATGACAAATTTCATGAAAGTTAAATAGCCTTTTTAGTGTGCGATTTATTTTAGTTTTGGAAATGCTTGTTTAAAATAGTGGAACCATTTTTAGATTTATGCATCAGATTATTTATTTTATGATTTTCTATTTGCGCACATCTGTAATGTATTTCAGTCTTGAAAATGCACAAACTTTTGTTTTAATTAGATGTTCTCCTAAAAATGCTCTTTTGTTTGTTATGATAGACAAAATTAATACTAAAAAGCTTTATCTTGTGTGTGCTTTAAAAGATATAATTTAAGCTTAAAAAAGACATGTAAACATCCCCACCTGTTAAACCTTAAAACATGTGAAGTAATTTGGGTGACAACCAAACGACCCGCTGTGAATATACCAGATAAAGATCCCACATGGTTCCAATATTTGATCATGAGGTGACAACTCTGATTAGGCAGACATGGAAAAACTGGAATTAGCTTCTTTCTGTACATTCATAGTTCAACATATGGATGAGGAGGCAGAAGCACAGCTAAATAAGACTTAAAAAACAGAGACAAGAAAGTGGGTGAAAATATTAATTTAGTAGCAAACATTCGAGAGCAAAGCGCCAGCAAGATGAAGAAAATTTTATCTTACATTATATTTGTACAAATTTCTTTAAACATTGTTATTAAAATATTTACAATACCTTTCTCAGCAACTTTAGGACTTGAATAACTTTAACAATGGATACAAAAACGCTCATTGCTTATTTAAACGAAAGTTAGAAATATGTTTGGCGTCTGTTGCAGCAAGACAGTCAAAGTCTATATCCATAAGTCCCTTAATTCTTCACTATATTTTACAGTTCTTGATCTAAAGATGATTGCATTTTTAATTTTGGTTACATGACTAAAAACAAACTTTTGTGGAAATGTTTTTTTTTTTTTTTTTTACAAACATGATAATCCTATCAAACACCTAACTTCTGTTCTGAATGCTCTCATGGGAAAGTCTCTGTACAGCCCAGAATCTCTGCAAATCATTAGAGTAAACTACGAAAAACACTGAACTGTCATTCAGATGGAGGAGGGTGAAAAACACTTTAAAGTTAAGAAGCAATTAAGGCAACGAAAAGGCCTCTGAGAATGATTACAACCGCGAGCTTCAGTCACTTCCTTCTCATTTCTCCACCACAAACACACAAAAGACAGATCTTCCTGAAACAGATGAGCTCCCAATGAGTCGTCTCCGTCTTATTGAACCCGGTGGTGTAAGCGTCACCGTCCATGATTTTAATAGACAGAGAAAATTCAGATTACAGGACGGCTCGTTGGATTTCGACGCCTCTATTTCTAAGCACAATATCCCCACTACAGACTGAAGACATCTAAACGGTGATGACTTAAAGGAGGCAGCTGGCATCTGCTGGTTTGTAAGGCTTTTAATTAAAGCTGCAGGGTTTACAGCCAACTGTGACTGTGCTTTAATCAGCTAACCAGGCCTTTATGAACCCAACATGTGTGGTATATTGTCAAAGGAAAACCCACCGTAATTTCCAGATCAATTAAGAAGACACTCATCCGGCGTCACAGAGTTTCTCCAACCTTGCTCATGTAAACATCAGCTGGTAGTAGCCGCGTTCATGCCACATCTGAGCTAGCTGCCCGTTTGTGTCTAGGCTCCGCTTTGGCCTGAACTCCTCTCCCACCAGTTTCCGGGTAATGTTCTCAGTTACATATCAGTCGGGCACCGCAGCCTGCAGTGAGCGCGGTTCATGTGATTTGACCTTAGACTGGGTTTGAAGAGAAAGGAAGCGACGTACAGCAGCACCCAGCTCGTCCCTCAGTGCCTCTGCTCTGCAACAATAAAGCTGCGGCAATAAAGGCCAGCTGCCTTTTAACGTATCAAACACTCAAATCCACCCATTGATAGATGTAGGCAAAATGAGCAATAAGGGGGACAGAGATTTGCTCAAATCTACACCATTTATCACAGAACATCCATCAAACCATCTCAAACCAGTCGACCATTGTAATCAACCTTTCTGCCGATCACTGAACCGTGAACAGGCCGATACAACCCGCCTACATGTCTTCTTAATAATACCTTGCTGTCCAGAGTTGGAAAAAAGCCTTTGAAATGTCAGCAGATAAAATGAGCTTGTGTGCAGTGATGAAGATAATCTTAACTTGAATTTACACATTGTGCTGGGTTGACTTCTCCCTTTTCTACTTTGCAGAATATCCTAAGTAGAGCTTAGATGTGCACTATTACAATGAACAAGTTTCAGATGCTGACCCGGTAGTGCAGTCTGATCACAGACTTTCTGCAGAGTCAATAGCTAAATACTTCCAAACTTCACGAGGTCTTTTGATTAGCTCAGGAAGAGAACAAAACATCCAAGCCTTACATCACCAATTCATTGGTGTAAAGCACATCAGCACTGCACTCTAAAGAGGTGAAAACAGCTTCTCTCGAGTAATGAATAATGCCTCTGTGTTGCTCCCCCCGTGGATGCATTTGTGTTTGGCTGTACCAAGGTGAATGATACTTCCCTGACTGCATTGTGTAAAGTTGTAAGGTTTGTTTCAGGGAGAGGGAATGTTTTTCCGGAGTTGTACTCAACCCCTTAAAGCTGGTTCACGTGGAAATATTTTAAAATAGTCAGCCGATCACTCGTAACCATAAACAAATTATAGAAAACAGGTGTGCTCGTACAGCGTGTGGTGTCCAGTCAGCCGGCAAGCACAACACACCACACACAAACATTTTTCACTCAGGATCATTCACATACCAGAATGCGAATCCACTCGAGATCAAACGTGAGCTCAGAGTAAATAAATATGGACGACGAGGAAAAAGAAGGGTGGTAGTTTGTGGACTGATTTTAAAAGAGAAAAACGTAACAAAAAGAAAAGGTGTTGGTTAAAGGGGTAGAGACAGTGAGAACAGGGGCTTTATTTCGCTGCACTATGGTATGGAGGTGAGCTGTGGTTTATTTCTCGTCTCATGGTTTTCCTCACCTCACTTTCTAATTGGCTACATGTCACGTTCAACAGGCTCCATGCTTGTTTGTCTTCGGGCGAACACCCGGCATGCTAGGATATCAGCGCGAGACAATGAAACATGTTGAATACGCTTTATCAAGCGGACCAGATCAATCATACCACACCACACACGCTGTGTAAACCAGCCTTTAGTTCCAGTTAAAGGAACACTTAATGCAGCACCGTACCAAGACATTTTTGGACAATTTCATGGTCCAAACTTTGTGGCAACAGTTTGGGGACTGCTCATTTCATCTCTAACCAGTAGTCAAAACAAGGTCCATAAAGACATGGATGGGTGAGTATGGTGTGGAATAACTTGACTAACCTGCACAGATTCCTGATCTCAACCTGATAGAACACCTCTCAGAGGAATTAGGGCACAAACTGCAAGCCAGGCTTTCCCATCCAACATCAGTGTCTGACCTCACAAATGTGTTTTTGGAGAAATAGCCAAGAAATCCAATGAACCCTCGCCTAAAGCTTGTGGAAAGCTTTCCCAGAAGAGTTAAGTTGTTATATCTGCAAAGGCTGGGCCCACATAATACGGATTAAAAATGGGGTGTCACTCAAGTTCTTGTGTGTGAAGGCAGACCAGCAAATCCTGTTGGCACTGTAGTGTGTGGGTGAGAGCTAATCAAAGGAAAATCTGCAAATTCCCCAATGAAACTGTTGCGTTGCTAATCTAAATTCACACCATACTGTAACACAACTACCACTGCAGGTTGAGCTGCTTCTGCATTTTAACGATTAAGATCAGTAAGTGGGACCAGGAAGAGGAAGAATAACACAGATCTAAAAGACATAGTTTGACTGCAGATGGTGTTGGTTTGGTTCCTGAACAGGAAAATTACAACCATACACTGCAATTATATTTAAGCACATAACCTTAATATGAAACCATTGCTATCTAACCAAATCCCAAACCCTTTAATCATGTTTAATGAGTGATTTCGGCTGTTTTGCTAACACTAATGACACAGCCAGGCACGGGTTGTTATGCGAGTGTTTAAAATAGCAGCTCTCCCAGAAACATCATTTAGAGAGAACATACTGTGTATAAGCATTCAAACAGTTCACTGTCTTACTACAGTGATAATTATGCAGCAACGCCCCTTTGGGTACCGCTTCGTTTTGGGTGGCCACAGAGCGCATTCATCATTTCATCACCGAAAGCTCAAACATCGATGAGCCGTAACGGCGACATAACATTTGCTAAAGATTACCAACACGGCCGATCACAAACTCTGCAAGCCGACAATAAATACAGCTGCTGTGTTATTATGCGATTTAGCACACCTCTAAAGAGCACGGCTGAAACAGGATGAGATCTCATCAGAGCTGCAGTCTGTGATTACATGCTAGATCAGTAGCTATTGATTGCTTCCATACTGAGCAGAGAAGGATGTAAAATGTGTGCGGAAACTTAAAACCTCTAAAAACTCTGCTGATCTGAGGCAGGAAAACTGGAAGCCATGACGTTTGTGATCACCTTGATATCTCAGTCCCTCACAAAAAAAAAAAAAGCACAGAAATCTCTTCAGTGTTAAATTGAATTGAAACAGAGCAGCCGTGGCTCCCTATGAGAGCAGAACTTTGGATTTAAGACAAATTGATGCCACAAAAAGACAATTGGTTGGAGTAGAAGTCATGTTTGCAGCCTGGTGCTCCTCATTAGCACTTATCTGACTAGAAGGCAGATTTTAAAAGTAGCTGCTAGTGTTGAGGCAGTGCACTTTTTATTTTTGGACCAACCACTAGCTGAAACAAAATTACTCTGGAAATCTCTGACTCCTAACTGTCAAAAAATAACCAGAACAAGTTGAGGAATAAAATTAAAAACAAACTAAAAACAAATCAATGGCATGTGTTTATGTGTAAACAGGGTGAAAAGTCTCAGAAGCTGAGGATTAATTTCTCCCGTCTCACATCCCTGACTTCTAACAGAACCCCCCCCCCCCCATGTGGAGCAGGTCTCGCTCATCCAGAGAGCTGACCAGACAATCAACCTTTCGTAGACGTGTGTGTGGCCGTGATCTGCAAGAGAACCGAAGGATTAAATCTTTCTTACATATCTGCACACAACGCCACGGCTGACCGAGTCAGAGAAGAGCAGAGCCACTGGTTCACTGGAGGCTAAACACAAGGAGAGGAATGAGACAGCAGAGATGTGACAACAGAACCGGAATCATGGTGGATCGATCCGGAGCAAGCCGCGCGGGACAAACACAAACTTTCCAACCCAAAATCGGCTTTTAGCCAACATTACAAACTTTTGCAGGAGCTGAGCTGTAAAACACTTGGACATGGGACTTTACTCCCAAATTCGTATGCTTAAAATATTTGAGCGCATTTCCTCAAAGAAAACTTTAGATGAATAAACGTTAATGTGCTTCAATCTGATTCGCTATCATAAGCTCTTAACTCTTTTTTTTTTGTTTTTTAAGAATTGCATGTGTGGTAATAAGCTACATTTAAACATTATTATTTCTTGCATCAACCCCAAAGTGATATATGTGTAGGTAGTGCTGGGTTTTGCAGGTAAGTATTTTCTGCTTTATTACTGATCTAATAAATTAATCTACACAGCTGAGATGTATTTTTAAACGTAGAATAGGCCTCGGCTGTGTCGATCATTATACTCTCTTAAATCCAATGATTACACTTCATCTGTAGATCGGTACGGAGTTACTGATGCAAATCAAGTTACTGATGACAGACAGACATAAGGATTAACTTGTGCCACATTCAGACATAAAAAATGTTTGACCCAGTTTGTCTGCTACCTTTGCCTTAAATGAAAACGAGGTCAAATAAACTCCAAATGATAACGCAGATTATTTTAGCAGAGGCCTTTGATTTGTACACTTCACCAAAGAAAAACAAGTAAATGTATAAGAATCTAAAAAGATTGAGACACTAAATTTAGTCTTGGTATTGTTAGTCACTGTCAGAAAAGGCCACTTGATGAAAGTTTCAAAGCCTTCTTGATAACCATTAGGTAGACACACACCAAGCCCTTCTGTAACAAAAACAGAAGATCTAACAAGCATAGCCATAACAATTGATGATGCATAAATCTTTTAAAAGGGCCTTTTTTAGTTCATATATTTTGCAAAATGTGCTTTATTTTGTCTTAATTAAACAGGTTATTCTACAAATTCTGACAAACTAAGCTACTTTTGCTCTGTAATATTCTAGCTTTAGGTGTTTTTCTCTGTAATTACAGCAACTCCTGAAGAAAGGTTTTCCTCATTTCTTTCACACTTTGTTTTGCCTCATTAATCTATGAGAGGATGCTGTTTTGTTTGACTGCGATGTGGTCAGCACTTTTATGTGGAGTCAGCCTTTAGTTTTACTTCTCCTGTTGTGCACCGTTTGCCCTCACATTTTTTTAATTTCACGGCTATCTGATTAACTTTCAAGGACGTTTCTGACCCAGCTAATATCCATCCCACCACAATGTTGCCTGAAAAATACCTGTGGAAAAAAAAATCCTTATTGAACACATCAGGTAAATGTCAGCAGGCTCATGCACACACAGCGCCGCTTTCAGTATTTCAATCTCTTTATCTCCGAAAGATTCATCCTTGGACTGGATAATTTGCTCGGGTCACACCTATGAGTCATCATTATCTCTACCTTTATCATTGTGCAAACCTTAACACAAGGAAGCACTTTTATTTTTTCTGTATGAAATGACAAAATATATGATTAATTTATGTCATGAATACATGAGAAGATTTACTTTCAGTAGTTATAATAAAGATTTTTACCCATAATTGATCCTTTGCATACAAACATCTGGCTGACAATTAACAATTTATTCTTTTGATTCTCTCTTTTGATTAGATGAAATGAAATAAAGTTTAATCAATGGGAGATCTTTGTTCTACAGGGACATAAAGTGTTATGTAACACTGCCATCACAATCAAATAAAAAGCAGAAGAGCACAGCTCCACAGTGGGAATGGAGCATTGCGCAATGGACCAGCAACCTGAAACTCCTTCAATTTATCAAAGTGGCCCCACAAATCAATGTGGATCACTTTGCTGGAAAGCATTGCCCATGCGGCAGAGCATTCCCATTACCACATAACAATATTGGCCTTTTGGGAGGCTGTGGTAATTTTGTCTGTTGATCAAATCACAGGCAAACATCAAATCCCCGAGTCTTAGTAAGGGCATTAACTCAAACACCGAGGAAAGGTAAAAAAAACATCATCTCTGTGTGGGTTTTATTGCGCAAACACATAGACAAATCTGTACCTGCCTGCTCGCAGACAGATAACTGAACCTCTGAACAGAACAAACAGACTTTGATCACATCACTGTGGAGGTCAGCCTGGATTCAAGCAGCATATTGCCAAATATTACAGGGATTATGCCTGTAATCCCAAAGAGGGAACGTGTCCAGATGAGCAGCAGGTGTCACCTCGTCTCATGTCAGAACAACCACCTCTCTGCAGTCGTGAGAGCAGAGAACTTTAAAGGTTTTCCTTATTATGTCATAAAGTATTCAGTTGATGTTTACAAGGGAAGGTCTCCATATTTCAACCAGATGATGCCGAAATGAGTTCTGCAAAACAGAGAGTAGATCCTAAACAGATCCATTTGCAGCCCAAACACCTCACCAGCTGAAAACAACTGGGACGAAACTTTCCGTAGTTTCCCCTCGGCTGACAAAAGTGTTTTCAGTAAACAAACATTTGCAGGAAGTTCATCAGCATCAAGACAAAGAGATTTTGCAACAACAAAAGCAGCTTCATAGATTTCCAAGAAACTGACTTTCTGTCTGGACACTGGCACAGAAACTCAACAACCTTTAATGATGACATTTAATTCAAGTGGATATTATAGCGAGGTGAGAAACCCAAACCATAACTATCAACACAACAAGAACAAGGCTAAATATATATAAAAAACAAAATTTCCACCATTTATTTACTAATAGGTTTCTTTTTTCTTTTGTTGCCTAAACACTTCCATCAGCTTCTATGAGATAATTTCTTACAACATTAAGACATATTTATAGATGTTGTGTATTAGCATTCAACTTTCAACATAGATATAGTGAGATTCACACGAAATGTTTTCACTACAAGTTGTGAAACAATAGTATCTGAGTGTTACTTTGAAACAGCAGCTTTTTTTAATATTTACTCAAATGATTATTGTTGAACAATAAGAGAATACTGAAAACCCTGCTTGGGCCAGCCTAATTAAAGCGGGTTAAGCCTTTGCTCTTGTGCTTCCAGTGCAGTAACATCAGATAGACCAGGGGTGTCTAAACGTCTTGATATATGAACCAAAATGATCAAGTCAATAGAACTCAAGGACGAAATAAAACATGTTAAAAAAACAAACTAATATACCAGTAAGATTTTTACCAACTTAGCAACATGTCAAGCATGCAATATTTTAACTAAACAAACAAAGTAGTCCGATTATTTTAGGAAAGACACCATTTAAGTCATTCTAGATGCACAGCTTGAAAAAGTTTTGCACGTTTGCCTTATTAAAAGAAAGGTATCCAGTTTGCAAAGTGTTTGGGTTCATTAAAAAAAGACAACAATTTAGTCTGTTCTCAGCAGTAATAACAGGATTTGGTTGGCTCTTTCTTTGAAAAGACTTGCTGTATTTAGCAGATTTTAACAAATAATAAAGCAGATTAGGAGATTTGGACACACAAGTTTTGGTTCTGTTAAAGTCACTGAATAAATGTGGTCCCATTTACTATGAAATTAAAGAAAGTGCAAGAAGACAAACACTTGGTGTTCTACCTTACGTTTTCCATTAAAATAAGATTTTAATTTGTCTGTAATACCTTTGTCCTAATTAAAATGAAAAGTCTCCATCTTCATCTACCACCCGTGCTGGCGGGCCAAATTTGTATCATTCTTGAACTGCAGTCGGGGGCCACACAAAATCAGTCCAGGGGCCACAAATGGCCGCTGGGCTGCACTTTGGGCACCCATCCCAAATTAGATAATGAAGGTGAGATGAGAAAGCTGAAAAACAGTTTAGATAACGCGAATTGGAAGTGAAGGTTTAGGTGGTGAAAGGGGAAAAACCATTTATCCGACACAATTGAATCTTTCTGTTATCTCATGCCGTAAAACAAGGCTGGCCGTTTTTTTTGGAAAATATAAGTAAAAAAAAAACATCACAACTGAGGGGGAAGCTACTTTTATCATTGTGGCTAACATTGTGGCATCAGGTTGTGTCTTTCAGAGGACACGACACTCTGGCTCCTTCTGACAGAGTGACATTTTGATGTAATCCTCGCTCGTCACGGTTCAAAAGGACCTCTACCTGTCCATGATTGAAGCCTAGAGCCTTTCTGTTGTCTCAGGAGTCCAGATGTTCAAAGAGGCCGGGGCGTTAGCCACACACAAACAGACACGGTCTGCTTTCATGTGTTCAGATCGACTCATTCATAAACACATCACTGAGGTTGGACGCCTCAAAAAGAAAGTGCAGATATGCAATAACTCCAACATGTCTGAGCTTTCAGTTTTTCCAATGCTTAGCTGAAGCGAAAGAGTGGATAATGTTTATTTACTTGTTTGGCCTATTGAGGGTAAAAATATTCATTGCACTAAAGTTTGTTAAAGGTTAACATATACATATATACAGAGCTGGGGCGTAGACTGTGCAAACTGTGCAACTGCACAGGGCCTCGCGATACTCGAGGGCCTCACGTCGGCAAATTAAAAAAAATATATTTCTTTTTTTTTTTAAATGCAGTTGTTATATATAATTTGTGTATTTCTGTCAAGGACAGAAATGTCAAAGAAAATCAGACAAATGCAATTCAAAAGTTTTTATTGTTGCGGTCATTGATATGTATCAATGGTTGCTATGCCATTTCACCTCCCCAAGGAAGGAAAAGAAGGGAAGACAACATGTCAGCTGCTAGAGAACCCAGCCGATTTCGCAAGCACGAATCTAGTTCTGAGAAAAGGTGTGTGTGGGGGGGGGGGGGGGGGGGGGGATTTACCCAACGGAGATCGTTGGGTAAATTTATCGTCTAAATATGCTAATGTGGGGAAACCAGAATCTGGCGGGGGTTCTGGCGGGGTTCAAAAGCAGAAGGACTGGAACGTGGGCAACTAGGATCACGTTAAACTCCACGGTGAGTAAAGATAAGTAGCTGTACTTGACAAATATTTTATGATGAGGTTAACTATCCGTCCATCCATTCATTTTCTAACACGTCTATCCCTTGTGAGGTTTGCGAGGGGTGCTGGTGCCTATCTCCAGCTGTCAATGGGCAAGAGGCGGGGTACACCCTGGACAGGTCGCCAGTTTATCGCAGGGCAGGGTTGTAACTAGATGTTCCAATTTGTGCTGCATTTTTCGCTCTAGTCCCGGTGTCTAATAAACAGAAACAATGTCCCACATTTCACTGGGTCAGATTCGGAAAAGTCAAAAACTTATTGGACATGTGCTTTTCTGAAATAAGTAAGGCAGAGCTGCAGTCCTCGTCAATGAGAGATGTGTCAGCTGTCGATATGCAGCAGCGTCTCCCTTCATGAGCAACTGCGAGCCAGGACACTCATAAAATAAAACGAAAAATGATTTCGATGCATACACAATATTAAGGAAACTACGTCAAAGTAAAGAAAATGCTGGGGAATGGTTTCTAAATAGGTGAGGTGAGAGAAAGGTGATTCCCTGAGAGCTTTTTGTAAGGTTTACCAAAGTTATTCATCAGTTTCACATGGAGAAGAGCTTGGCTCCCCACAATCACTACTGAGCATTTTTCTTATGGATATACCTTACATACACAAGTGCACTCTCACAAACACCTACAAGTACTTGGATCCAGGTGCTTACAGATTCACTTCTATACAGAAAAACCCTATCATTAGCTTTAGCTGTCACTTTATACATCTTGAATTAAATAATGCCATGTATTTTTCAGTGATGGTATCAAGGTGTTGCTTGTTTGTACCTGTAATGCTTTATTGGTTGGTTTTGCTGTTCTTTTTATATCTCTCTTTGCAGGTGTAGAAGCAGACTCCAAGGATGTTACATTGCTCTCTATTTTTCCTCTACTCTATTTTTGTCACCTTTTCTCCCTTTTAGCATTTGGTCTCATCTTTTTGGCTTCCTTTCTTCTCTTCTCCCTTCCCGTGTTTTGTGTTCATTGAATGTGAAATAGTCCCAGAATAATATCTAATAAATAGGGCTGGGCAAGTTAACGCGTTAATTTCACGTTAATTCATTAGACTATTAACGGTGATATGTATTTTATCGCGCATTAACGCATGTTGCTCACATGCTTTCAGTCAGAGTGTCAGTCAGCACGCGTGCTGGCTGCAGCGCGCTGTGTCACGGCAGCACTCTGCTGCTCCCCCTCCCCTCTCATACATGGCTCAGCGGCGCCAGCCAATCAGCACGCAGGCTCAGCCTGGCCCGCCCACTCAGCTCTCACACAAACTCAACACACAAACAATCGCGCTGCTGAGAGAGACCGCAGCAGCGGAAAAACATGAACAGGGGAAGTAGCGCCGTTTGGCTTTATTTTAATACCGTAAATTAAATCAAGCTGTATGTTTTGTAAAAAGCCGGTTAATTTCAGTGGAATCACAACAAATTTATCTAAGCACGTGAAAAAACATGAGCAAGAAAACGTCGAGCCACAGAAACGGAGAGAGGAGACGAAACTTCTGTCATTGCCCCGACAGACCCACAGACTGACGTCACTGACTGAGGCGTTTCAGTCCTCCAGGGAACATCCAGGTAGATAAGAGTGGTCATCTTCAGCAGCAGTTCATGTTAACTTTCAAAGTAGATATTATCTATCATATGTTACTGGAGCCCACACAGAAAATGTAATTAAGACCTTGAAAGAACCCAGTACATATATTAAAAAGTGTTATTTAAGATAAGATAAGATTAGCTAATCCTTTATTTATCCCACGACGGGGAAATGTATAGGATTAAAGCAAAAGGCAGGTGCACACAACTCAGACAAAATTACAGAAGGATTGAAAGATATAAGAGGTGAATTAGGGAAAAAACACTGAACATAACATTATTATTATTATTATTATTATTATTTAATTGTAATATTAAAATAAAAACCACAAAACCCAAAAGGTCAACAGTTTCATCAAGCTTAGGGACTGGCTAATATACAGCAGCTAAAAAAAAAACATATTTTCGCTGCAGTGCTTGCTGTTCTCTTATGAAGAAAAGATCAACTAGTGCACTAAATTCAATAGATGGGTTGAAAATATCCAGTATAAAATACAGAGATTTCCAGGGCATGAAGTATACAGTTAAGTTAACTTGTGTGTGTGTGTGTGTGTGTGTGTGTGTGTGTGTGTGTGTGTGTGTGTGTGTGTGTGTGTGTGTGTGTGTGTGTGTGTGTGTGCGTGTGTGTGTGTGTGTGTGTGTGGTGGGGGCAGGTGTAGAGGGGGGGCCCAAAAAGACTGCGTTGTCCCGGGCCCTAGCAAAGCTGTCAGCTGGCCTGGTTGTAACCACTGCCAAGTTAAACTTTCTTATCACCGGAGCACCTTGAGCTTAACATATCACTTACATGCCAAACACACTGTAGACATCACCAAACAATTCAATGACTCAGAGAAGCTAACCAATGTAATGGCAAAGTGGATAGCTACTGTAGACCTTTTTTTGTGCTTCACGCTTTGGTATTGAACATAAAATGGTAATGCTGCTCCCTGCTGTTACCTCAGAAATTGCCTGTTTTTGGTAGATTTTTTCCCCATAAAGAGAATTTCCTGTCAGTGGCAATAAGCTTTAATTTATTATTATTGCTATTTTTTGTTTTACATGTTTAAGTTGAGCTTTACACTAAATATGTGTTACTGATAAGTGCTACAAATGTTACAACACTTTTGTTCATATGGCAGCAGAACATTAAAATAAAAGTGCTCTTTACACTACTTTTGAATTCATTCTTGGAGTTTGCGCATACAATGCGATTAATCATGAATAATCAGGCAAATTATGTGATTAATCGCGATTAAAGATTTTAATCGTTGCCCAGCCCTACTAATAAAGCTTTTTGCATATATAAATCAAGTGGAGCACTATGGCGAAAGCAGTAATGCTCCACTTGTGAAAGTAAATCTGTTGGGCTCTCTTTGTCATTGAGACAGCTGTAGCTGCACCGAGACTCTGGAACTGTCTTCCTACTAATCAGGCCTTCCTACTAATCAGGCCCGAAACCTGGGAGTAGTGATGGACTCAGACCTGAACCTCCAAAAGCATCTAAAGACAGTTACAAGGTCGGCTTTCTATCACCTGAAAAATATTTCTAGGATTAAAGGACTGATGTCTCAGCAGGATCTGGAAAAACTAATCCATGCGTTTATTTTTAGTAGAATTGATTACTGCAACGGTGTTTTCACAGGTCTGCCTAAAAAGTGGATCAGACAGCTGCAGCTGATCCAGAACGCTGCTGCCCGCGTCCTCACTAAGACTAAGAAAGTAGAGCACATAACCCCAGTTCTAAAGTCCTTACACTGGCTCCCTGTATCTCAGAGAATAGACTTTAAAATACTTCTGTTAGTCTATAAATCCCTAAATGGCTTAGCACCTAATTACATCACAGACTTGTTATCGGTGTATCAACCATCCAGACCACTCAGGTGTTCTGGCTCCAGCCTTCTCTGCATGCCTAGAACTAGAACTAAACAAGGAGAAGCAGCATTTAGTTCCTATGCTCCACTGATCTGGAACAAACTTCCAGAAAATTGTAAAGGTGCGGAAAGCCTGAGTTCCTTTAAATCAAGATTAAAAACACATTTGTTTAGGATTGCCTTCAACTGTTCTAGTTAACTGAATCACCACTTTTTTGCTCTAATTTCTATCTACATTTTATTCTTACTTGCTTTTATTCTGTTTTAATTTGCTATATTTTAATCATGTAAAGCACTTTGCATTGTCCATGTACTGAATTGTGCTATATAAATAAATTTGCCTTGCCCTTGCCTTGCCTTTGAATACTAGAACAGCCCAGACGCTTTGCATTTTTAAGTCTTTGTAAAAAAAAAAAAACACCAGTTTGCACTGGCTTTTAACTCAAACTGAGCAGATTATTTTATAATTTTTCTTTTAGTGTTTTTAGTATTTTTTAGTATTTAAACTTTATCATTTTTGACTATGTGTTGTGTATTTGTTAATTTGTATGTATATACATATTTATATATATATATGTTTTTGCTGTGTACAGCACTTTGGACAGAGGCATCTGTATTAAATGTGCTATATAAATAAAGTAGTTCTTAATGCTACACTGCCAGACAGGACATATATACAATAATAATAAAATAAATAAATAAAAGGTGCTAAAGTTGAAGGTGGATATGGATGTAACTGCCAGTTTAGATAAGCGTGCCACAGTATTCAGGTTCAATTTAAAGTATTACACAGAGATGCACTGAGAAATTAGCTGATGAGTAGAACTGCCTGATTTTTTGGCTGATTACCCCTGTTTGTTGACCAGCTGGTAAGAAATGTTAAAACTTTTCCCATCAGTGAACATACCATACTCAGCAACACAAGGTAGGACTGACAAAAATCTCTGGTAATTTGAAGCTGTTACTGACACTGACACACTTTCTGACTCTAATTTCTTCACTTTTTTTTGTCCTGTGCAAATTATACAGCTCTGACCAGCAGTACCATTGTGCTGACTAAAGACAGAAAATTGGCTACACTGACAACACAAAGGACTGACTCATATACTGTATGGTACAAAGCATAATCACGATTTCTTAGACTGTTGTGGAAATATTGTGTGGACTAACAAAACAAAAGTATTTTTTTAAAGGTGTGCATCCCGTTACATCTGGCATAAAACTGACATTTCAGAAAAAGAGCATCTTACTAACAGTCAAACATGGTGGCAGTAGTGTGATGGTCTGGGGCTGTTTTGCTGCTTTAGATGTTTTGTCATAATTGATGCAACTATGAATTTTGTTCTCTGCCAGAAAATCCCGAAGGAGAATGTCAGGCTATCAGCTCTTAACCTAAAGCTTAAGCACACTTGGGTAATGCAGCAGGACAATAATCTGAAACAGACCAGCAAAAGTGGCTCAAAGTGCTTCTAAAAGAGAGGCCTAGTCAAAGTCTAAACTTAAATCTGACAAAGAGGCTGTGGCATGACCTTAGTTGGGCTGTTCATCCATAAAGTGTAGCTCACCCCGATGTAAAAGCATGGCCCTGCCCCCAAAGAAATTGTGAAAATTGCACCAAGGTCGGCAAAATTACATTTCTCAAATGACGTGAAATTACAAAATTTAGAACAGCACAGTGCACATGCGTAGCGGCCATCTTGGGCTCATACAAACAGAGCGGTGATGCTTGCATTCTTTACTCGTATGAGTCAAACACTGCTGTGTTGGTATCTGCCATCGTGACTCATGACATGATGATTGTGATGATATGAAGGGAGTTTTTTTCCATTGATTTTTCCAAAACCCCGAAGGATTGGCGAGGAATGTCAGAGCTGGATACTTGCTTGTAAGCGAGAGGACTTTACTATGGAATCTTCCTTACTGTTTTCATGTGTCGTTCCATGATGGTGTTACCTACCGCGCACCAACCAAGCTTCTCCTATATTGTCCTACTTTCCTTTTTTTACTGACTTTTGACCTTTATGTTTTTGAGCACTTGTACCGCCCCCTCAAAGTAGTTCTCTGGGCTAAGAGCCATATTGACTATATATCTCTCTGACATAATTGCTTCTAATTGTAACATCCCCAGAGTTCTGTTTAAAACCACAGACACTGTTCTCCCAAGTTTGTTGGTTTTGACGCCTCCACTGAAACCTGCGAAAGTTTTCTCCACTTTTTTGCTGATAAAATGGTGTCAACCAGAGCTTGTATCTTTCAGCCTTCTATTCCTTTACACTATTCATCTGTTTTGATCTGTTTGAGTTAGTGTCCTTCTCTATTTAAAAGGACATAGTTTGTCATATGAGGCCCTCTGGTTCCCCTACAGACTACATCCCACATCGTTTGTTTAAAAGAGGTATTAGCTACTATTGGACCACGTGTACTTCAGATTATCAACTGTAGTCTTTCCTCTGATACAGTTCCAGGGGGTTTTAAGCAAGCATTTGTACATCCCCTTCTTAAAAAAATAGGCCTTAACCCTTCTCTCTGCTCTAATTTCAAGCCCATCTCCAATCTTCCATTTTCTTCTAAAACAGTAGAGAAGGTTGTCTAAAACCAGTTGTTACCATTTTTAGAGGACAATGGTATCACTGAGACGTTTCACTCTGGGTTCAAATTGCATTCAATACTGTTGATCACAGTATTTTAATCTCTCGTCTTGAGCACTGTGTGGAAATTAGGGGTGTCACCCTTGATTGGTTTCGGTCCTACCTAACTAGTAGGAGTTTTTGTGTTAAAATTGACAACTTCCTGTCTTCCACAGCTCCTCTTCCATATGGGGTCCCTCAGGGGTCAATTCTCTGCCCTCTCTTATTTGCTCTCTACCTACTCCCCCTTCAGCTCCGTTTTTGGGAAATATGGCATTTAATTTCACTGTTATGCTGATGATTGCCAGATCTATTTCCCCTTGGCACAAAACAACACTGTCCAGCAACTCACACACTGCCTTGAGGACACTAAAGCATGGCTTTTTCTTAACCTCCTTAGTTTAAATCAGAACAAGACAGAAATGATGTTGCTTGGACCGAGTTGCCTTCCCTACCCAACGTAGATCTTGGCTCACTGTCATTTTATCTCAGGGTCTGTGTCACCAATCTTGGGGTAAAGTTTAACTCTAATTTTAAATTTGAGAAACAGATCAGCAATGTTGTCCAGAAAGGTTTTTATCAACTTCGCCAAATAGCAAAGGTGAAATCAATCGCAGCAAGACCTGACTTGGAGAAACTAGTCATGCCTTTATCACAGTTGGTCTTGATTGCTGTAATGCACTGTACATAGGCATCAGCCAGACCTCTCCTGCCCGTCTATAACTTGTGCAGAACTCTGCTGCTCATTTGTTAACTCAGACCCTTAGGCGCGAGCATATTTCTCCCAGCCTAGTCTCCCTTCACTGGCTCCCTGCGCGCTACAGAATTAATTTTAAACTTTTGGTTTTGTTTTTAAATGTTTGAACAACCTTGCTCCACCATATCTATGTGAGCTGATTCAGCCTTACTCTCCACCCCGACCCCTTAGATCAGCTGATCAGCTGCTGCTGACAGTCACTAAAACTAGGCTGAAGCTCAAAGGTGACAGAGCATTTGCTGTTGCTGCTTCTAAGTTATGGAATAACTTACCATTGGTTATCAGACAGGACAGGCCTCCTGTTTTTAAATATCTTTTAAAAACACACTTTTATTTCCAGGCTTTTAATACACTGTGATCTTGTTGTGTATGGCATTTTAAAATACTTCTGCTGTGAACCTGGTTTTTGATGTTGTGTGTGTATGTTTTGTATGTTTTAACTTTTTTTTTTTTTTTTTTTTATCTTTTCTTGTTTTAATGTACAGCACTCTGGTCACCCCTGCGGTTTTTGAAATGTGCTTTAGAAATAAATCTAACTGATTGAAGTAAAAAAGTCCACAAACAGACCCCAGAAAACGTTTAAAAACCATGCATAACCATCTGTACCACTGATAAAAACTCATTCAAAGCAGAAATGTAAAGACATGAGGGATGGCACAAGACCTTAATGGAATGATTATTCATCAAGAGGATGCACAAACTTATTTGTAATGAAATAGCTGTCAGTTTTATCAGGTTGTTGGCAGTTGGCAGTGGCGCCACCCCTGGCCACCCCACTCGCCAGTGTAAATGGTAGTAGCATCAGTTTAGCATTTCATCCCATTATGCACAGCCAGCAACACAGCCGCTCTTCTTGACCTTCTTGCGCACTGTAGCTCACCTGCCGCTCACCCCTCCCCCGCACACCCCCCTCAGCCGCTGTTGCATTCTCAGACAACTACGGCTCAGCGCATGCCCGCCTTCAACGGTGATAAAAGGAATTAATAGAGAAAGCGAATAAGACTAACGGTAAGTAAATAAGTCAAATCATTCGTTTGTAAAAGAAGAGGGGGATATATGAACTGTATCAGCTCCTGTTACAGTGGCTTTTGGTGTCTTTTTGACAAGTTTTCAAAGAGTTACGTAGCTACCGTTGTTAGCTGGTGCTTGTGTATGGTTTGTCAATTTCCAGACAATGAAATGAATGAATTTCAGTGTGCCACCCCAAGAGTTTTAAGTGGCCCCATCTTGCCACCTCTATGAAAAATCTCTGGAGGCGCCCCTGGTTGTTGGGGGAAACCAAACATAGGGAATAAGATGAAGGCATATGAGGGAACAGAAAAACAAGGAGTCATAGCAAAGATGGTGTAGAATAAAGACAAGGCTTCACACTTATTATCCAGTCCAGACAAACCACCTTCAGGACCCTGAAAAAAGGCTGTGGGCTGATCGCACTTGTGCTGCCCCCACACGCTCATGCACACACAAAAACACGCACACATGCACACACTGACACATTGATAAACTAGACTTGTCAAAACAGAGTTTTGTGACACCCAGTGCCAGCTAATGAGAGGAATCCAGAAGCATGAGATATGGTCAGACTCATTACTCCAATGAGCCGCAGCTGCGACTCCCTTCCACCAAAAATGTTTCTCTCTCTTTATTTTTTTTCCTCGCTGATACAAGTCGCTCTTCTCTGAGCTCTGTGTCGTTCTGTTGCTTTCATATTTCCTGCTCCTTCTCCTGCAGCCTCTCTGTCATTTTTGCCCATGACGAGCCTCCTGTCATTCTGATCTTAATGTGCTACAAGCTCCCTCTCCTTCTTACATGGGCTTCTTCCTTAACCCTAATCTAATTTATGCAGACAGAGAAGCATCCCATAGTGACTATCTGCAGCAGCCACAGTAACCAACCTTGAAAGGAAAATACACAGAGTTGATCCTGAGCAACAGTACGGCTTCTGATATCACAGTTATTTGATCTAGTATCAAAAGGGAGCTTTCAGGAATAAAAGTAAATTTTTTTGTCTGTTTGGCTTCTTTTCTTGAGATTGCAAAATAGCAAGAATTTAGAAAAATCAAGAAAATACTACATAAGAAGCTGCATGTAGTTTAGCAGAAGTAGCAGACATTCCATTTATGGAGGCTATTGGACCTCGACTCTCTTGTCCAGGATTTGAATAAAGACCTTGAAAACTTTACTGCACTTCTTCTACCTTAAATGTTGTCAATAAAGGCCAGCAGCACCACAACAAGTATAAATCCCAATGCAACAAGTTATTTGTCCATATTACTATCTCTATCTATCTTAATTTTGTTTGACTTTCCTGAGAAAGTCACTAAGGGTTTTTAAAGAGAGCAAATACAATAATCATCAGGATATCAATGTGTGTTTGATCATATTCATATCATATCGTATAAGGTCTGTTTTTTAAACACTGTGATGATGGAAAAAAAAACTAAATAGGGATGAAGATCCAGGTAGATCAATTTCTGTGCATCTTCTGCACCGAAATCCTGTTAGAGTCGCATATAACAGATATTTGCATAACAACTCTACTTTTGAAACACCTGTTTGTTTGTTTTTTCCCCTCCAGCCACTTTTCAAACTGTTTGTGCATTATAATAAGAAAGGAACAGCTTTCAATGCAATTCATCTCTGTTTATTTATATAGAGTCAATTCCTAACTAGTCATCTCAAGAAAAACATGTCAAATTCACATCTAATTACTGTGTATAGAACCCAGTTCAATACCATCCATCCATTGTCAAAACACGCTTATCTGTGAAGGGTCGCCAGTTCAATGCTAACTACATTCAAATCAATCAGTTGACATTCAAAAGGTCTCAAGGTTGGGAATCAAATCCTGGACGGCTGCATCTGCAACCAATAAACTGCTCTGATATACCCTAATTTATAATACGTCACATTTAGATGATGCACTTCTACTGGGTAAAAAATTATCTATTTATGGAAGGAACAGCGTAAAATTCAAATTTGCTTTTTTCAGACTGAGCCTGTGATGGATTCCTCCCCGCTTGATGGGATTTCTGTGCAGTCCGAGGGAGCATCAGGGGTTAAATTTGACCCACTCTAAGTCAGTAAGGTTCAAGAGTCTAATGCACTGATGAGGTACAGTCTTTGTGAGCCGCTGGCCATAAGAATCCTTCTCTTTAACAGTCAGCAAGAGGCAAATTCATATGTAGCATTATATGTAAAGTCCTGCCTCCTTTAGTTCGGCAATAACCTTTTTCATTGTGCAAAAACATGTTGCATAGACTCAACACGTCATTAACAGCAATTATAAAACCCAGAAGGGCTCAAAGGAAAGCTGCTATTTTTAAGAACCATAGTAGGAGAAGGTGTGAATTCTCTGAGGTTAATGCCACATTTTCTTTGTGAGGAGAAGTCACCATGCAAGCATGAATTCAGTATCCAACATGGCTGCACACAGATAGAATATAGCTGAAGCTGCTGGTAACGATTATTTATCATTGCTACTGGCAATTTGTATCTAATTAAACCAGTTGCACACATAGTGCTGTAAAAAACTACCCGTAATTGCACTATTTTGTATTTTGATGCATAAAATGGAGAGAAATACTTTATTATGGGCTTGCACTGCTAACAATTGTTAGCGCTAAAACAAAGGGCAAATCTTACTGTTTTCCAACTTGTAGTGAGCTTGACGTCGTTCGCAGCCCTGACCTCAGATGGTTACTGCTGTACACATCAGCAACACTCTGGGATGTAACGTTCTTCCAGGAAATTTTCATATTTTTACCCCTGAACAGACACGATCATATGGAGCTGCTTTGAAACTAATTCAACCTAACGTCTGCTCTGTTTACGATTATGGGGAAATGTAAATACAGCAGAAAACTTAACATTTTCCATACTTTGCTTAGAAAATTAAACAATCAAACT
The DNA here is from genome assembly GCA_037039145.1 of Fundulus diaphanus. Taxonomy (NCBI): domain Eukaryota; kingdom Metazoa; phylum Chordata; class Actinopteri; order Cyprinodontiformes; family Fundulidae; genus Fundulus; species Fundulus diaphanus. The sequence continues at coordinate 30,069,506 of CM073122.1, read as the reverse complement.
AATTATTCTCTTTATAACAAACAAATAAATGTGTTCGCAGTAAATTACACACAGAGTAGGTATTCATATGCAGAGGGATTTCTGGCTCTGGCTCCTTGCTTACTAAGCACAGTTGGACTTTACAGAAAAAAAGCTCATAGGCAGCATATTTTTAGGTTTCGCACTGCAGTGCTGTGATATTGATAGACTCTGAGAAGGAGGAGGAGTCAGTTTTTAAACTTCAAACGGTTTGCTCATATAGGTTTAAGTAGACATACAGCCCAAATTAGAAATAAATCTGTGAAACATAGAGGCAGGAAAGTGTTAGAGATTCTGAAAAAGCTTTGGTTACAGATGGAAAAAAGATTTTTTAATGCAATGTTTAAGCCTGAAATAGATCGGCAGCTTTGCTGTTGGAGCTTGTCAGAGAGGAACACACTCACCATCCCTCGTCAAAAAACTGAAAAAAATCAATCTCAGAGGGGCTCACACTCCAACAGCCACAGCATCTACAGAGACATGACCACCAGGGATCGAAACAGTTAGGAAGTCAGATCAAAAAGAGGAATATTATGAGAGTGTAGCTGAAGGATGAGGCATGCACACCAAGCTGAAACCATGCCAAGAGAGAAATACTCCAAGCTGCAGAGAAAGAGGATGCTGAAATATCAACCTGAGGGAGGAGCTGCTGGCCGTGGGGTGCAGCTGGCCCGCTTTGAGCTGAGTAAACACCTACATACTAGCTATTCCCTGCAGCACAAGATAAAAAAAAAACATACACATTCGCTTTTACTAGAGATTTAATTGGTCCCTTTCTTTGTTTCCTCACCA